>OY744518.1:176936886-177449386 GCA_963556195.1 Sepiola atlantica
ATTGAATGAAAATGTAAACGCTATTGAATGAAAATGAAAACGCTATTGAATGAAAATGTAAACGCTATTGAATGAAAATGTAAACGCTATTGAATGAAAATGAAAACGCTATTGAATGAAAATGTAAACGCTATTGAATGAAAATGTAAACGCTATTGAATGAAAATGAAAACGCTATTGAATGAAAATGAAAACGCTATTGAATGAAAATGTAAACGCTATTGAATGAAAATGAAAACGCTATTGAATGAAAATGTAAACGCTATTGAATGAAAATGAAAACGCTATTGAATGAAAATGAAAACGCTATTGAATGAAAATGAAAACGCTATTGAATGAAAATGTAAACGCTATTGAATGAAAATGAAAACGCTATTGAATGAAAATGTAAACGCTATTGAATGAAAATGTAAACGCTATTGAATGAAAATGTAAACGCTATTGAATGAAAATGTAAACGCTATTGAATGAAAATGTAAACGCTATTGAATGAAAATGAAAACGCTATTGAATGAAAATGTAAACGCTATTGAATGAAAATGAAAACGCTATTGAATGAAAATGTAAACGCTATTGAATGAAAATGTAAACGCTATTGAATGAAAATGAAAACGCTATTGAATGAAAATGTAAACGCTATTGAATGAAAATGAAAACGCTATTGAATGAAAATGTAAACGCTATTAAATGAAAATGTAAACGCTATTGAATGAAAATGAAAACGCTATTGAATGAAAATGTAAACGCTATTGAATGAAAATGTAAACGCTATTGAATGAAAATGAAAACGCTATTGAATGAAAATGTAAACGCTATTGAATGAAAATGTAAACGCTATTGAATGAAAATGTAAACGCTATTGAATGAAAATTTAAACGCTATTGAATGAAAATGTAAACGCTATAGAATGAAAATGAAAACGCTATTGAATGAAAATGTAAACGCTATTGAATGAAAATGTAAACGCTATTGAATGAAAATTTAAACGCTATTGAATGAAAATGTAAACGCTATAGAATGAAAATGAAAACGCTATAGAATGAAAATGTAAACGCTATTGAATGAAAATGTAAACGCTATTGAATGAAAATGTAAACGCTATTGAATGAAAATGTAAACGCTATTGAATGAAAATGTAAACGCTATTGAATGAAAATGTAAACGCTATTGAATGAAAATGAAAACGCTATTGAATGAAAATGTAAACGCTATTGAATGAAAATGTAAACGCTATTGAATGAAAATGAAAACGCTATTGAATGAAAATGTAAACGCTATTGAATGAAAATGTAAACGCTATTGAATGAAAATGAAAACGCTATTGAATGAAAATGTAAACGCTATTGAATGAAAATGAAAACGCTATTGAATGAAAATGAAAACGCTATTGAATGAAAATGTAAACGCTATTGAATGAAAATGTAAACGCTATTGAATGAAAATGTAAACGCTATTGAATGAAAATGTAAACGCTATTGAATGAAAATGAAAACGCTATTGAATGAAAATGTAAACGCTATTGAATGAAAATGTAAACGCTATTGAATGAAAATGAAAACGCTATTGAATGAAAATGAAAACGCTATTGAATGAAAATGTAAACGCTATTGAATGAAAATGTAAACGCTATTGAATGAAAATGTAAACGCTATTGAATGAAAATGTAAACGCTATTGAATGAAAATGTAAACGCTATTGAATGAAAATGAAAACGCTATTGAATGAAAATGTAAACGCTATTGAATGAAAATGAAAACGCTATTGAATGAAAATGTAAACGCTATTGAATGAAAATGTAAACGCTATTGAATGAAAATGTAAACGCTATTGAATGAAAATGTAAACGCTAGTGAATGAAAATGTAAAATAAAAAAAAACAAACACGTAATAAAAAAATTAAAAAAACAAGCACGTAAATTTAAACAGGATACAAATGGCTAATTTTATTTACTAAAGCGTTGAAAACGTCTTCGTGTTATTTTTTTCTGCATACTTTAATTTGGCATCGCAGAATATAGCCATCAGTAAATTCGTATACTCTTACCGCCTCGTTTTTGTTTAATTCTATCGTGGTTGTTTTTTTTTACTGGGACTGATATTCAAAGCGCAATTTCATTTTTCAGCCAAGCAAAAGAAAACAAAACAAAACTACATTTTAAGCAAAAGAAATAAAATCATTTTCTTTTTATTTACATGTCATTAGGCAGAGTCTGTAGCCACGGCCACCGTATCTACAGGTTCAAACACTGCAGATACGGTGACCGTGTCTGCAGTGTCAGCCGCGTTATATATTAGAGACACGGTGGCATGTACACAAAATAAAACTCATTCAGTTTACGACACCGCCAGTATTTCTTTAGCGTATTTTAGCGCGTTTTAAGAAGACTTGCTATAATAGAAGACATAGACGTGTTATATTAGCAGATATTATATTAGAATACAGTTTATTTTTAATAAATTTATCTATTTATATAATAAAATAATCAAAATTATTCAGTAACCATCATAGAATATGATTAACCTATTACTTTATTAGAAAGCCCAGTGCAAATGTATTATTTCGTAAAAAAATATCTTTTAAAATATAGTTATCATATTTTATGAAAAAGAAACCCCTTAATTCCGCATTGATTAAATCAGTATAACTCTAAGAAAAATTAAGCTCTCAGATTAAATAACATTGCAGAAATAATCTGACGCGGTTTTTTAATTACACAATGAATGACAACTTTTGGTAATTGTATAAAATAGTCATCGGTGAATGAGGTACTTTTTTTTAAGTATTACCGTTAAATTGGACACTGGTTAAGTATCCCTTTCAGTAGGTATCCACAACTGCGAAAATGGGTAAAAACCGTGAAACTTGTGTATGTAATATATATATATATATATATATATATATATATATATATATATATATATGGTACCCGGAAAACTCGGCAACGGAAAATTCGTCAATGGAAAATTCGGCAACGGAAAACTCAGCAATTTTGACCAAGTAACCCTAACACTAATCATCATGAAATGTCTAGAAACAATTCTTATGAATAAACTCAACATAGACGCTTTAGTTAACAACCACCAATTTGCATATAAGAAGAATGGAAATGTAGACGATGCTAACCTATTTCTGCAGTATAAAATCTTCAAAAATCTCCAAAACCTCATGCTAGAATTACATTCATTGACATTAAAATACTGATAGTCCGCAAGGATGCGTCCTTTCAGCAGTGTTATTCACTATTTACACACCAGACGAAATTCAAGCAAACAATTGCTTCATAGGCAAATATGCAGACGACACGTCAATATTGGAAACACCGAAAATGAAAAGGCCTATTTTTCTGAATTAAAAAAGTTTACTAAATGGTGCCAAAATAACTTCCTTAATCTCAACGTCAAAAAGGCTAAAGAGATGCTGATTATATTTTTATCAAAATTTAACATTTGGGATTAATAAAGTCTATTTATTATTATTATTATTATAAATATGGATACATATATACGATAATTTAAAGAAAAAACATACAATATTTCATACATAATAACATTTACATGAACCTTTGATAACATCTGTTTGTTTGAACAAATTGAATCAAATCTTATCACCGAATATATATTGTCATGAACTTACTTTTGTTTAGGCCTCTTTCCTGTTCCTTTACATTTATATGAACCACTGTGCTGGCATGTCAGCTTAATGTAACTATACTCCAATTCATCCCTACAAATGATATCATAAATAAAAGTTGTTACCAAATGTTTTTTAAGTATTACCGTTAAATTGGACACTGGTTAAGTATCCCTTTCAGTAGGTATCCACAACTGCGAAAATGGGTAAAAACCGTGAAACTTGTGTATGTAATATATATATATATATATATATATATATATATATATATAAAACTCGGCAACGGAAAATTCGTCAATGGAAAATTCGGCAACGGAAAACTCAGCAATTTTGACCAAGTAGGAAAATTCGGCAAATAGCGAATAAATATTGACTGAAAATTGATTTTAGAACCGTTTTTACAGGAGATATACTTGTAAATACGGGCCTACCCCCCCCTCCCTAATGAAGAACAGTTTTTATATTATTTTTTTGGTACTTGTGCAGTTTACGAACCGGCTATTTTTAGATCAGATTTTCAAATTAAATTAAATTTTTACGATATCTTTTGTTTATTAAATTGTTAGGTGAAAGTACAGAATAGTTAACAAAGCCCCCCTCATTCCATGTTAAGAATGGCTTTCTAAATAATGTTATTTCAACCCGGTTCGTAATTACATTACGAAAGTAAAGGTTTGGACCGGGTTATTTTTTACATAAAAATTTCCAGTTAAATTACATTTTTAAGATATCTTTTGTTTATTAAATTGTTACGTGAAAGAAATTACGAGATTTCAGTGTAATTGTAATTCAGTGTTTATTTTATTTTTTTTTCATCTTGCCTAAAACTTGTTTTATCTAACAACTTTATTTAATACTTAAAAAAAAGAAATTCTTCTTTCAAATAAATCGTTGTATGGTCGGAAAGAAATCAGAAAAATACATTGTCATTTTAGTTGTGAAACGATGGATTTACCACTTTTTCTCACAGTGATTTACAAATAACATCATTTAGAAAGCCATTCTTAACATGGGGTGAGGGGGCTTTGTTAACTATTCTGGGACTTTCACCTAACAATTTAATAAACAAAAGATACCGTATTTACAAGTATATTTTCTGTAAAAACGGTTCTAAAATCTATTTTCAATCAATATTTATTCGATATTTGCCGAATTGCCGAGTTTTTCGTGACGAATTTTCCGTTGCCGAGTTTTCCGTTGCCGAGTTCACATCAATGTTTAAAACTGGGTAGTTTGGGATACCTACTTTAAGTAATAGTGAATAAATGTATATAGCTAACTTACTTGAATTTTTTTTTTGCCTGTTTTACTTTAGCTCTTTTTAGGGATGTGGGGTCACTTACGAAATAGTGTATGCATATTTCTTCCTCATATGCGTTGAGTTGTGCCTTATATTCCGCATAATTTAAAAATGTATCTCCAACTTTCATTTTCATAAAATAGCCCGATTAAAATACGCTAATTTAACACTCGTGAAATACACTAACTTAACAAGACGAAAGCGAAAAAAAAAACGGGGGAATCTTTAATAATAGCCCTACAACTCGCGAGTCGGGTTGAAAAAAAGTTGTAGAACGTAGTCAAAAAAATGAATATGCAACAAATAAATGCGACGTACGTAGAGACCGGAGATTTTCCTAGTTTTCTATTCCATTTGTTTGTATGTTTACGTATGGTAAATGGGTTTTTATTAGACATGAAAAAAAAAATATATATTTTTCATGTCATTTATTTAAAAAACAAAATGGCGTCATTAGTTTTTGCTATCGGTGTCACGTGTGTGTTTTTTTTTACCGGGACTCATAATCAAAGCGGCGTTTTTTTGTTGTTTTTTTTTGGGGGGGGGGGTTGCATTTTTGAAATTTAATTTTATGAAACGAACATTTTAACGATCATTTTGATCACCGAATGAGCGCGCATGTCGTTACGTCATTGGGGGTTAGGGTTAGGGCTGGGTTTAGGTTAGGGTTAGGGCTGGGTTTGGGTTAGGGTTAGGGTTTAGGTTAGGGTTAGGGCTGGGTTAGGGTTAGGGCGGGGTTTAGGTTAGGGTTAGGGCTGGGTTTAGGGTTAGGGTTAGGGTTAGGGTTAGGAATTTTTTAAAGAAACAGGAAAAAAATATTACGGTTTGACGAATGAAAATAATATGTAAATAAAAGCACACTGACATGTAAATAAAAAGAAAATTATTTTATTCCTTTTGCTTAAAATGTAGTTTTGTTTTGTTCTTCTGCTTGGCTAAAAAATGCAAAAATTGCGCTTTGACTATAAGTCCCAGTAAAAAACCAACCGAATTCAGAACGAGGCGGAAGTCTCGTTCTGGATTCGGTGTTTTCTATCTAAGCAGCCATTACTGTTTTTTTTACCACTTCACTTACGCTAAAACTATTAACTTATAGAAAATAGCACTTTTAACGGATTATAATCATTAATAACTGTCACAGTTAACTTGGAAATTCAGTTTTATCGGCTACGGTAACTTTTATTTGTTGTATATTTGTTTTTTCAGCGTTTTCGTTGTTGGGCTATTCTTAAAAATACCCAAAAACGGTGTCAGACGAAAGCGAAACGAATTTAAAGTGTCTCGAGGTTCTAACACTGCAAACACGGTGACCGTGTCTGCAGGTTGTTCGTTTTATTTACATATTATTTTCATTCATCACACCGTAATGTTTTTTTTTTTTCTTGTTTCTGTAAAACATTCCATACCGTAACCCTAAACCTAACCCTAAATCTAAACCGAACCCCAATTTTTCATATTTCAGTCAAACAAAAGAACTAAAAAAAACGCCGCTTTGATTATGGGTCCCGGTAAAAAAAAAACACACCACGTGACAACAAAAACGCTAAGCTTGTTCGCTTCGCGTTTTTGTTGTCACGTGGTGTGTTTTTTTTTTGTTGTCTGTTGAGGCCATCTTTATTAAGTAAACTTTTTTGCCGAAAAAAAAAAAATTTTCGGCAAAAAAATTAAATTGGCTAAATTTTTACGTGTTTTTATTTTATTTTTTTAAAATCCCCCCACCCACAAAATTTCTTCAGGTGTATCTCTTCGAACACGGGAAAATTTCGGTTCTTTTCAGATATATTTTTTAAATAAGAAGTCATGCAAGTTCAATTAATAGAACATTTTTCGAAGACCCGATCTATACAAGAGCCAATATCTGCGATAATTTAATATTTTAAACTATAAAAAAATAAAAAATCTGTTCATCAAAACAATAGGACTGTTCGTTTTGCTGGTTTTGAAATGAAAAAATATACTGTTGATTTTCCCAAATTCTATTTTCTTCAATAAATGTTCTATCAATATACTGTTGATTTTCTCAAATTGTTATTTCTTCGAAAAATGTTCTATTTATTGAATTTGCATGACTTCTTATTTTAAAAAAAATGGATATTTTCCATTTTCGGAGACATTACGTACTAAAAAAAAAAGAGTTACTGCCCCTTACACAATTGGAACTCTTCTAAAATAAATAGAAGCACCAAACAGTTAATAAAAAAATTCGTTTCGGGAACTCAAGTTTTATTTTGTATTTATTTACTCCTCTCCAGGAGTTAGGCACAAGGCCAGTTTTATCTTACTCCCACAAGGTAAGATGTGACTCGAGAAAGTGGAGCTTGAAAAGCCAGCGCCCGAGAAGTGAGCACTCTGGCCATTAAAAATTGCCTGGGCAGCCCCGTCGACATTCCCCGGTAGGGGCGCCTCAGGCAGAAAGCAATAAACTTACTCCTCCCCAAAGAGGGGAGGCAAAGCCTGGGAGGGTGGACCTTATTTTGTATGGTCGGCGTTGGTGTTATCACATTTTATTGAGCCAATATGGGGGCTAGCCATAGGGGTTTTTCTTTTTGTTTTTAACTTTTCACTATACACCGGCCTAAATGAATTCGTACAAAAAAGAATTGGAAAGAAAAGTATTTACTTTTCTTTCCAATTCTTTTTTGTACGAATAAAAAAAAGTTTATTTGACTGTAACGATAAATACTAAATATGAAAAAATAAGTTTTATTTCCATTGATATACACATGTCTATTTAACCTCGTGTTTCGACTGACCTAACGAGGGAAACATTTTAAAATTGACGCCTGGACTGTTACATTTACTCACAATGTATTGCGGATTTTCGTACATATAAGTCATTTCACAACCATTCGGCTCGACATTGATGAGGACATCCATTAATCCAATATTTAAAGCCGCAACAACAATCAGTGTGTTCTTTTCAAATGGTTAGAAAAAGATCACGCTGCAAATACTGACATTTCAATTAAGCGGTGTAAAAAAACCGGTGTCAAGGCAACTGGCATTCCTCGTTAATTATAGTTCTGCCACAACTTGTAGATTGCTACTGGAAAAGGGAGATAACTCAAACTTTTGCGATATTTGAAAAAAAAAATCAAACTTTTGCGATATTTGAAAAAAAAAATCAAACTTTTGCGAACACTTAAACAAATAGAGTTTTAATAAGCCTTGTACATTATGGTAATTTCTACGAATTACCATTAATCGCATAGATATGATTTTTTTAATTAAAAAAAAACGACTTGATCAATTTATGAAATTTTGGATGTGCGATATTTTCTTTCGGTGCTTGTCGAGATAAGGCCGCAATTGGAAAACCTAAAAAAAAAAAAAACTCTCGTTCATACTCAAGTATCAAGAAATAATCAGTATACACAGAAAAATTAGGAAAAATTATCAAGTAGATTTTTAATTAAAAGTAAAAATCAATTTTATCGTATTTTACATTGGGAAGACAGCACTTAACAATAATTAAGTAAAACAGGAGGAGGTAATTGCCCGTAGATTCAGAAATACGATAACAGTGATTTTTACGTTATTAAAAACTATTCGATAATTGTTCCTAATTGTTTCTGTGTAAACTAATTATTGCCTGATACGAGTTTTTATTTGGAATTGCGTTTTCCAATTGCGACCTCACTTCGACAAGCGGCTTTCTCTCCCTCACGAGTACATACGTCATACAAATGTTTCATAGCGAAGGAATTGTCAACAAGCACCAAAATTGTTTATTATATTTCCGAAAGGAAAGAAAACCATAAAAAACGGTGCTTTGTTACTAGGTATGTGGGGAATCTTTAATAATAGCCCTACAACTCGCGAGTCGGGTTGAAAAAAAGTTGTAGAACGTAGTCAAAAAAATGAATATGCAACAAATAAATGCAACGTACGTAGAGACCGGAGATTTTCCTAGTTTTCTATTCCATTTGTTTGTATGTTTACGTAGGATAAATGGCTTTTTATTAGACATGAAAAAAAAAAAATTTCACCAAAAAAATGTTTACTTAATAAAGATGGCGTCAACAGTTGTCACGTGGTGTGTTTTTTTTTACCGAGAGTCATAATCAAAGCGGCGTTTTTTTTTTTGTTCTTTTGCTTTACTGAAATATGAAAAATTGGGGTTCGGTTTAGATTTAGGTTAAGGGTTAGGGTTAGGTTAAGGTATGGAATTTTTTACAGAAACAACAGAAGCAAAAAAAAACATTACGGTGTGACGAATGAAAATAAGGTATTTTTTTACTATCCATTCCCAGCGCAGTTTACCACTTAAAAAAGTTCAAATCCTACTTTTTTGTGCAAATACATTTAAACAGCCTAAAAAAACATCCGCAAAGAAGGAATTAAATTTTTTTTTAATATTTAAGATTTTAGCGTGGGGGATCACTTTCCTTTATAAATGTAACGTAAAATGAGCACCCATTTCCTGGCCACTTAACATTAAACGAGACATGTAACCGACTTGAGTTTCTAATTCGAGACTGGAGATTTTCCTAGTTAGCTATTCCATTTGTTTTTATTTTTACGTAGGATAAATGGTTTTTCATTAGACATGAAAAAAAAAAAAATTCTGGGCACGGATTTTTACAGCAAAAACATGGCGTCGACAGTCTTGTTTTGTTAGCCTCGTTTCGGGTTATCGTTGTCAAGTTTGTGTTTTTTTTACCGGGACTCATAATCAAAGCGACGTTTGTTTTTTTTACGATCAGAGCTGGGGTTAGAGTTAGGATTATGGCTGGGGTTAGAGTTAGGGTTAGGGCTAGGGTTAGGGCTGGGGTTAGAGTTAGGGCTGGGGTTAGGGTTAGGGCTGGGGTTAGAGTTAGGGTTAGGGCTGGAGTTAGAGTTAGGGTTAGGGCTGGAGTTAGAGTTAGGGTTAGGGCTGGAGTTAGGGTGGGTTTTTTTATTAAATAAACACGTAGAAATTTAGCCAATTTGGGGTGGGGGTATTTATTTATTTAATAAAAACACGTAGAAATTTAGCCAATTTAGTTTTCTGGGGTTTTTTTTTAGGGGGAGGAACTCAAGTCAAAGTTTTCCCACCCCCTCCAAAACAAACACGAAAATCGCTAAATTTTTACGTGTTTTTATTAAAAACTCAAGTCGGTTACATGTCTCGTTTGACGCTAACTGGCCAGAAAATGGGTGCTCATTTTACGTTACATTTATAAAGGAAAGTGAACCCCCACTCTAAAATCTTAAATATTTATTTTTTTTAATTCCTTCTTTGCGGATATTTTTTTAGGCTGTTTAAATGTATTTGCACAAAAAAGTAGAATTTGAACTTTTTTAAGGGGTAAACTGCGTTGGGAATGGATAGTAAAAATTTACCGAAAATAATATGTAAATAAAAGCACACTGACATGTAAATCAAAAGAAAATTATTTTATTCCTTTTGCTTAAAATGTAGTTTTGTTTTGTTCTTCTGCTTGGCTGAAAAATGCAAAAATTGCGCTTTGACTATGAGTCCCAGTAAAAAAACAATCGAAACGAGAACGAGAACGAGAAGCGGCCATTAATATTTTTTTTTTCACTTCACGTACGCTAAAACTATCAATTTATAAAAAATAGCACTTTTAACGGATTATAATCATTAATAACTGTCACAGTTAACTTGGAAATTCAGTTTTATCGGCTACGGTAACTTTTATTTGTTGTATATTTGTTTTTTCAGCGTTTTCGTTGTAGGGCTATTCGAAAACATACCCGGTATGTGCAAAAATGTCCGTCGCTTAAAAGTGTTTTTTCTTAATTTTTTAAAGTAGTTTTCGTTTAACTTTTGATTGTATTTGAAAGATTAAGTTAACATTTAAAACGAAAACAAATGTATGTTCACATTTTTAAAAAAATTAGAATGGAAAATGTTAAGTAAAAGTTGTAGAACGTGGTCAAAAAAATGAATATGCAACAAATAAATGCGACGTACGTCGAGACTGGAGATTTTCCTAGTTAGCTATTCCATTTGTTTGTATGTTTACGTAGGATAAATGGCTTTTTATTAGACATGAAAAAAAAATTTCTGTTCACAAAAGAAGATGGCGTCAACAGCTTTGTTTGCTTCGCGTTTCGTTGTCACGTGGTGTGTTTTTTTTACCGGGACTCATAATCAAAGCGGCGTTTTTTTTTTGGTTTTGGTTTTTTTTGTTCTTTTGCTTGACTGAAATATGAAAAATTGGGGTTTGGTTTAGATTTAGGTTTAGGGTTTGGTTTAGATTTAGGTTTAGGTTTAGGTTTAGGGTTAGGTTTAGGTTTAGGTTTAGGTTTAGAGTTACGGTATGGAATTTTTTACAGAAACAACAGGAAAAAAACATTACGGTGTAACGAATGAAAATAATATGTAAATAAAAGCACAATGATGTGTACATAAAAAGAAAATGATTTTATTTCTTTTGCTTAAAATGTAGTTTTGTTTTTTTTCTTTTGCTTGGCTGAAAAATGAAATTGCGCTTTTAATATGAGTCCGAGTAAAAAAAAAAACACGAGACTGCGAAAATGTGAAGAAGCGGCGGTCATTTTACTTTCCAGTCTGCGTGTGATAAAAATATCGATTTATAATAAAACAGCACTTTTAACATATTATAATCATTAATAAATGTCACAGGTAACTTTGAAATCAACTTTTATATGCTACGGTAACTTTTATTTGTTGTATATTTGTTTTTTCGGCGTTTTCGTTATAGGGCTATTGTTAAAAATACCCAAAACGAAAAATCAGTTAAAACTGCAGGTTCAATAAAACATGTTTAAAATTCGCTGGAAAGGTAAATATCAGTTTTCTGTAACTGTTTCAAAGATAATTATTAAATTAAAGTCTTAAGAGAGTGAATTACAAAAGAATGTACCTTTTTTTATTTTTACTAAAAATTGCTTAATTATCAAAAAAAAAGTGAAAGTTAGCTAAAACATGTCCGAAACCTGTATTGCAAACAGAAAATACGGCTATAAAATCTCTAAGTATGAAAGGCCCAACCCGCAGTAATATTTTATTTTTTATTTTTTATTTTTACGTTACAAACTGCGTCAATTTTATTAATTATTTTTACATGATGATTGATTAAAATATTGAACAATCACATTACTTTAAAAATTAATGTAATTTTAAATTACATAAATTCTTAAAGAATAAATAACTAATTTATTGTAACGAGACATAAGACTTTCTTACATGTGTCGTAACGATAAATTACATAAATTCTTTTAAAATAAAGCTAAAAGAGTATTTTTTTTATTTTAAGTGTGAAAAAGTAAATTAAAGTCAATGACTACACTGACAATATTCATTGAAAAAAAAGTTAAAACATGAAAAATTATTTATTAATAAATAAATAGAATTCAATTTTGAAAGAAAATGTCATATTTGAATTCTATTTATAATAATTGTTTTAAACTCTTTAAATAATATTTATTAATGAAACAAAAATGACAAAGCAAATACAAACTTACGTTTTATCTTTCCAAATAACTGACGATGAATTGTGAAATTAACAAAATTGTTGAATCTCTGAAAAAATTGATGACGGTGTGGGGGGTGAGCTAATCCCGCCTGTTTATTAGAGAACAGTGCTACCATACATCTCCAAGTCAATCGTTAGTAGAAATTATCCAATTAAAATTTTTTTTCGTTATGATCCTGATTCTCAAATTTTTCAAATTTTTGTTTATTTTCAAGATTATAAAACAATTTCTTACGCTGATGATGACACGTTCATGTGCTAATTACATCGCATTTTATATTTTCCCAAAAACTCTTATCATTAAAATCACATGAAATATTTTTTGCAATTATATTATTTTTTTGTGAAGATATTGATTAAACAATACTTTATTTTTTAAAGAAATATATTTTTCTTCGAGTTATAGTGATTTTATTAACACGAAATTTACGGGCCTTTTTCGTAATATATACGAAATAATTAAAAAAAAATATTATAAACATCTACAGTGCTTTATTTTCATTTTTTAAAAATTCATGCATTTAAAAAAATTAATATATAAAAATATAACTTTAGTAAAGATGTATTTTGTTTTAAAAAAATAATACATTTTCGCTAAGATTTTTAAAAAATTACATTACGTGATCGTATATAAATACTGAAAATTTCATTAAAATTGGTTGATTTCTTGAATTTTGGTGAATTTTTAAGGGAGGGTCAAAATGTTTTTACATTTTGGGGATCGGCCAGTGATTTTGCACGTACCTATTTGTTACATAAGGACCCGGGTTAACTTTGACCCCGTCTTGGAATTAAGGTCAAAGTGGGGGTTAGGGTTAGCAATAGAGTTAGGGTAAAGGTTAGGGCCAACGTTAGCGCGGGTCCTAATGTAACAAAGTACCCAAAAAACAAAAAATAAATTATTTTATTTCCGAAAGAAAATAACATTTTTACTATTTTCCCCAAAAAAATCAAACAACAAAAAAAATTGCATTATATTTTCCGAAAAGAAAACCATCAAACTACGTATGTGAATACTTATTTTTGTAAAATTTGTTTAGCTGTGGTTTGTTCGTTTTTTATTTGTATATAATTATTTTAGTTTGATTTTCTTCGTCGTAATTTATCGGCCGCCAGTCTTCAATTTAGCGTTTGGCAGTTTTCGCCTCGTCAACTCTCGTGCGCTTCCGTAACCTGCCCGAACGTTGATGACGCGAAGTCACGGGAACATGGTGCGTCAGCTATAAGAGTACCGAAAATAATATATTTAGAGAGTTCTTGCACTCCAAAAGTAATAAAATATGTTAAGGATTTTTTAAAAAAATCTTCGAAAAGAATACTGAGAAAACTGTAAACGATAATATTGTACGCTGAGAGTGATCTCCCTTTGAATGTAATTTTTTAAAAAGTTATCAGGACGTCACGATTGTAGATCACATGATCAAAATCACTAGTATTGATTTACTCCTCTCCAGGAGTTAGGCACAAGGCCAGTTTTTATCTCACTCCCACAAGTAAGATGTGACCCAAGGTCGGGTTAGGAAAGTGGGGTTTGAAAAGGCAGCGCCCGAGAGGTGAGCACTCTGGCCATTAAAAATTGCCTGGGCAGCCCCGTCAGCATTCCCCAGTAGGGGCGCCTAAGGCAGTAAGCAATAAACTTACTCCTCCTTAAAGAGGGGAGGCGAAGCCTGGGAGGGTGGAACTCCTAGAACTGCACAGGACAGACCATATACCGGCGTAAATCAAGCCCTGAAGGCCAATACAATACCAGTCTATAGGGTGCAGTATTTGGATGGGCCTCTGGGTGAATTTATAAAAAAAGCAATAATACTAGCCTTAGTATGACTGCTTGTTTGATAAATTCACTCAACGTTCCCTACCCCGGCAAGTTGAACACTCTCTGACTGCTGGCTGTTCATGTCTGCCGATTGACATTTATAGACTTTAAATTCCCTTCTTTCCATGTTGATTAATAGTGGCCTGGAGGTAAGGACGCAGCCTGTGGACTCGAAGGTGACTGTGATTGCGTTCGATTCCTTAGACCAGCAGTAATTAACATTTTTTAATCTGATGATTGCATAAAAAGCATGAAACATTAGTGTCTGTAGATAAAAATAATTAATATAAGGATATTGAAAAATATTTTATATATATATATATATATATATATATATATATATATATATATATATATATATATATATATATATATATAAACAATAATAAATAATTTCCATTTAAATGCATATGATGTGTGGGATAATAATATGCCTCTGAATATCTGGACTACCATGAAACTGCAGTAAAGTGCTAAGTTAAGCTACTTTTACTTTATTTATTATTGTGTCGCATACCCTTTAATTACTCGTACCTTTTCTTTGTCGCGTGGAAGGGTATCGTCTAGTGGTTGAGTTCTTTCTTCGTTTCTGTACTGCCGTGAACATCGCCGTCCGCTGTGCCTGCAACAAAAACCTTCCTAACACGATTCAGGAGGCAAACAATCTTTTAAATTTTGATTAGTTTTATTCAGGCGCCAGTGTACTGTCGCTCTTGGAGATGTTTCACTAACGTTGAGGGAGAGATCAAATTACTACTTTATCGTAGTTAATTCCTAGCTTAAGTCCTTAGCCATTCGAGGAGGGGGGAAGACGGAATCTCATGCCTGTATTCTCTTAGGGAAATAAATTCCCCTTTTCATTTTGGACTACATAGAGAAATAGTCTGTTCGGCTTGCTTCCAAAAACCAGACTGGCAAAACTCAGTTTCCCACAAAAAAGCCCGTGACGTCACAGAGCCCCTATACGCAAGTGCACCTTGACCCTTGACCTGAGGTCTCGTCAACGTGGTGGCCCTGTCAACGCTTGTGAGCTCCGACTATGTGAACAGCCTTATTTTGCACTCGGTTGAATGGGTTCACCCGCACTAAATCGTGCAAGCCAAACGAAACGATTCCCCACACATACGTCCACTTCAACATGCGTCCGGCCTCACAGGGCCATTATCCAACAATTGTTATAGAGAGAGATTTTTAGAAAAATTAACCAGAATGCTCAATTACTTAAGCAAGAGCTTAATATTTAACGTTGATACAAAAAGAAGTATGTAACCCGGGTTTCATAGCAAAAAGACCCCAGTTTTGATAAACATGACTTAACCAGTCTGCTTCCTCCTCCGATCTGGTTAAGCTGACTGATAGCGACTGGTTAACTCGGGTTTATTAAAGCTGAGGTCGTTTTGCTATGAAACCCGGGGTACATAAATAGGGTTACTCCTTTTTGCATCAAAATTATATGTATATATACACGTGCAAACAGTCGTTGACAAATGTTTATGACCACCCTGCTATGTTTAAAATAAACTAAAAATTACAGACAGTTTTGTAAATAAGTCCTATTAATATATGCGTGGTAATTATTTGTGTAAAACTGCACTAGGCACACCGCCAACACTCCAATCTATGATACAAATAAAAATGCATGGTCTAGATTTTTGAAAACTTTAATAACCAAAATAAATAGATGAGTATTGAAAATGGCGATGATGCAATTGAGAAAGTTTAAGATTAGGATCACTAAGAGTGTAATGTCAAACATTGGCTTAGAAATCATCTTGCTCTATTGAGTTTCTTATTCATTTACTTATTAGAAGTTCTCAAACGAGTTATTACCAGTGATCGCTCACTGGCAACAACAACAATTGGTGTTCCCTGGAGTGTGAATGATAACAAGTGTCCCCAGATTTCCTGCTTCTTTCGGTAAATCGTTTTCTGTTCATACAGCAGTCGTTTACCATTGATTTCTCGTTGATACCAACCGTTGGTTTACTCAGGAACCTGAGTGGCAATAAGCCTGCATTTTTTGTTACACACTGGACTGCCAGACTCCGAACTGCCTGTGAGTAAAAATAGCGTTGCCTTTTTTTGATTAGTCGAAAAAAAAACTTTTCTGACCATGTATTTTTTTATCGTTCATCTCCAAAGTGTATATGTGGAACCGGCCGAAATAAAGGTGCCTTCTTTTCATATAAACGGTGGTTATCGAGATGAGAACTTCCATTTCGATGTAAAATAAAGAGTTTCAATGGGTAATTAGATTAGAACTCAAAATAGTGGAGGAAATAAGAAAACTGAGGATCACTCAACTATAAATATACATACTTTGTATTTTATTTGTATACTAGCTGCATCTACCCGGTGTTGCTCGGGATGCAGTGAAGTCATTTTAGTTTTTAATTTTTATTTGTTTTCGCATTTTTTTAAATTATACAAAAAAGAAATAACATTTTAGTGAAGGAGACAACTTTTAAAATATTTTTCAATTAAAAGTGAGTTATTCCCCTAGCTGATTTTCATTTTTGGTCATAATTGAAAAATGTTTCCATATTGTCAGTTGTCCAGGCGGGTCTACATAATTTTAAAAATAAACTGTAGCAAAGTATGTTATTAGAATGTCAATAACATGTCATAAAATAAAAAAAATGAAAATTGGCTAGTCAGAATCAAAGTTTGATTTGTCAGTTTAAATGCTATTTAGATCCAGCTTTTAAGATTTCACAAGATAATTTTATATGTTAGATAATGAAATGTTATTTTTTTTGTTTCTTCAACAATTCAATCAACTTGTACAGATGGTCTTTACTTTTCTGGCTGATCCAAGTAAGGTAAATCGAATGATTTTTCTTTTATTTAAAGAAGACTCTACTTCAGACTTGTACTTTTGGAAGATTTGTTTAGTCAGGCGGCTGATGGTCGCATTGATGTGTGTGTAACTCCATTACCAACAAAGACGGAGACCTGTTTTTTCTTTTCATTTCCAGATTTTTATTTACATGCAAGACTGGACAAGTATTAAATAAGAATACATACACTCACAGAGCCAAGGAATAAGATTGAATTAAAATTAACATGGCAGGCAAACATGCATTTACCACTTCTGCCTGCCTGTGGTCTAAGGTGTGATTGGGTGAAAAAAGAGAGAAGTGATAAGGATGCATTTGAGAGAAACAGGAATAAATAAAAACATGGCCAAAGATAAGTTAGTTTGGAAGTCAATTTCTAAAAGCCATCCAACACATGCCAGCATGTAAAATAGACGTTAAACTGAATATGATGATGATATGTTCGAACGATATTTTCACAAAAATATTCTTAACTGGCAAAGAATATGACATTGGCTAGGACTACGATGTCTGCAATGACCATACTGACTTGTTGGCACCTTCTATCACCCTGAGAAAACACTAAATTAGCTATACCATTGGCTCACTTTCAGAATTCGGTGGTCATCAGGACATCAGCCTTAGATTAACTTCAATCATCGAGCAAGTCTGCTTATATTCTCAGTCAGTGCAAGGGGGGAGTTGGAAAGTTAAATTTGGTTATAAAACTTTTCTCTTTGTCTCAATAACACATGATTGACAGTTTTGAGTTCAATCCCTGCTAAGTCTTTTACAATTCTCAATTTATATTTTTAATTAAATTTTTTTATATATTAAAAAAGTCATTGCCTGTGTTTGTATAACTTAATTATTAATTTATCTTATTTTAAAGTGACATAACTCTAATGGCAGAATAATCCACCAAATTTTGTAATATCAAACACTAACTTAATGTGTTAACAATATGTAATAAAAAACACGTGTTACTTTCAAGCCAATCTTTATACAACTAAAAAAGGAATACAAAAAGGTGGCAGATATGGCCAGTTCTAATACGCGTCAGCTGACGACTTCCGGCTCCGGGAGCACGTATAGAAGCCCATACGAATGTAATATAACATTCTTCCTTGCAAGAAAGAAAAACAATAGTCTCTTCAATAATTTAAGTTTTAACGTTTACCTTTTTTTTAGTTGAATAAATTATGATAAAAAAACACGTGTTATTTGGAAGCCAAGCTTTATTCAACTAAAAAAGGAATACAAAAAGGTGGCAGAAATGCATTGGAACTACGTCGATCCATAATACACGGCTGCTAAGCAGGCGATTGAGGTCCACGACTGGGGGCGAATATGTGAAGAGCAAAATTACTACTAAATATTAATCACCGAGAAAAGTTTTAGTAAAAATTCCCCAGTAATGGTTAGTAATTAGTAACTATAAATATTATTAGGAAGCAGCTTACAATTATTGATTTATTTCCATCAAATAAAATGTGAAAAGAACAAAAATTAAAAAAAACTAAATTCACAAAAAATCACTTTATTCACTATGAATTAGACACATTTTTTATATTTCAAAAATGATGAGTCAATTTGTTCATATTGACTGCTTGATTACAGGAAATAAAATGACATAATTACAATCAGAAATCAAATACTTTATGAAAAAAATAATGTTTGGAGAAACAAATTTGATAATTTTTACAGAATTTGCTCTGTTTGTTACATGTACAATTTGTTTTTACAGAAGATGAAGCAAATGCTTATTTCTCTATTATACGATAATACATATCATACATAGTATTAATAATTAAATCAACTCACATTAAAAAGACTGAGACAAACAGAGATTGAACAACTTTTAGAGATGAAATAACTTGAAGACCATTAAAAAAAATGATGGAATCACAGAATTGCCACTATTATTGTAGAGTCACCAAAAATATTGAGCTTCAACCTTTTGAAATGGGATAGAAACGAATCTTTTGAAAATAGCTAGACTTAGCTCCAAAGATCATTCATATTAAAACGAAAAAAAACTTTAAAACACTTTAAACAACTTTCAGATGTTTAAAACTATACTGGTCGGTAGAAAAGTAAGTCTGTTTGCATTTGGTAATAGTTATTTTTTGTATATTATGTTGTATTTTTCTTTTCCTGATTCTTGCTCTGTTAACTAAACTACATGATTAGTGTTTTTAAATTTAAATAATGTTTTTGAATGCCTCAAAAAATTATATTTTTATAGGAAAATAATAATAATAAAGTTTATAAAATATTTAAGTAAATTGTTTTATTTTCGTAAAACATGTGTCTTATGTAAATTAAATGGAACTTTTCAGGCATTCATGCAGTATAGTTAACAGCAGAAATCGAAAAAGCATTATACAGCAAATAACTGTTACAAAACGCAAGAAAATTTAGTACACTTACGAAATACTAATGCGTGAAAAGATGAAGTGAATTTTAGACTAACGAAATGTATTTCAATTAGAAGCGGTACATTCTTTGAATTTTCTACTCTACCAATGTTACTAACATTTGACCTTTCTATACTGTACATGTTCCGATAGTCGGGGGAATGTTAAAAACCATTTACATAGCGAACAGAACTCACCTCGTAAGTAAGCAAATACATTGTTGTAATCATTTCATCTTTTAATTTACTGCTAAATGTCTACGTTAATTTGCTATTTTAAAGTTTAAATTATTTACAGTGCAATGGGTTTATGGCTACCCCCAAATAACTTTTGTTATTTACTTAACATCATGTTTTAATATTAATAAAACACTTTAATAAGGTAGTTATAGCAAGCTGAATCGTCCACGCAAACCGGTGAATAAAATGTTTGTTTTTTTGTTTAATAAAAAAAAATGTAATGTCACACATCGCATTTATTTAAATAAAAGTTAATGCGATGGAGGTCATCGCATATTAGGAATTTAGAGTTAATTCCCTCTTTATTTTGTTATACATTATTGTCGGTCGTATATTTTTTTGACTTCCCATAATATTGACAGGGTGGGTGGAAAAATAATGCGGATTTATTTTTGTATTCTTATTGTATTGTTTTAAATAAAACTACCGTTTGTTTAACATTGCAAAGCCTCCGTTTTTTGGAAACCAAAAACTGCAAATCTGCAAAGGGGAGTAATTCTGTTTTTGTAATTAAGAGTGATCTCCCTTTAGTTAATAAAAATATGACATGCATTGGAATCACGGCCATCCATGATACAGGACTGCTAAGCATGCCACTGAGGTCCACGACTGGGGGCTGATATGTGAAGAGAAAAATTACTACTAAATATTAATCATTGAGAAAAGTTTTATTAAGAAATTCATTAGTAATGTCGAGTAATTAGTAACTATACATATTAGTGGAAAGCAATTTACATTTATTGATTTATTTCAATCAAATCAAATGTAAAAAGAACAAAAATATAAACGAACTAAAGTCACAAAAAATCACTTTATTCACCATGAATTATTAATTTATCTTATTTTAAAGTGACATAACTCTAATGGCAGAATAATCCACCAAATTTTGTAATGTAAAACACTAACTTAATGTGTAATAAAAAACACGTGTTACTTGGAAGCCAATCTTTATTCAACTATAAACGGAATACAAAAAGGTGGCAGATATGACCAGTTTTAATACGCGTCACCTGACGACCTCCGGCCACAGGAGCACGTATGGAAGCCCATACGAATGTAATATAACATTCTTCCTGGCAAGAAAGAAAAAAGATAGTGTCTTCAATAATTAAAGTTTTACCTTTTCCCTTTTTATTTTTTAGTTGAATAATATATGATAAAAATACACGTGTTACTGGGAAGCCAATCTTTATTCAACTAAAAAAGGAATACAAAAAGGTGGCAGAAATGCATTGGAATCACGGCGATCTATAATACACGGCTGCTAAGCAGGCGATTGAGGTCCACGACTGGGGGCGAATATGTGAAGAGCAAAATTACTACTAAATATTAATCACCGAGAAAAGTTTTAGTAAAAATTCCCCAGTAATGGTTAGTAATTAGTAACTATAAATATTATTAGGAAGCAGCTTACAATTATTGATTTATTTCCATCAAATCAAATGTAAAAAGAACAAAAATATTTTTAAAAATAAATTCACAAAAAATACCTTTATTCACCATGAATTAGACATTTTTTATATTTAAAAAATGATGAGTCAATTTGTTCCTATTGACTGCTTGATTACAGGAAATAAAATGACATAATTACATTCAGAACTCAAATACTTTATGAACAAAATAATGTTTGGAGAAACAAATTTGATAATTTTTACAGAATTTGCTGTTTGTTACATGTACAATTTGTTTTTACAGTAGATGAAAAAAATGCTTATTTCTCTATTATACGATAATACATATCATACATAGTATTAATAATTAAATCAACTCACATTAAAAAGACTGAGACAAACTGAACAACTTCGAGAGATGAAATAACTTGAAGACCATTAAAAAAATGATGGAATCACAGAATTGCAACTATTATTGTAGAGTCACCAAAAATATTGAGCTTCAACCTTTTGAAATGGGATAGAAACGAATCTTTTGAAAATAGCCAGACTTAGCTCCAAATATCATTCTCTATTAAAATGAAAAAAAAAACTTTAAAAAACTTTCAGATGTTTACAACTATACTGGTCGGTAGAAAAGTAAGTTTGTTTGCATTTGGTAATAGTTATTTTTTGTATATTATGTTGTATTTTTCTTTTCCTGATTTTTGCTCTGTTAACTAAACTACATGATTAGTGTTTTTGAATTTAAATAATGTTTTTGAATGTGTCAAAAAATTATATTTTTATAGGAAAATAATAATAAAAAGTTTATAAAATATTTAAGAAAATTGTTTTATTTTCGTAAAACATGTGTCTTATGTAAATTAAATGGAACTTTTGAGGCATTCATGCAGTATATTTAACCGCAGAAATCGAAAAAAAATTATACAGCAAATAACTGTTACCAAACGCAAGAAAATTTAGTACACTTACGAAATACTAATGCGTGAAAAGATGAAGTGAATTTTAGACTAACGAAATGTATTTCAATTAGAATTGGTACATTCTTTGAATTTTCTACTCTACCAATGTCACTGATCTTTGACTTTTCTATACTGTACGTGTTCCGATAGTCGGGGTGAATGTTAAAAACCATTTACATAGCGAACAGAACTCACCTCGTAAGTAAGCAAATACATTGTTGTAATCATTTTATCTTTTAATTTACTGCTAAATGTCTACGTTAATTTGCTAGTTTAAAGTTTAAATTATTTACAGTGCAATGGGTTTATGGCTACCCCCAAATAACTTTTGTTATTTACTTAACATCATGTTTTGATATTAATAAAACACTTTAATAATGTAGTTATAGCAAGCTGAATCGTCCACGCAAATGGGTGAATAAAATTATTGATTTATTTCCATCAAATCAAATGTAAAAAGAACAAAAATTTAAAAAAACTAAATTCACAAAAAATCACTTTATTCACCATGAATTAGACACATTTTTTATATTTCAAAAATGATGAGTCAATTTGTTCATATTGACTGCTTGATTACAGAAAATATAATGACATAATTACATCCAGAAATCAAATACTTTATGAACAAAATAATGTTTGGAGAAACAAATTTGATAATTTTTACAGAATTTGCTGTTTGTTACATGTACAATTTGTTTTTACAGTAGATGAAAACATGCTTATTTCTCTATTATACGATAATACATATCATACACAGTATTAATAATTAAATCAACTCACATTAAAAAGACGGAGACAAACAGAGATTGAACAATTTCGAGAGATGAAATAACTTGAAGACCATTAAAAAATGATGGAATCACAGAATTGCAACTATTATTGTAGAGTCACCAAAAATATTGAGCTTCAACCTTTAGAAATGGGATAGAAACGAATCTTTTGAAAATAGCCAGACTTAGCTCCTAATGTTACAGTACTGTAGGGCCCCATTATGCAAGGCACAGTAGGTTAACTAGTATCAAATAGCTAATTTTGTTATTGAAAAATAGGTTTTGTTTCTGGACTCAGAAGTGAGTTCAGAGAAGCGTTTGATCCAAGAATAGTCATAATAAATTTAGACACCTGACGTGACCTTTGAGTCAGAGATCAGAGTGAGTCGTTTTTGTCCCCATCTCGTGCGTGGGAATGATGATTACGTCACCACGGAGAACAAGAACTTAGCTTTTTAGAATCAGTCTGCCATGGGAGTTCGAAGCGACAACGTCGTTTCGGAAAAGCGAGCGAAGTTTTCCCAAGAATGTAATCGCTCGCGATAAGGGCTGTATCTAAAAGAGATCACCATGGAAGCTTGTGGCGAGCGCATGAGGTAGCTCTCGAATGCAAGAGTTGAGGTGTGAATCGAAGAGATATGGGCCAAAGCTACTAAGAAAAACTAACAGCGTCTAACGTCCCACACAGTACGAACTTAGGAAGATGTGAATGAAGAACCAATAATGGAAACCCCTCCACTCGAATGAAAGCATGAAATAAAAAGAACAAAAGAAATCTTTCAGAAAATCCGACTTCGAGTGTCTTTGTCCTCCGCTTAAAGATAAAATTTGCCCACAAAAACAGGTGCCGCGCGGCGATCACAGCCAGTAACAAGACGAGGGCCAGCGCCGAACGAGATCTACAAAGGTAACTTTCTTATAATGTAAAATATCTGGAAACTGTGTTTCAAAGTGACTTTTGGACTCTTGAAAAATGTGTTTAGAAATCTGTTTAAATGACTCTTAAGAAAAGTGTGTTTAAGGTCCCTGTTGAAAAATGACTCTCCAAAATGTGTTAAAATTACTGAGAAACATGTTTGCTTAAAGAATGACTATGAAAGTGTCTATGAAAATTGTATCATCAGAAGTATTAAGAAAAAAGATTGAAATCACTATTAATCCTCTCGTGAACATTTCGCGTTGTTTTCGGCCGGAGAGGATGTAATAGCGAACTGTGAGGTGGTTTTGGAGAACTGCCTCAGTCGGAAGGATTTCTGCATGTAGTAATAAATAAGCTCTCTCCCCCCCCCCTTTGCTTCTCCTGACGTGTAATTTCAGTGGTTATCCAACACTAATATCATTCATATTAAAACGAAAAAAAACTTTAAAACACTTTCAGATGTTTAAAACTATACTGGTCGGTAGAAAAGTAAGTTTGTTTGCATTTGGTAATAGTTATTTTTTGTATATTATGTTGTTTTTTTCTTTTCCTGATTCTTGCTCTGTTAACTAAACTACATGATTAGTGTTTTTGAATTTAAATAATGTTTTTGAATGCCTCGAAAAATTATATTTTTATAGGAAAATAATAATAAAAAGTTTATAAAATATTTAAGTAAATTGTTTTATTTTCGTAAAAAATGTGTCTTATGTAAATTAAATGGAACTTTTGAGGCATTACTGCAGTATAGTTAACAGCAGAAATCGAAAAAAACATTATACAGAAAATAACTGTTACCAAACGCAAGAAAATTTAGTACACTTACGAAATACTAATGCGTGAGAAGATGAAGTGAATTTTAGACTAACGAAATGTATTTCAATTTGAAGCGATACATTCTTTGAATTTTCTACTCTACCAATGTCACTGATCTTTGAATTTTCTATACTGTACATGTTCCGATAGTCGGGGGAATGTTAAAAACCATTTACATAGCGAACAGAACTCACCTCGTAAGTAAGCAAATACATTGTTGTAATCATTTTATCTTTTAATTTACAGCTAAATGTCTACGTTAATTTGCTAGTTTAAAGTTTAAATTATTTACAGTGCAATGGGTTTATGGCTACCCCCAAATAACTTTTGTTATTTACTTAACATCATGTTTTAATATTAATAAAACACTTTAATAAGGTAGTTATAGCAAGCTGAATCGTCCACGCAAACCGGTGAATAAAATGTTTGTTTTTTTGTTTAATAAAAAAATGTAATGTCACACATCGCATTTATTTAAATGAAAGCGGATGCCATAAAGGTCATCGCCTACTAGGAATTTAGAGTTAATTCCCTCTTTATTTTGTTATACATTATTGTCGGTCGTATATTTTTTTACTTCCCATACTATTGACAGGGTGGGTGGAAAAATAATGCGGATTTTTTTTGTATTCCTATGGTATTGTTTTAAATAAAACTACCGTTTGTTTAACATTGCAAAGCCTCCGTTTTTACGAAACCAAAAACTGGAAATATGCAAAGGGGAGTAATTCTTATTTTGTAATTTAGAGTGATCTCCCTTTAGTTAATAAAAATATGACATGCATTGGAATCACGGCCATCCATGATACAGGACTGCTAAGCATACCACTGAGGTCCACGACTGAGGGCTGATATGTGAAGAGCAAAATTACTACTAAATATTAATCATTGAGAAAAGTTTTATTAAGAAATTCATTAGTAATGTCGAGTAATTAGTAACTATAAATATTAGTGGAAAGCAATTTACATTTATTGATTTATTTCAATCAAATCAAATGTAAAAAGAACAAAAATATAAACGAACTAAATTTACAAAAAATCATTTTATTCACCATGAATTATTAATTTATAATATTTTAAAGTGACATAACTCTAATGGCAGAATAATCCACAAAATTTTGTAAAATAAAACACTTAATGTGTCAACAATGTGTAATAAAAACCACGTGTTACTTGGAAGCCAATCTTTATTCAACTATAAACGGAATACAAAAAGGTGGCAGATATGACCAGTTTTAATACGCGTCACCTGACGACCTCCGGCCACGGGAGCACGTATGGAAGCCCATACGAATGTAATATAACATTCTTCCTTGCAAGAAAGAAAAAAGATAGTGTCTTCAATAATTTAAGTTCAAACTTTTTACCTTTTTTTTTAGTTGAATAAATTGTAATAAAAAACACGTGTTACTTGGAAGCCAATCTTTATTCAACCAAAAAAAGGAATACAAAAAGGTGGCAGAAATGCATTGCAACTACGGCGATCTATAATACACGGCTGCTAAGCAGGCGATTGAGGTCCACGACTGGGGGCGAATATGTGAAGAGCAAAATTACTACTAAATATTAATCACCGAGAAAAGTTTTAGTAAAAATTCCCCAGTAATGGTTAGTAATTAGTAACTATAAATATTATTAGGAAGCAGCTTACAATTATTGGTTTATTTCAATCAAATCAAATGTAAAAAGAACAAAAATATAAAAAAAAAAATTCACAAAAAATCACTTTATTCACCATGAATTAGACACATTTTTGATATTTCAAAAATGATGAGTCAATTTGTTCATATTGACTGCTTGATTAAAGGAAATAAAATGACATAATTACAATCAGAACTCAAATACTTTATGAACAAAATAATGTTTAGAGAAACAAATTTGATCATTTTTACAGTATTTGCTGTTTGTTACATGTACAATTTGTTTTTGCAGAAGATTAAATAAATGCTTATTTCTCTATTATACGATAATACATATCATACATAGTATTAATAATTAAATCAACTCACATTAAAAAAGACTGAGACAAACTGAACAACTTCGAGAGATGAAATAATTTGAAGACCATTAAAAAAATGATGGAATCAGAGAATTGCAACTATTATTGTAGTCACAAAAAATATTGAGCTTCAACCTTTTGAAATGGGATAGAAACGAATCTTTTGAAAATAGCTAGACTTAGCTCCAAATATCATTCTCTATTAAAATGAAAAAAAAACTTTTAAAAACTTTCAGGTGTTTAAAACTATACTGGTCGGTAGAAAAGTAAGATTCTTTGCATTTGGTAATAGTTATTTTTTGTATATTATGTTGTATTTTTCTTTTCCTGATTCTTGCTCTGTTAACTAAACTACATGATTAGTGTTTTTAAATTTAAATAATGTATCTGAATGCCTCAAAAAATTATATTTTTATAGGAAAATAATAATAATAAAGTTTATAAAATATTTAAGTAAATTGTTTTATTTTCGTAAAACATGTGTCTTATGTAAATTAAATGGAACTTTTGAGGCATTCATGCAGTATAGTTAACAGCAGAAATCGAAAAAGCATTATACAGCAAATAACTGTTACCAAACGCAAGAAAATTTAGTACACTTACGAAATACTAATGCGTGAAAAGATGAAGTGAATTTTAGACTAACGAAATGTATTTCAATTAGAAGCGGTACATTCTTTGAATTTTCTACTCTACCAATGTTACTGACATTTGACCTTTCTATACTGTACATGTTCCGATAGTCGGGGGAATGTTAAAAACCATTTACATAGCGAACAGAACTCACCTCGTAAGTAAGCAAATACATTGTTGTAATCATTTTATCTTTTAATTTACAGCTAAATGTCTACGTTAATTTGCTAGTTTAAAGTTTAAATTATTTACAGTGCAATGGGTTTATGGCTACCCCCAAATAACTTTTGTTATTTACTTAACATCATGTTTTAATATTAATAAAACACTTTAATAAGGTAGTTATAGCAAGCTGAATCGTCCACGCAAACCGGTGAATAAAATGTTTGTTTTTTTGTTTAATAAAAAAAATGTAATGTCACACCTCGCATTTATTTAAATAAAAGCGGATGCAATGGTGGTCCTCGCATATTAGGAATTTAGAGTTAATTCCCTCTTTATTTTGTTTTACATTATTGTCGGTCGTATATTTTTTTACTTCCCATAATATTGACAGGGTGGGTGGAAAGATAATGCGGATTTTTTTTTGTATACCTATGGTATTGTTTTAAATAAAACCACCGTTTGTTTAACATTGCAAAGCCTCCGTTTTTACGAAACCGAAAACTGGAAATATACAAAGGGGAGTAATTCTTATTTAGAAATTTAGAGTGATCTCCCTTTAATTTATAAAAATATGACATGCATTGGAATAACGGCCATCCATAATACAGGACTGCTAAGCATGCCACTGAGGTCCACGACTGAGGGCTGATATGTGAAGAGCAAAATTACTACTAAATATTAATCATTGAGAAAAGTTTTATTAAGAAATTCATTAGTAATGCAGGGTAATCAGTAACTATAAATATTAGTGGAAAGCAATTTACATTTATTGATTTATTTCAATCAAATCAAATGTAAAATAAACAAAAATATAAACGAACTAAATTCACAAAAAAATCATTTTATTCACCATGAATTATTAATTTATCTCATTTTAAAGTGACATAACTCTAACGGCAGAATAATCCACCAAATTTTGTAATATAAAACACTAACTTAATGTGTAATAAAAAAACACGTGTTACTTGCAAGCCAATCTTTATTCAACTAAAAAAGGAATACAAAAAGGTGGCAGATATGGCCAGTTTTAATACGCGTCACCTGACGACTTCCGGCTCCGGGAGCACGTATGAAAGCCCATACGAATGTAATATAACACTGTTCCTTGCAAGAAAGAAAAAAGATAGTGTCTTCAATAATTTAAGTTTCACCTTTTTACCGTTTTTTTTTAGTTGAATAAATTGTAATAAAAAACACGTGTTACTTGGAAGCCAATCTTTATTCAACTAAAAAAACGAATACAAAATAGTGGCAGAAATGCATTGCAACCACGGCGATCTATAATACACGGCTGCTAAGCAGGCGATTGAGGTCCACGACTGGGGGCGAATATGTGAAGAGCAAAATTACTACTAAATATTAATCACCGAGAAAAGTTTTAGTAAAAATTCCCCAGTAATGGTTAGTAATTAGTAACTATAAATATTATTAGGAAGCAGCTTACAATTATTGATTTATTTCCATCAAATCCAATGTAAAAAGAACAAAAATAAAATAAAAATAAATTCACAAAAATCACTTTATTCACCATGAATAAGATACATTTTTGATATTTCAAAAATGATGAGTCAATTTGTTCATATTGACTGCTTGATTACAGAAAATATAATGACATAATTACATTCAGAAATCAAATACTTTATGAACAAAATAATGTTTGGAGAACCAAATTTGATAATTTTTACAGAATTAGCTGTTTGTTACATGTACAATTTGTTTTTACAGAAGATGCAGAAAATGCTTATTTCTCTATTATACGATAATACATATCATACATAGTATTAATAATTAAATCAACTCACATTTAAAAGACTGAGACAAACAGAGATTGAACAACTTCGACAGATGAAATAATTTGAAGACCATTAAAAAAAATGATGGTATCACAGAATTGCAACTATTATTGTAGTCACCAAAAATATTGAGCTTCAACCTTTTGAAATGGGATAGAAACGAATCTTTTGAAAATAGCTAGACTTAGCTCCAAACATCATTCTCTATTAAAATGAAAAAAAACTTTAAAACACTTTCAGATGTTTAAAACTATACTGGTCGGTAGAAAAGTAAGTTTGTTTGCATTTGGCAATAGTTATTTTTTGTATATTATGTTGTATTTTTCTTTTCCTGATTCTTGCTCTGTTAACTAAACTACATGATTAGTGTTTTTGAATTTAAATAATGTTTTTGAACGTCTCGAAAAATTATATTTTTATAGGAAAATAATAATAAAAAAGTTTATAAAATATTTAAGTAAATTGTTTTATTTTTGTAAAACATGTCTCTTATGTAAATTAAATGGAACTTTTGAGGCATTCATGCAGTATAGTTAACAGCAGAAATCGAAAAAAAATAATACAGCAAATAACTGTTACCAAACGCAAGAAAATTTAGTACACTTACGAAATACTAATGCGTGAAAAGATGAAGTGAATTTTAGACTAACGAAATGTATTTCAATTAGAAGCGGTACATTCTTTGACTTTTCTACTCTACCAATGTTACTGACATTTGACCTTTCTATACTGTACATGTTCCGATAGTCGGGGGAATGTTAAAAACCATTTACATAGCGAACAGAACTCACCTCGTAAGTAAGCAAATACATTGTTGTAATCATTTTATCTTTTAATTTACAGCTAAATGTCTAAGTTAATTTGCTATTTTAAAGTTTAAATTATTTACAGTGCAATGGGTTTATGGCTACCCCCAAATAACTTTTGTTATTTACTTAACATCATGTTTTAATATTAATAAAACACTCTAATAAGGTAGTTATAGCAAGCTGAATCGTACACACAAACGGGTGAATAAAATGTATTTTTTTTTTTTAATAATAAAAATGAAATATCCGACCTCGCATTTATTTAAATAAAAGTAGATGCGATGGAGGTCATCGCATATTAGGAATTTAGAGTTAATTCCCTCTTTATTTTGTTATACATTATTGTCGGTCGTATATTTTTTTTACTTCCCATAATATTGACAGGATGGGTGGAAAAATAATGCGGATTTTTTTTTTGTATACCTATGGTATTGTTTTAAATAAAACTACCGTTTGTTTAACATTGCAAAGCCTCCGTTTTTACGAAACCAAAAACTGGAAATATGCAAAGGGGAGTAATTCTTATTTTGTAATTTAGAGTGATCCCCCTTTAGTTAATAAAAATATGACATGCATTGGAATCACGGCCATCCATGATACAGGGCTGCTAAGCATGCCACTGAGGTCCACGACTGGGGGCTGATATGTGAAGAGCAAAATTACTACTAAATATTAATCATTGAGAAAAGTTTTATTAAGAAATTCATTAGTAATGTCGAGTAATTAGTAACTATACATATTAGTGGAAAGCAATTTACATTTATTGATTTATTTCAATCAAATCAAATGTAAAAAGAACAAAAATATAAACGAACTAAATTCACAAAAAATCATTTTATTCACCATTAATTATTAATTTATCTTATGTTAAAGTGACATAACTCTAATGGCAGAATAATCCACCAAATTTTGTAATATAAGACACTAACTTAATGTGTAATAAAAAAAATCACGTGTTACTTGGAAGCCAATCTTTATTCAACTAAAAAAGGAATACAAAAAGGTGGCAGATATGGCCAGTTTTAATACGCGTCACCTGACAACGTCCGGCTCCGGGAGCACGTATGGAAGCCCATACGAATGTAATATAACATTCTTTCTTGCAAGAAATAAAAAAGATAGTGTCTTCAATAATTTAAGTTTCACCTTTTTACCGTTTTTTTTTAGTTGAATAAATTGTAATAAAAAACACGTGTTACTTGGAAGCCAATCTTTATTCAACTAAAAAAACGAATACAAAATAGTGGCAGAAATGCATTGCAACCACGGCGATCTATAATACACGGCTGCTAAGCAGGCGATTGAGGTCCACGACTGGGGGCGAATATGTGAAGAGCAAAATTACTACTAAATATTAATCACCGAGAAAAGTTTTAGTAAAAATTCCCCAGTAATGGTTAGTAATTAGTAACTATAAATATTATTAGGAAGCAGCTTACAATTATTGATTTATTTCCATCAAATCCAATGTAAAAAGAACAAAAATAAAATAAAAATAAATTCACAAAAATCACTTTATTCACCATGAATAAGATACATTTTTGATATTTCAAAAATGATGAGTCAATTTGTTCATATTGACTGCTTGATTACAGAAAATATAATGACATAATTACATTCAGAAATCAAATACTTTATGAACAAAATAATGTTTGGAGAACCAAATTTGATAATTTTTACAGAATTAGCTGTTTGTTACATGTACAATTTGTTTTTACAGAAGATGCAGAAAATGCTTATTTCTCTATTATACGATAATACATATCATACATAGTATTAATAATTAAATCAACTCACATTTAAAAGACTGAGACAAACAGAGATTGAACAACTTCGACAGATGAAATAATTTGAAGACCATTAAAAAAAATGATGGTATCACAGAATTGCAACTATTATTGTAGTCACCAAAAATATTGAGCTTCAACCTTTTGAAATGGGATAGAAACGAATCTTTTGAAAATAGCTAGACTTAGCTCCAAACATCATTCTCTATTAAAATGAAAAAAAACTTTAAAACACTTTCAGATGTTTAAAACTATACTGGTCGGTAGAAAAGTAAGTTTGTTTGCATTTGGCAATAGTTATTTTTTGTATATTATGTTGTATTTTTCTTTTCCTGATTCTTGCTCTGTTAACTAAACTACATGATTAGTGTTTTTGAATTTAAATAATGTTTTTGAACGTCTCGAAAAATTATATTTTTATAGGAAAATAATAATAAAAAAGTTTATAAAATATTTAAGTAAATTGTTTTATTTTTGTAAAACATGTCTCTTATGTAAATTAAATGGAACTTTTGAGGCATTCATGCAGTATAGTTAACAGCAGAAATCGAAAAAAAATAATACAGCAAATAACTGTTACCAAACGCAAGAAAATTTAGTACACTTACGAAATACTAATGCGTGAAAAGATGAAGTGAATTTTAGACTAACGAAATGTATTTCAATTAGAAGCGGTACATTCTTTGACTTTTCTACTCTACCAATGTTACTGACATTTGACCTTTCTATACTGTACATGTTCCGATAGTCGGGGGAATGTTAAAAACCATTTACATAGCGAACAGAACTCACCTCGTAAGTAAGCAAATACATTGTTGTAATCATTTTATCTTTTAATTTACAGCTAAATGTCTAAGTTAATTTGCTATTTTAAAGTTTAAATTATTTACAGTGCAATGGGTTTATGGCTACCCCCAAATAACTTTTGTTATTTACTTAACATCATGTTTTAATATTAATAAAACACTCTAATAAGGTAGTTATAGCAAGCTGAATCGTACACACAAACGGGTGAATAAAATGTATTTTTTTTTTTTAATAATAAAAATGAAATATCCGACCTCGCATTTATTTAAATAAAAGTAGATGCGATGGAGGTCATCGCATATTAGGAATTTAGAGTTAATTCCCTCTTTATTTTGTTATACATTATTGTCGGTCGTATATTTTTTTTACTTCCCATAATATTGACAGGATGGGTGGAAAAATAATGCGGATTTTTTTTTTGTATACCTATGGTATTGTTTTAAATAAAACTACCGTTTGTTTAACATTGCAAAGCCTCCGTTTTTACGAAACCAAAAACTGGAAATATGCAAAGGGGAGTAATTCTTATTTTGTAATTTAGAGTGATCCCCCTTTAGTTAATAAAAATATGACATGCATTGGAATCACGGCCATCCATGATACAGGGCTGCTAAGCATGCCACTGAGGTCCACGACTGGGGGCTGATATGTGAAGAGCAAAATTACTACTAAATATTAATCATTGAGAAAAGTTTTATTAAGAAATTCATTAGTAATGTCGAGTAATTAGTAACTATACATATTAGTGGAAAGCAATTTACATTTATTGATTTATTTCAATCAAATCAAATGTAAAAAGAACAAAAATATAAACGAACTAAATTCACAAAAAATCATTTTATTCACCATTAATTATTAATTTATCTTATGTTAAAGTGACATAACTCTAATGGCAGAATAATCCACCAAATTTTGTAATATAAGACACTAACTTAATGTGTAATAAAAAAAATCACGTGTTACTTGGAAGCCAATCTTTATTCAACTAAAAAAGGAATACAAAAAGGTGGCAGATATGGCCAGTTTTAATACGCGTCACCTGACAACGTCCGGCTCCGGGAGCACGTATGGAAGCCCATACGAATGTAATATAACATTCTTTCTTGCAAGAAATAAAAAAGATAGTGTCTTCAATAATTTAAGTTTTACCTTTACTAAATATTAATCACTGAGAAAAGTTTTAGTAAAAATTCTCCAGTAATGGTTAGTAATTAGTAACTATAAATATTATTAGGAAGCAGCTTACAATTATTGATTTATTTCCATCAAATCAAATGTGAAAAGAATAAAAATTTAAAAAAAATAAATTCACAAAAATCACTTCATTCACCATAAATTAGACACATTTTTTATATTTCAAAAATAATGAGTCAATTTGTTCATATTCACTGCTTGATTACAGAAAATATAATGACATAATTACATTCAGAAATCAAATACTTTATGAACAAAATAATGTTTGGAGAAACAAATTTGATAATTTTTACAGAATTTGCTGTTTGTTACATGTACAATTTGTTTTTGCAGAAGATGAAATAAATGCTTTTTTCTCTATTATACGATAATACATATCATACATAGTATTAATAATAAAATCAACTCACATTAAAAAGACTGAGACAAACTGAACAACTTCGAGAGATGAAATAATTTTAAGACCATTAAAAAAATGATGGAATCACAGAATTGCAACTATTATTGTAGAGTAACCAAAAATATTGAGCTTCAACCTTTTGAAATGGGATAGAAACGAATCTTTTGAAAATAGCAAGACTTAGCTCCAAAGATCATTCTCTATTAAAATGAAGAAACAAAACTTTAAAATACTTTCAGATGTTTAAACAATATACTGGTCGGTAGAAAAGTAAGTTTGTTTGCATTTGGTAATAGTTATTTTTTGTATATTATGTTGTATTTTTCTTTTCTTGATTCTTGCTCTGTTAACTAAACTACATGATTAGTGTTTTTGAATTTAAATAATGTTTTTGAAAGTTTCGAAAAATTATATTTTTATAGGAAAATAATAATAAAAAAGTTTATAAAATATTTAAGTAAATTGTTTTATTTTCGTAAAACATGTGTCTTATGTAAATTAAATGGAACTTTTGAGGCATTCATGCAGTATAGTTAACAGCAGAAATCGAAAAAATATATATACAGCAAATAACTGTTACCAAACGCAAGAAAATTTAGTACACTTACGAAATACTAATGCGTGAGAAGATGAAGTGAATTTAAGACTAACGAAATGTATTTCAATTAGAAGCGGTACATTCTTTGACTTTTCTACTCTACCAATGTCACCGATCTTTGACATTTCTATACTGTACGTGTTCCGATAGTCGGGGGAATGTTAAAAACCATTTACATAGCGAACAGAACTCACCTCGTAAGTAAGCAAATACATTGTTGTAATCATTTCATCTTTTAATTTACTGCTAAATGTTTACGTTAGTTTGCTATTTTAAAGTTTAAATTATTTACAGTGCAATGGGTTTATGGCTACCCCCAAATAACTTTTGTTATTTACTTAACATCATGTTTTAATATTAATAAAACACTTTAATACGGTAGTTATAGCAAGCTGAATCGTCCACGCAAACCGGTGAATAAAATGTTTGTTTTTTTGTTTAATAAAAAAAATGTAATGTCACACATCGCATTTATTTAAATAAAAGTGGATGCGATGGAGGTCATCGCCTATTAGGAATTTAGAGTTAATTCCCTCTTTATTTTGTTATACATTATTGTCGGTCGTATATTTGTTTACTTCCCATAATATTGACAGGGTGGGTGGAAAAATAATGCGGATTTTTTTTTTGTATTCCTATGGTATTGTTTTAAATAAAACCACCGTTTGTTTAACATTGCAAAGCCTCCGTTTTTACGAAACCAAAAACAGGAAATATGCAAAGGGGAGTAATTCTGATTTAGAAATTTAGAGTAATCTCCCTTTAGTTAATAAAAATATGACATGCATTGGAATCACGGCCATCCATGATACAGGACTGCTAAGCATGCCACTGAGGTCCACGACTGGGGGCTGATATGTGAAGAGCAAAATTACCACTAAATATTAATCATTGAGAAAAGTTTTATTAAGAAATTAATTAGTAATGTCGAGTAATTAGTAACTATAAATATTAGTGGAAAGCAATTTACATTTATTGATTTATTTCAATCAAATCAAATGTAAAAAGAACAAAAATATAAACGAACTAAATTCACAAAAAATAATTTTATTCACCATGAATTATTAATTTATCTCATTTTAAAGTGACATAACTCCAATGGCAGAATAATCCACCAAATTTTGTAATATAAAACACTAACTTAATGTGTAATAAAAAAAACACGTGTTACTTGGAAGCCAATCTTTATTCAACTAAAAAAGGAATACAAAAAGGTGGCAGATATGGCCAGTTTTAATACGCGTCACCTGACAACTTCCGGCTCCGGGAGCACGTATGGAAGCCCATACGAATGTAATATAACACTGTTCCTTGCAAGAAAGAAAAAAGATAGTGTCTTCAATAATTAAAGTTTCACCTTTTTACCTTTTTTTTCAGTTGAATAAATTGTAATAAAAAACACGTGTTACTTGGAAGCCAAACTTTATTCAACCAAAAAAAGGAATACAAAAAGGTGGCAGAAATGCATTGCAACCACGGCGATCTATAATACACGGATGCTAAGCAGGCGATTGAGGTCCACGACTGGGGGCGAATATGTGAAGAGCAAAATTACTACTAAATATTAATCACCGAGAAAAGTTTTAGTAAAAATTCCCCAGTAATGGTTAGTAATTAGTAACTATAAATATTATTAGGAAGCAGCTTACAATTATTGATTTATTTCCATCAAATCAAATGAGAAAAGAACAAAAATAAAAAACTAAATTCACAAAAAATCACTTTATTCACCATGAATTAGACACATTTTTTATATTTCAAAAATGATGAGTCAATTTGTTAATATTGACTGCTTGATTACAGAAAATATAATGACATAATTACAATCAGAAATCAAATACTTTATGAACAAAATAATGTTTGGAGAAACAAATTTGATAATTTTTACAGAATTTAATGTTTGTTACAGGTACAATTTATTTTTACAGAAGATAAAAAAATGCTTATTTCTCTATTATACGATAATATATATCAAACATAGTATTAATGATTAAATCAACTCACATTTAAAAGACTGAGACAAACAGAGATTGAACAACTTCGAGAGATGAAATAACTTGAAGACCATTAAAAAAATGATGGAATCACAGAATTGCAACTATTATTGTAGAGTCACCAAAAATATTGAGCTTCAACCTTTTGAAATGGGATAGAAACGTATTTTTTAAAAAAATAGATAGACTTAGCTCCAAATATCTTTCATATTAAAACGAAGAGAAAAAATTTAAAACACTTTAAAACACTTTCAGATGTTTAAAACTATACTGGTCGGTAGAAAAGTAAGTTTTTTTGCATTTGGAAATAGTTATTTTTTGTATATTATGTTGTTTTTTCTTTTCCTGATTCTTGCTCTGTTAACTAAACTACATGATTAGTGTTTTTGAATTTAAATAATGGTTTTGAATGTCTCGAAAAATTATATTTTTATAGGAAAATAATAATAAAAAGTTTATAAAATATTTAAGTAAATTGTTTTATTTTCGTAAAACATGTGTCTTATGTAAATTAAATGGAACTTTTGAGGCATTCATGCAGTATAGTTAACAGCAGAAATCGAAAAAAATATATACAGCTATAACTGTTACCAAACGCAAGAAAATTTAGTATACTTACGAAATACTAATGCGTGAGAAGATGAAGTGAATTTTAGACTAACGAAATGTATTTCAATTAGAAGCGGTACATTCTTTGAATTTTCTACTCTACCAATGTCACTGATCTTTGACTTTTCTATACTGTACGTGTTCCGATAGTCGGGGTAAATGTTAAAAACCATTTACATAGCGAAAAGAACTCACCTCGTAAGTAAGAAAATAGATTGTTGTAATCATTTCATATTTTAATTTACTGCTAAATGTCTACGTTAATTTGCTAGTTTAAAGTTTAAATTATTTACAGTGCAATGGGTTTATGGCTACCCCCAAATAACTTTTGTTATTTACTTAACATCATGTTTTAATATTAATAAAACACTTTAATAAGGTAGTTATAGCAAGCTGAACCGTCCACGCAAACCGGTGAATAAAATGTTTGTTTTTTTGTTTAATAAAAAAAATGTAATGTCACACATCGCATTTATTTAAATAAAAGTGGATGCGATGGAGGTTATCGCATATTAGGAATTTAGAGTTAATTCCCTCTTTATTTTGTTATACATTATTGTCGGTCGTATATTTTTTTACTTCCCATAATATTGTCAGGGTGGGTGGAAAAATAATGCGGATTTTTTTTGTAATCCTATGGTATTGTTTTAAATAAAACTACAGTTTGTTTAACATTGGAAAGCGTCCGTTTTTACGAAATTCTTATATAGTAATGTAGAGTGATCTTCCTTTAATTAATACAAATATGACATGCATTGGAATCACGGCCATCCATAATACAGGACTGCTAAGCATGCCACTGAGGTCCACGACTGGGGGCTGATATGTGAAGAGCAAACGTTACTACTAAATATTAGTCATTGAGAAAAGTGTTATTAAGAAATTCATTAGTAATGTCGAGTAATTAGTAACTGTAAATATTAGTGGAAAGCAATTTACATTTATTGATTTATTTCAATCAAATCAAATGTAAAAAGAACAAAAATATAAACGAACTAAATTCACAAAAAATCACTTTATTAACCATGAATTATAAATTTATCTCGTTTTAAAGTGACATAACTCTAATGGCAGAATATTCCACCAAATTTTGTAATATCAGACACTAACTTAATGTGTAATAAAAAAAACACGTGTTACTCGGAAGCCAATCTTTATTCAACTAAAAACGGAATACAAAAAGGTGGCAGATATGGCCAGTTTTAATACGCGTCACCTGACGACCTCCGGCTCCGGGAGCACGTATGGAAGCCCATACGAATGTAATATAACATTCTTCCTTGCAAGAAAGAAAAAAGATAGTGTCTTCAATAATTAAAGTTTCACCTTTTTACCTTTTATTTTAGTTGAATAAATTGTAATAAAAACACGTGGTACTTGGAAGCCAATCTTTATTCAACTAAAAAAGGAATACAAAAAGGTGGCAGAAATGCATTGGAATCACGTCGATCTATAATACACGGCTGCTAAGCAGGCGATTGAGGTCCACGACTGGGGGCGAATATGTGAAGAGCAAAATTACTACTAAATATTAATCACCGAGAAAAGTTTTAGTAAAAATTCCCCAGTAATGGTTAGTAATTAGTAACTATAAATATTATTAGGAAGCAGCTTACAATTATTGATTTATTTCCATCAAATAAAATTACATTTGCACAAAAAATTAAAAAATTAAAAAATTCACAAACAATCACTTTATTCACCATGAATTAGACACATTTTTTATATTTCAAAAATGATGAGTCAATTTGTTCATATTGACTGCTTGATTACAGAAAATATAATGACATAATTACAATCAGAAATCAAATACTTTATGAACAAAATAATGTTTGGAGAAATGAATTTGATAATTTTTACAGAATTTGCTGTTTGTTACATGTACAATTTGTTTTTACAGAAGATGAAAAAAATGCTTATTTCTCTATTATACGATAATACATATCATACATAGTATTTATAATTAAATCAACTCACATTAAAAAGACTGAGACAAACAGAGATTGAACAACTTCGAGAGATGAAATAATTTGAAGACCATTAAAAAAAATGATGGAATCACAGAATTGCAACTATTATTGTAGAGTCACCAAAAATATTGAGCTTCAACCTTTTGAAATGGGATAGAAACGAATCTTTTGAAAATAGCTAGACTTAGCTCCAAAGATCATTCTCTATTAAAATGAAACAAAAAACTTTAAAAACTTTCAGATGTTTAAAACTATACTGGTCGGTAGAAAAGTAAGTTTGTTTGCATTTGGTAATAGTTATTTTTTGTATATTATGTTGTATTTTTCTTTTCCTGATTTTTGCTCTGTTAGCTAAACTACATGATTAGTGTTTTTGAATTTAAATAATGTTTTTGAATGTCTCAAAAAATTATATTTTTATAGGAAAATAATAATAAAAAAGTTTATAAAATATTTAAGAAAATTGTTTTATTTTCGTAAAACATGTGTCTTATGTAAATTAAATGGAACTTTTGAGGCATTCATGCAGTATAGTTAACAGCAGAAATCGAAAAAAATATATACAGCAAATAACTGTTACCAAACGCAAGAAAATTTAGTATACTTACGAAATACTAATGCGTGAGAAGATGAAGTAGATTTTAGACTAACGAAATGTATTTCAATTAGAAGCGGTACATTCTTTGAATTTTCTACTCTACCAATGTCACTGATCTTTGACTTTTCTATACTGTACGTGTTCCGATAGTCGGTGGAGGGTGTTAAAAACCATTTACATAGCGAACAGAACTCACCTCGTAAGTAAGCAAATAGATTGTTGTAATCATTTTATCTTTTAATTTACTGCTAAATGTCTACGTTAATTTGCTAGTTTAAAATTTAAATTATTTACAGTGCAATGGGTTTGTGGCTACCCCCAAATAACTTTTGTTATTTACTTAACATCATGTTTTAATATTAATACAACACTTAAAAAAAGTAGTTATAGCAAGCTACATCGTCCACGCAAACCGGTGAATAAAATGTTTGTTTTATTGTTTAATAAAAAAAAATGTAATGTCACACATCGCATTTATTTAAATAAAAGCGGATGCGATGGAGGTCATCGCATATTAGGAATTTAGAGTTAATTCCCTCTTTATTTTGTTATACATTATTGTCGGTCGTATATTTTTTTACTTCCCATACTATTGACAGGGTGGGTGGAAAAATAATGCGGATTTTTTTTTGTATTTCTATGGTATTGTTTTAAATAAAACTACCGTTTGTTTAACATTGCAAAGCCTCCGTTTTTACGAAACCAAAAACTGGAAATATGCAAAGGGGAGTAATTCTGATTTTGTAATTAAGAGTGATCTCCCTTTAGTTAATAAAAATATGACATACATTGGAATCACGGCCATCCATGATACACGAATGCTAGGCATGCCACTGAGGTCCACGACTGGGGGCTGATATGTGAAGAGAAAAATTACTACTAAATATTAATCATTGAGTAAAGTTTTATTAAGAAATTCATTAGTAATGTCGAGTAATTAGTAACTATAAATATTAGTGGAAAGCAATTTACATTTATTGATTTATTTCAATTAAATCAAATGTAAAAAGAACAAAAATATCACCGAACTAAATTCACAAAAAATCATTTTATTCACCATGAATTATTAATTTATCTCATTTTAAAGTGACATAACTCTAATGGCAGAATAATCCACCAAATTTTGTAATATAAACCACTAACTTAATGTGTAATAAAAAAACACGTGTTACTTGAAAGCCAATCTTTATTCAACTAAAAAAGGAATATAAAAAGGTGGCAGATATGGCCAGTTTTACTACACGTTACCTGACAACTTCCGGCTCCGGGAGCACGTATGGAAGCCCATACGAATGTAATATAACATTGTTCCTTGCAAGAAAGAAAAAAGATAGTGTCTTCAATAATTAAAGTTTTAACTTTTTACCTTTTTTTTTAGTTGAATAAATTGTAATAAACACACGTGGTACTTGGAAGCCAATCTTTATTCAACTAAAAAAAGGAATACAAAAAGTTGGCAAAAATGCATTGGAACCACGGCGATCTATAATACACGGCTGCTAAGCAGGCGATTGAGGTCCACGACTTGAGGCGAATATGTAGAAAAGCAGAATGACTGCTAAATATTAATCACCGAGAAAAGTTTTAGTAAAAATTCCCCAGTAATGGTTAGTAATTAGTAACTATAAATATTATTAGGAAGCAGCTTACAATTATTGATTAATTTCCATCAAATCAAATGTAAAAAGAACAAAAATATAAAAAAAAAAATTCACAAAAAATCACTTCATTCACTATGAATTAGACACATTTTTGATATTTCAAAAATGATGAGTCAATTTGTTCATATTGACTGCTTGATTACAGAAAATATAATGACATAATTACATTCAGAAATCAAATACTTTATGAACAAAATAATGTTTAGAGAAACAAATTTTATAATTTCTACAGTATTTGCTGTTTGTTACATGTACAATTTGTTTTTGCAGAAGATGAAATAAATGCTTATTTCTCTATTATACGATAATACATATCATACATAGTATTATTAATTAAATCAACTCACATTAAAAAGACTGAGACAAACTGAACAACTTCGAGAGATGAAATAACTTGAAGATCATAAAAAAATCATGGAATCACAGAATTGCAACTATTATTGTAGAGTCACCAAAAATATTGAGCTTCAACCTTTTGAAATGGGATAGAAACGAATCTTTTGAAAATAGCTAGACTTAGCTCCAAAGATCATTAATATAAAAATGAAACAAAAAACTTTAAAACTTTCAGATGTTTAAAACTATACTGGTCGGTAGAAAAGTAAGTTTGTTTGCATTTGGTAATAGTTATTTTTTGTATATTATGTTGTATTTTTCTTTTCCTGATGTTTGCTCTGTTAACTAAACTACATGATTAGTGTTTTTGAATTTTAATAATGTTTTTGAATGTCTCAAAAATTATATTTTTATAGGAAAATGATAATAAAAAAGTTTATAAAATATTTGAGTAAATTGTTTTATTTTTGTAAAACATGTGTCTTATGTAAATTAAATGGAACTTTTGAGGCATTCATGAAGTATAATTAACAGCAGAAATCGAAAAAAATATATACAGCAAATAACTGTTACAAAACGCAAGAAAATTTAGTACACTTACGAAATACTAATGCGTGAGAAGATGAAGTGAATTTTAGACTAACGAAATGTATTTCAATTAGAAGCGGTACATTCTTTGAATTTTCTACTCTACCAATGTCACTGATCTTTGACTTTTCTATACTGTACGTGTTCCGATAGTCGGGGAAATGTTAAAAACCATTTACATAGCAAACAGAACTCACCTCGTAAGTAAGCAAATACATTGTTGTAATCATTTCATCTTTTAATTTACTGCTAAATGTCTACGTTAATTTGCTAGTTTAAAGTTTAAATTATTTACAGTGCAATGGGTTTATGGCTACCCCCAAATAACTTTTGTTATTTACTAAACATCATGTTTTAATATTAATAAAACACTTTAATACGGTAGTTATAGCAAGCTGAATCGTCCACGCAAACCGGTGAATAAAATGTTTGTTTTTTTGTTTAATAAAAATAATGTAATGTCGCACGTCGCATTTATTTAAATAAAAGTAGATGCGATGGAGGTCATCGCATATTAGGAATTTAGAGTTAATTCCCTCTTTATTTTGTTATACATTATTGTCGGTCGTATATATTTTTTTACTTCCCATAATATTGTCAGGAAAAATAATGCGGATTTTTTTTGTAATCCTATGGTATTGTTTTAAATAAAACTACAGTTTGTTTAACATTGGAAAGCCTCCGTTTTTACGAAACCGAAAACTGGAAATATGCAAAGGGGCGTAATTCTTATATAGTAATGTAGAGTGATCTCCCTTTAGTTAATAAAAATATGACATACATTGGAATCACGGCCATCCATGATACAGGAATGCTAAGCATGCCACTGAGGTCCACGACTGGGGGCTGATATGTGAAGAGAAAAATTACTACTAAATATTAATCATTGAGTAAAGTTTTATTAAGAAATTCATTAGTAATGCAGATTAATTAGTAACTATACATATTAGTGGAAAGCAATTTACATTTATTGATTTATTTCAATCAAATCAAATGTAAAAAGAACAAAAATATAAACGAACTAAATTCACAAAAAATCACTTTATTCACCATGAATTATAAATTTATCTCGTTTTAAAGTGACATAACTCTAATGACAGAATATTCCACCAAATTTTTTAATATCAGACACTAACTTAATGTGTAATAAAAAAAACACGTGTTACTCGGAAGCCAATCTTTATTCAACTAAAAAAGGAATACAAAAAGGTGGCAGATATGGCCAGTTTTAATACGCGTCACTTGACGACTTCCAGCCCCGGGAGCACGTATGGAAGCCCATACGAATGTAATATAACATTATTCCTTGCAAGAAAGAAAAAAGATAGTGTCTTCAATAATTAAAGTTTCACCTTTTTACCTTTTTTTTTAGTTGAATAAATTGTAATAAAAACACGTGTTACTCGGAAGCCAATCTTTATTCAACTAAAAAAGGAATACAAAAAGGTGGCAGATATGGCCAGTTTTAATACGCGTCACCTGACGACTTCCAGCCCCGGGAGAACGTATAGAAGCCTATACGAATGTAATATAACATTCTTCCTTGCAAGAAAGAAAAAAGATAGTGTCTTCAATAATTTAAGTGTAACCTTTTTACCTTTTTTTGTAGTTGAATAAATTGTAATAAAAACACGTGGTACTTGGAAGCCAATCTTTATTCAACTAAAAAAAGAAATACAAAAAGGTAGCTGAAATGCATTGGAATCACGGCGATCTATAATACACGGCTGCTAAGCAGGCGATTGAGGTCCACGACTGGGGGCGAATATGTGAAGAGCAAAATTACTACTAAATATTAATCACCGAGAAAAGTTTTAGTAAAAATTCCCCAGTAATGGTTAGTAATTAGTAACTATAAATATTATTAGGAAGCAGCTTACAATTATTGATATATTTCCATCAAATCAAATGTAAATGAAAAAAAATATTTTAAAAAATAAATTCACAAAAAATAACTTTATTCACCATGAATTAGACACATTTTTTATATTTCAAAAATGATGAGTCAATTTGTTCATATTGACTGCTTTATTACAGAAAATATAATGACATAATTACATTGAGAAATCAAATACTTTATGAACAAAATAATGTTTGGAGAAACAAATTTGATAATTTTTACAGAATTTGCTGTTTGTTACATGTACAATTTGTTTTTGCAGAAGATGAAATAAATGCTTATTTCTCTATTATACGATAATACATATCATACATAGTATTAATAATTAAATCAACTCACATTAAAAAGACTGAGACAAACAGAGATAGAAAAACTTAGAGAGGATAGAAGAAAGTCCACGAACACAACGTTTGATAACGATAACTGGAATTGAATCAGGATAAGAAGCCTTAGACTGGTCAAGATCAGAACGAACCCGAGCAACAATCGTTGTAGTGATCATGACAGAATCAACATACTGATTAATGTTTGAATAAAATCAGGAAGAACAACACCAGAGTCATCAAGAAAAGAATTGTCAGCAAAAAGGCGAGCAAAGAGATCAGCCTTATCCCTAGAAGATGAAATAATCTGAAAACCATTAAAAAGAGGATAGAATGGCAGACTTACAACTATTATTGTAGATTCACCAACAATCTTGAGATTCAACCTTTTGAGTGTGGATAGTCACGAATCTTTTGAGAATAGCTAGACTTAGCCTCACAGATTATTCGCTGTTGAAATGAAAAACGTAAAACACTTTCGGAAATCATATTTCTTAATTTCTGAGATGAGGATTGATAATTTGCATAATTTTGGTTATTCGGACTACATTTCTCATCTTGAGTGTTATCATCACAACGTTTCGGCCGCTGTAACCTCCAGGCAAATTTAGGTGTATCTCTTCGAACTCGGGAATATTTCTGTCGAACTCGGGAATCTGGACAGAATTTCAACGAAACCCTTTATGTAATCCAGGGGGTAGCATGATCTCGTTCTGTCAGTCACTATTTCGAAATTCCCCGTACAGCCCGCACCGAAGGTTGAACCTTTAACCTTCAGATGACTATCACTTGAAACTGAATTTAACATAGTACTATATACACTGCGCCAGTAGTCAGTTAAATTCAGTTCACAGTGATAGTCAGTCATCTGAAGGTTGCAGGTTCAATTCTTGGTGTGGACGAAAAACTGCAAACATGCAAGTGGTGTTGTAGTATCAGCAATAGAAATCTAGCTAGCCCTCCTCCCACTCCCTTCCCATATCCTCTCTTCCGGTTTCGGACTCACCGTCAGCAGTTCCGGTTTGTACACCTAAGTAAATAAACGTGTTTCACTTCAGCCTCCTTGTATTTTCGTCTAATCGACATCAATCAATGTATACGGATATCACAACATGGTGTCAGAAGTGGTTGCAAATAAGTTATAGACATCTACAGTTATCGTAGAAAAGTCGAACAACAACAGAGAAAAAAAATAGAGAAGATAAACAAACAAAAAAAGAAACGGGTCAGCAGTCAACACGTGGAGACGGTAAAAGAAGAACTCAAAACAAGTAAGTCACGGTGTAAAGTGAATCTACAAAGTCACGGACATAATACCAAAAAAAAAAAAAAAAAACAAGCAAACAGAGAAATGCTGTCGAAAAACGCCAGAAGAAGACCCTGTGAAGGTAGGCGATTCGCTATTCATATCCATATTGTTATTGTTATTTTTCTAAACCAAGAACAACAACAACAACAAAATAATTTATATACAAATACCGTACGCTAATAACTCAAGTTACACAAAAAATAAAAAAAAAATAATAATAATAATAATAATAATACGTATTCTTTTTCATTTCTTCTACGTGTACTAATTCACTTTATCAACAATGGCCTGTCAATTACCTCCCCCGTCTATGGATTGGCAGAGTGCCAATTTACCAAAAGATTTCGACAGATTCGCTCGACAGGTTATGTTGCACTTTAACGGACCTCTCAAAGATGCAAGTGAAGACGTAAAAGTGAATTATCTGTTGCTGTGGTCGGGAATAGAAGGCCATGAGTTGAGTGACACATTTGAACTTGAGGCAGGTGAAGCGTGCAATGTAGAACACTACATCAAGAAATTTCGCGCATATATAGAGCCGAGGTCAAACTTCCGCGTCGCGAGATACCAGCTCCTACAGTGCCGGCAACAACCTGATGAAGCAGCCCACGGATTCTTGAAGAGACTAAGGCAAATAATAAAACAGTGCGAGTACGATCTCCCCGTCGAGAAAACCCTTCTGGTCGACCTTTTTATTTTTGGACTGAACATAAAGTCCACACAAAAGGCATTACTCAAAGAAGGAAAGAATCTCAGCATCGCAGAAGCGCTACATGCTGCAGAGACAGAAGAGGCAACACTGAAGCAGGTGGAGGCAATACAAAACACACATAGAGAACCAAAGATCCCCGAGGAAAGAACAGAAGATGCCCACGCAATAAAGACGGGGAAGGAGCACTATAATAAATGTTACTTCTGTGGAAAAGGCCATTACAGGGGTGAATGCCCAGCAAAAGGAAAAACCTGTGGGAAGTGCCGGAGGACAGGGCATTTTGCAGTTGTTTGCCGCACCAGAGACACAAAAGACTCCATTAATAAGCACGATAGACCTCCAAGATCGGCAAAACCCCCAAGATATAGAAACGCTCACAACATAACAGCACACAGCGACGAAGAAAACGACGACTTGCCAAAAGAGGCATATTTCCATACGGTATCAGCAAAATCGCATACTCCAACAGATGCTAGAGAGGCATATGCGGAATTAAGAATAGGGAACAACAGATCCCAAATAAAAATAAATGCAAAGGTGGACACAGGCGCTATGAGCAACCTTATCCCTTGGGAATACTTCAAAAACTCAAGCATGTACACCTTCAAGACACTCCTATCCGACTATTAACCTTTGGGGGTGTTCAAATCGACCAAGTGGGCGTATGTCACCTAGGAGTCAGATATGGTGACAAGTTCACAAGTACCAACTTCCATGTAGTAAGAAGTGATGGACCCGCGCTACTTGGCCTCCAGACATCTAGGAAACTAGGACTAGTGACCCTCAATTTTACAATAGGGACCAATATACCAAAACAAGACCACACCACTTTACCCGCGGCAGTACAATCAAAACCAGAAGGAGATACGAAAGAAAGAGAACGGATACTCAAGGAATTTGCTGACATATTCGAAGGCATTGGCTGCTTGCCAGGGGAGTACAGCATCAAGATTGACCCGTCAGTACCTCCAGTAATACACCCACCCCGTCGGGTACCAATAGCCTTGAAAGAGAAATTCAAAGCAGAGTTAGACTCCCTTGTAGCTCAAGATATAATAACCCCTGTAACAAAACCGACAGCCTGGGTCAACTCTTTTGTATGCGTCACAAAAGCCAATGGATCTGTCAGACTATGCCTGGACCCTAAGGACTTAAACAGGGCAGTGTTGCGGCCACACTTTGTTACACCAACATTTGAGGAAATCATCTCCAGACTTCATGGATCAAAATGGTTCTCAATAGTGGATGTGAAATCAGGCTACTGGAACATGAAGCTGGACAAAAAATCAAGAGAACTTACAACATTCATCACTCCTGAGGGACGCTATATGTTTAAGCGCTTCCCAATGGGGGTCAAGAGTGCGCAAGACGAATTTCAGCGAGCCATGTTTGAGACCTTTGGGGACATAAAAAATGTCCTCTCAATATCGGACGACACCGTTATCGTTGGATTTGAGGCGGATGGCAGCGATCATGACATAGCACTCAACAAACTCCTAGAAAGAGCTCGGTCTAAGAACTGCAAATTCAACCCGGATAAATTAGTGGTCCGCACGCAAGAAATCTCTTTTTTTGGCCACATTATATCAAGGGATGGAATAAAACCAGACCCAAAGAAGACAGAGGCGATCGTCCAAATGAAACCACCAAAAGACGAAAAACAATTAGCAAGCTTTCTTGGGCTAGCAAATTATTTAAACAAATTCTCGCCACAACTGGCAATGCTGACCAAGCCACTCCGAGATCTTCTGTCAACAAAAACTCAATTCATCTGGACTGAACAGGAACAGATGGCTTTTAACAGCATAAAAGACGAAGTAGGGAAAGCAGGTGTGCTTAAATATTTTGATCCAAAAGCGCCAATAAATATACAGGTTGATGCATCATCAGCTGGACTGGGTGCAGCCCTCATCCAAAATGGAATGCCGGTCGCTCTAGCAAGCAAAACCCTGTCGGGGCCTGAGACAAGGTACTCGAACATAGAACGCGAAATGCTAGCAGTGGTTTTTGGGCTGGAAAAGTTCCATCACTATGTATGGGGCCAAGCAGTGACAATAATAACTGATCACAAACCGCTAGAATCAATAGCCCTAAAGAATCTTGCTAATGCACCACCAAGGTTAGCGAGAATGTTACTTAAAATCCAAGGCTATGATTTCACAGTTAAATACAATCCAGGAAAATCCATTCCCATAGCCGACTGCATGTCCAGGGTGTCACCAATCCCAGGGGAACCAATCAGGGATGTAGACATCAACATACATCTACTTAACGCACACCTGAACGCATCCCCAACTCGCTTGCTAGATATCAAGGCAGAAACACCCAAAGACCCAGTATTAAAACAGCTCACCAGCACAGTTATGTCTGGATGGCCAGAAAATCGATCCTGCTGCCACTCTCACGTACAAGCTTTTTGGAATTATAGGGACGAAATTGGCCTCCAAGATGGAGTACTCCTTAAAGGCAACAAAATCATCATACCTCGCTCACTTCAACCAGACAATCCTACAACAACTACATTCATCCCACCAAGGGATAGAGAAAACCCGCTTACTGGCCCGAACAGCAGTGTTCTGGGTCGGTATCAACAAAGACATAGAGGAACTAATTAGAGACTGCTCCACATGTCAGAAGTACCAACCCAGTCTCCCATCAGAAACACTACTCCAGCACGAGACCCCTTCTTACCCATGGCAGTATGTCAGTACCGACATCTTTACCATGGAAGATAAGGAATTTTTACTGGTGGGGGACCATTACAGCCGCAGCCCTTTCATACGGCGTCTCCACTCGACGACATCAGCTGCAGTAATCCGACAAATGAAGCTCCTGTTCGAAGAACGAGGTGTCCCAGAGGCAGTATTCAGTGACAATGGGCCCCAGTATTCCAGTGCAGAGTTTGAAGATTTTGCCAAATCGTACAACTTTAGGCACACTACCTCGTCACCACTCCACCCCCAGTCAAACGGGTTCGCAGAAAGGATGGTGGGCGTCTGTAAAAAGTTGTTGTTGAAAGCACGAGAAACGAACACAGACACCCACCTAGCAATGATGGCGTACAGGGCCACACCGCTATCAGCTCAAATCAAATCCCCAGCATAACTACTGAATGGAAGACCCATGAGGACCCCACTAGTGTCGAAACAACAACTAGGGGATGAACAAACAAAGCTAGAGTTGGAGAAGAGCAAAGAAGAAACAAAAAAGTGGTATGACCGAAAGAATAGCCATCAACACACACAGTTACATACCGGCCAACAGGTTCATGTTCAGGACAAAAGAACCCGACTCTGGGAACCTGGAAAGATTGTGCAGATCGCAGCAGAGCCAAGGTCATATGTAGTAAAATTCGCCAACGGTGGAATCCATCGCAGAAACCGGCAGTTATTAAGGCCAACAAAGGGAAAGGCGGACAACACGAAATGCCAGCACCAACGGAAAACTTGTTGTGGTACACACCGAGTCCCTTACCCTCACAGCACTATCCCAGCACAGGGACAACGGCCAGCCAGTGGTCAACCATCAACCATCTCAAGCACACATCCACCAGTTCCATCAACACCTGCCAAACTACGTAGGTCGAACAGGACGAGCAAACCCACCCAGCGGCTCGACCTGTAACAGAACAAAATGAACTATCTCCCCCACCCCGCAACCTCTCCAGCCCATCACAGCCCAACGTACTTCTCCTTTAATACAGAAGGGGATGTTGTAGTATCGGCAATAGAAATCAAGCTAGCCCTCCTCCCACTCCCTTCCCATATCCCCTCTTCCGGTTTCGGGCTCACCGTCAGCAGTTCCGGTTTGTACACCCAAGTAAATAAACGTGTTTCACTTCAGCCTCCTTGTATTTTCGTCTAATCGACATCAATCAATGTATACGGCTATCACAACAAGTGGAGTAATACTTATTTAGTAATTTAGAGTGATCTCCCTTTAGTTAATAGAAATATATTGTACAATATCAACTGTGCCAGTATTCAGTGTAATTCAGTTCACAGTGATAGTCAGTGATCTGAAGGTTGCAGGTTCAATTCTCGGTGCGGCGAAAAACTGGAAACATGCAGGTAGAGTAATACTTATTTAGTAATTTAGAGTGATCTCCCTTTAGTTAACGAAAATATATTGTACAATATCAACTGCGCCAGTATTAAGTTAAATTCAGTTCACAGTGATAGTCATCTGAAGGTTGCAGGTTCAATTCTCGGTGCGAGCGAAAAACTGGAAACATGCAAGTGGAGTAATACTTATTTAGTAATTTAGAGTGATCTCCCTTTAGTTAATAAAATATATTGTACAATATCAACTGCGCCAGTATTCAGTTAAATTCAGTTCACAGTAGTTGTCATCTGAAGGTTGAAGGTTCAATTCACGGTTCGGGCGAAAAACTGGAAACATGCAAGTGGAGTAATACTTATTTAGTAATTTAGAGTTATCTACGTTTAATTAATAAAAATATATTTACAATATCAACTGCGCCAGTATTCAGTTAAATTCAGTTCACAGTGATAGTAATCTGAAGGTTGCAGGTTCAATTCTCGATGCGGGCGAAAAACTGGAAACATGCTAGGGGAGTAATACTTATTTAGTAATTTAGAGTGATCTCCCTTTAGTTAATAGAAATACATTGTACAATATCAACTGCGCAAGTATGAAGTTAAATTCAGTTTACAGTGATAGTCATCTGAAGGTTGAAGGTTCAATTCTCGGTGCGGGTGAAAAACTGGAAACATGCAAGTGGAGTAATACTTATTTAGTAATTTAGAGTGACCTCCCTTTAGTTAATAAAAATACATTGTACAATATCAACTGCGCCAGTATTAAGTTAAATTCAGTTCACAGTGATAGTCATCTGAAAGTTGAAGGTTCAATTCTCGGTGCGGGTGAAAAACTGGAAACATGCAAGTGGAGTAATACTTATTTAGTAATTTAGAGTGATCTCCCTTTAGTTAATAAAAATACATTGTACAATATCAACTGTGCCAGTATTAAGTAAAATTCAGTTCACAGTGATAGTCATCTGAAAGTTGAAGATTCAATTCTCGGTGCGGGCGAAAAACTGGAAACATGCAAGTGGAGTAATACTTATTTAGTAATTTAGAGTTATCTACGTTTAATTAATAAAAATATATTTACAATATCAACTGCGCCAGTATTCAGTCAAAATTCAGTTCACAGTGATAGTAATCTGAAGGTTGCAGGTTCAATTCTCGATGCAGGCGAAAAACTGGAAACATGCTAGGGGAGTAATACTTATTTAGTAATGTAGAGTGATCTCCCTTTAGTTAATAAAAAATATATTGTACAATATCAACTGCGCCAGTATCCAGTAACATTCAGTTCACAGTGATAGTCAGTCATCTGAAGGTTGCAGGTTCAATTCTCGGTGCGGCGAAAAACTGAAAACATGCAAAGGGAGTAAAACTTATTTAGTAATTTAGAGTGATCTCCCTTTAGTTAATACAAATATTAATATCAACTACGCCAGTATTCAGTTAAATTCAGTTCACAGTGATAGTCATCTGAAGGTTTAAGATTAAATTCTTGGTGCGGGCGAAAAACTCAAAACATGCAAGTGGAGTAATACTTATTTGTAATTTAGAGTGAACTCCCTTTAGTTAATACGAATATATTGTACAATATGAGCTGCGCAAGTATTAAGTTAAATTCAGTTCACAGTGATAGTCATCTGAAGGTTGAAGGTTCAATTCTCAGTGCGGGTGAAAAACTGGAAACATGCAAGTGGAGTAATACTGATTTAGTAATTTAGAGTGATCTCCCTTTAGTTAATAAAAATACATTGTACAATATCAACTGCGCCAGTATGAAGTTAAATTCAGTTCACAGTGATAGTCATCTGAAGGTTGAAGGTTCAATTCTCAGTGCGGGTGAAAAACTGTAAACATGCAAGTGGAGTAATACTTATTTAGTAATTTAGAGTGATCTCCCTTTAGTTAATAAAAATACATTGTACAATATCAACTGCGCAAGTATGAAGTAAAATTCAGTTCACAGGTATAGTCATCGGAAGGTTGAAGGTTCAATTGTCGGCGCAGGCGAAAAACTGGAAACATGCAAGTGGAGTAATACTTATTTAGTAATTTAGAGTGATCTCCCTTTAGTTAATAAAAATATATTTTACAATATCAACTGCGCCAGTATGAAGTTAAATTCAGTTCCCAGTGATAGTCATCTGAAGGTTGAAGGTTCAATTCTCGGGGCGGGTAAAAAACTGTAAACATGCAAGTGGAGTAATACTTATTTAGTAATTTAGAGTGATCTCCCTTTAGTTAATAAAAATACATTGTACAATATCAACTGCGCAAGTATGAAGTAAAATTCAGTTCACAGGTATAGTCATCGGAAGGTTGAAGGTTCAATTCTCGGCGCAGGCGAAAAACTGGAAACATGCAAGTGGAGTAATACTGACTTAGTAATTTAGAGTGATCTCCCTTTAGTTAATAAAAATATATTTTACAATATCAACTGCGCCAGTATGAAGTTAAATTCAGTTCACAGTGATAGTCATCTGAAGGTTGAAGGTTCAATTCTCGGTGCGGGTAAAAAACTGTAAACATGCAAGTGGAGTAATACTTATTTAGTAATTTAGAGTGATCTCCCTTTAGTTAATAAAAATACATTGTACAATATCAACTGTGCCAGTATTAAGTTAAATTCAGTTCACAGTGATAGTCATCTGAAAGTTGAAGATTCAATTCTCGGTGCGGGCGAAAAACTGGAAACATGCAAGTGGAGTAATACTTATTTAGTAATTTAGAGTGATCTCCCTTTAGTTAATAAAAATACATTGTACAATATCAACTGCGCCAGTATTAAGTTAAATTCAGTTCACAGTGATAGTCATCTGAAAGTTGAAGGTTCAATTCTCGGTGCAGGCGAAAAACTGGAAACATGCAAGTGGAGTAATACTTATTTAGTAATTTAGAGTGATCTCCCTTTAGTTAATAAAAATACATTGTACAATATCAACTGCGCCAGTATTAAGTTAAATTCAGTTCACAGTGATAGTCATCTGAAAGTTGAAGATTCAATTCTCGGTGCGGGCGAAAAACTGGAAACACGCAAGTGGAGTAATACTTATTTAGTAATTTAGAGTGATCTCCCTTTAGTTAATAAAAATACATTGTACAATATCAACTGCGCAAGTATGAAGTTAAATTCAGTTTACAGTGATAGTCATCTGAAGGTTGAAGGTTCAATTCTCGGTGCGGGTGAAAAACTGGAAACATGCAAGTGGAGTAATACTTATTTAGTAATTTAGAGTGATCTCCCTTTAGTTAATAAAAATACATTGTACAATATCAACTGCGCCAGTATTAAGTTAAATTCAGTTCACAGTGATAGTCATCTGAAAGTTGAAGGTTCAATTCTCGGTGTAGGCGAAAAACTGGAAACATGCAAGTGGAGTAATACTTATTTAGTAATTTAGAGTGATCTCCCTTTAGTTAATAAAAATACATTGTACAATATCAACTGCGCCAGTATTAAGTTAAATTCAGTTCACAGTGATAGTCATCTGAAAGTTGAAGATTCAATTCTCGGTGCGGGCGAAAAACTGGAAACATGCAAGTGGAGTAATACTTATTTAGTAATTTAGAGTGATCTCCCTTTAGTTAATAAAAATACATTGTACAATATCAACTGCGCAAGTATGAAGTTAAATTCAGTTTACAGTGATAGTCATCTGAAGGTTGAAGGTTCAATTCTCGGTGCGGGTGAAAAACTGGAAACATGCAAGTGGAGTAATACTTATTTAGTAATTAAGAGTGACCTCCCTTTAGTTAATAAAAATACATTGTACAATATCAACTGCGCAAGTATGAAGTTAAATTCAGTTCACAGTGATAGTCATCTGAAGGTTGAAGGTTCAATTCTCAGTGCGGGTGAAAAACTGGAAACATGCAAGTGGAGTAATACTTATTTAGTAATTTAGAGTGATCTCCCTTTAGTTAATAAAAATACATTGTACAATATCAACTGCGCAAGTATGAAGTTAAATTCAGTTTACAGTGATAGTCATCCGAAGGTTGAAGGTTCAATTCTCGGTGCGCGTGAAAAACTGGAAACATGCAAGTGGAGTAATACTTATTTAGTAATTTAGAGTGATCTCCCTTTAGTTAATAAAAATACATTGTACAATATCAACTGCGCAAGTATGAAGTTAAATTCAGTTCACAGTGATAGTCATCTGAAGGTTGAAGGTTCAATTCTCGGTGCGGGTGAAAAACTGGAAACATGCAAGTGGAGTAATACTGATTTAGTAATTTAGAGTGATGTCCCTTTAGTTAATAAAAATACATTGTACAATATCAACTGCGCCAGTATTAAGTTAAATTCAGTTCACAGTGATAGTCATCTGAAAGTTGAAGGTTCAATTCTCGGTGCGGGCGAAAAACTGGAAACATGCAAGTGGAGTAATACTTGTTTAGTAATTTAGAGTGATCTCCCTTTAGTTAATCAAAATACATTGTACAATATCAACTGCGCCAGTATTAAGTTAAATTCAGTTCACAGTTATAGTCATCTGAAGGTTGAAGGTTCAATTCTCGGTGCGGGTGAAAAACTGGAAACATGCAAGTAGAGTAATACTTATTTAGTAATTTAGAGTGATCTCCCTTTAGTTAATAAAAATACATTGTACAATATCAACTGCGCAAGTATGAAGTTAAATTCAGTTCACAGTGATAGTCATCTGAAGGTTGAAGGTTCAATTCTCGGTGCGGGTGAAAAACTGGAAACATGCAAGTGGAGTAATACTTATTTAGTAATTTAGAGTGATCTCCCTCTAGTTAATAAAAATACATTGTACAATATCAACTGCGCAAGTATGAAGTTAAATTCAGTTCACAGTGATAGTCATCTGAAGGTTGAAGGTTCAATTCTCAGTGCGGGTGAAAAACTGGAAACATGCAAGTGGAGTAATACTTATTTAGTAATTTAGAGTGATCTCCCTTTAGTTAATAAAAATACATTGTACAATATCAACTGCGCAAGTATGAAGTTAAATTCAGTTCACAGTGATAGTCATCTGAAGGTTGAAGGTTCAATTCTCGGTGCGGGCGAACAACTGGAAACATGCAAGTGGAGTAATACTTATTTAGTAATTTAGAGTGACTTCCCTTTAGTTAATAAAAATACATTGTACAATATCAACTGCGCCAGTATTAAGTTAAATTCAGTTCACAGTGATAGTCATCTGAAGGTTGAAGGTTCAATTCTCGGTGCGGGCGGAAACTGTAAACATGCAAGTGGAGTAATACTTATTTAGTAATTTAGAGTGATCTCCCTTTAGTTAATAAAAATACATTGTACAATATCAACTGCGCCAGTATCCAGTTAAATTCAGTTCACAGTGATAGTCATCTAAACTTTGAAGGTTCAATTCTCTGTGCGGGCGGAAACTGTAAACATGCAAGTGGAGTAATACTTATTTAGTAATTTAGAGTGATCTCCCTTTAGTTAATAAAAATACATTGTACAATATCAACTGCGCAAGTATTCAATAAAATTCAGTTCACAGTGATAGTCATCTGAAAGTTGAAGGTTCAATTCTCGGTGCGGGTGAAAAACTGGAAACATGCAAGTTAAGTAATACTGACTTAGTAATTTAGAGTGATCTCCCTTTAGTTAATAAAAATACATTGTACAATATCAACTGCGCAAGTATGAAGTTAAATTCAGTTTACAGTGATAGTCATCTGAAGGTTGAAGGTTCAATTCTCGGTGCGGGCGAAAAACTGGAAACATGCAAGTGGAGTAATACTTATTTAGTAATTTAGAGTGATCTCCCTTTAGTTAATAAAAATACATTGTACAATATCAACTGCGCAAGTATGAAGTTAAATTCAGTTCACAGTGATAGTCATCTGAAGGTTGAAGGTTCAATTCTCAGTGCGGGTGAAAAACTGGAAACATGCAAGTGGAGTAATACTGATTTAGTAATTTAGAGTGATCTCCCTTTAGTTAATAAAAATACATTGTACAATATCAACTGCGCAAGTATGAAGTTAAATTCAGTTTACAGTGATAGTCATCCGAAGGTTGAAGGTTCAATTCTCGGTGCGGGTGAAAAACTGTAAACATGCAAGTGGAGTAATACTTATTTAGTTATTTAGAGTGATCTCCCTTTAGTTAATAAAAATACATTGTACAATATCAACTGCGCAAGTATGAAGTTAAATTCAGTTTACAGTGATAGTCATCCGAAGGTTGAAGGTTCAATTCTCGGTGCGGGTGAAAAACTGGAAACATGCAAGTGGAGTAATACTTATTTTGTAATTTAGAGTGATCTCCCTTTAGTTAATAAAAATACATTGTACAATATCAACTGCGCAAGTATGAAGTTAAATTCAGTTCACAGTGATAGTCATCTGAAGGTTGAAGGTTCAATTCTCGGTGCGGGCGGAAACTGTAAACATGCAAGTGGAGTAATACTTAATTAGTAATTTAGAGTGATCTCCCTTTAGTTAATAAAAATACATTGTACAATATCAACTGCGCCAGTATCCAGTTAAATTCAGTTCACAGTGATAGTCATCTAAACTTTGAAGGTTCAATTCTCTGTGCGGGCGGAAACTGTAAACATGCAAGTGGAGTAATACTTATTTAGTAATTTAGAGTGATCTCCCTTTAGTTAATAAAAATACATTGTACAATATCAACTGCGCAAGTATTCAATAAAATTCAGTTGACAGTGATAGTCATCTGAAAGTTGAAGGTTCAATTCTCGGTGCGGGTGAAAAACTGGAAACATGCAAGTTAAGTAATACTGACTTAGTAATTTAGAGTGATCTCCCTTTAGTTAATAAAAATACATTGTACAATATCAACTGCGCAAGTATGAAGTTAAATTCAGTTTACAGTGATAGTCATCTGAAGGTTGAAGGTTCAATTCTCGGTGCGGGTGAAAAACTGGAAACATGCAAGTGGAGTAATACTTATTTAGTAATTTAGAGTGATCTCCCTTTAGTTAATAAAAATACATTGTACAATATCAACTGCGCAAGTATGAAGTTAAATTCAGTTCACAGTGATAGTAATCTGAAGGTTGAAGGTTCAATTCTCAGTGCGGGTGAAAAACTGGAAACATGCAAGTGGAGTAATACTGATTTAGTAATTTAGAGTGATCTCCCTTTAGTTAATAAAAATACATTGTACAATATCAACTGCGCAAGTATGAAGTTAAATTCAGTTCACAGTGATAGTAATCTGAAGGTGTAAGGTTCAATTCTCAGTGCGGGTGAAAAACTGGAAACATGCAAGTGGAGTAATACTTATTTAGTAATTTAGAGTGATCTCCCTTTAGTTAATAAAAATACATTGTACAATATCAACTGCGCAAGTATGAAGTTAAATTCAGTTCACAGTGATAGTCATCTGAAGGTTGAAGGTTCAATTCTCAGTGCGGGTGAAAAACTGGAAACATGCAAGTGGAGTAATACTGATTTAGTAATTTAGAGTGATCTCTCTTTAGTTAATAAAAATACATTGTACATTATCAACTGCGCAAGTATGAAGTTAAATTCAGTTCACAGTGATAGTCATCTGAAAGTTGAAGGTTCAATTCTCGGTGCGGGTGAAAAACTGGAAACATGCAAGTGGAGTAATACTGATTTAGTAATTTAGAGTGATCTCTCTTTAGTTAATAAAAATACATTGTACAATATAAACTGCGCAAGTATGAAGTTAAATTCAGTTCACAGTGATAGTCATCTGAAGGTTGAAGGTTCAATTCTCGGTGCGGGCGAAAAACTGGAAACATGCAAGTGGAGTAATACTTATTTAGTAATTTAGAGTGATCTCCCTTTAGTTAATAAAAATACATTGTACAATATCAACTGCGCAAGTATGAAGTTAAATTCAGTTCACAGTGATAGTCATCTGAAAGTTGAAGGTTCAATTCTCGGTGCGGGTGAAAAACTGGAAACATGCAAGTGGAGTAATACTGATTTAGTAATTTAGAGTGATCTCTCTTTAGTTAATAAAAATACATTGTACAATATCAATAGCGCAAGTATGAAGTTAAATTCAGTTCACAGTGATAGTCATCTGAAGGTTGAAGGTTCAATTCCTGGTGCGGGCGAAAAACTGGAAACATGCAAGTGGAGTAATACTTATTTAGTAATTTAGAGTGATCTCCCTTTAGTTAATAAAAATACATTGTACAATATCAACTGCGCCAGTATGACGTTAAATTCAGTTCACAGTGATAGTCATCTGAAGGTTGAAGGTTCAATTCTCAGTGCGGGTGAAAAACTGGAAACATGCAAGTGGAGTAATACTGATTTAGTAATTTAGAGTGATCTCCCTTTAGTTAATAAAAATACATTGTACAATATCAACTGCGCAAGTATGAAGTTAAATTCAGTTTACAGTGATAGTCATCCGAAGGTTGAAGGTTCAATTCTCGGTGCGGGTGAAAAACTGGAAACATGTAAGTGGAGTAATACTTATTTAGTAATTTAGAGTGATCTCCCTTTAGTTAATAAAAATACATTGTACAATATCAACTGCGCAAGTATGAAGTTAAATTCAGTTCACAGTGATAGTCATCTGAAGGTTGAAGGTTCAATTCTCGGTGCGGGCGAAAAACTGTAAACATGCAAGTGGAGTAATACTTATTTAGTAATTTAGAGTGATCTCCCTTTAGTTAATAAAAATATATTGTACAATATCAACTGCGCAAGTATGAAGTTAAATTCAGTTCACAGTGATAGTCATCTGAAGGTTGAAGGTTCAATTCTCAGTGCGGGTGAAAAACTGGAAACATGCAAGTGGAGTAATACTGATTTAGTAATTTAGAGTGATCTCCCTTTAGTTAATAAAAATACATTGTACAATATCAACTGCGCAAGTATGAAGTTAAATTCAGTTCACAGTGATAGTCATCTGAAGGTTGAAGGTTCAATTCTCAGTGCGGGTGAAAAACTGGAAACATGCAAGTGGAGTAATACTGATTTAGTAATTTAGAGTGATCTCCCTTTAGTTAATAAAAATACATTGTACAATATCAACTGCGCAAGTATGAAGTTAAATTCAGTTTACAGTGATAGTCATCTGAAGGTTGAAGGTTCAATTCTCGGTGCGGGCGGAAACTGTAAACATGCAAGTGGAGTAATACTTATTTAGTAATTTAGAGTGATCTCCCTTTAGTTAATAAAAATACATTGTACAATATCAACTGCGCCCGTATCCAGTTAAATTCAGTTCACAGTGATAGTCATCTAAACTTTGAAGGTTCAATTCTCTGTGCGGGCAGAAACTGTAAACATGCAAGTGGAGTAATACTTATTTAGTAATTTAGAGTGATCTCCCTTTAGTTAATAAAAATACATTGTACAATATCAACTGCGCAAGTATTCAATAAAATTCAGTTCACAGTGATAGTCATCTGAAAGTTGAAGGTTCAATTCTCGGTGCGGGTGAAAAACTGGAAACATGCAAGTTAAGTAATACTGACTTAGTAATTTAGAGTGATCTCCCTTTAGTTAATAAAAATACATTGTACAATATCAACTGCGCAAGTATGAAGTTAAATTCAGTTTACAGTGATAGTCATCTGAAGGTTGAAGGTTCAATTCTCGGTGCGGGTGAAAAACTGGAAACATGCAAGTGGAGTAATACTGATTTAGTAATTTAGAGTGATCTCCCTTTAGTTAATAAAAATACATTGTACAATATCAACTGCGCAAGTATGAAGTTAAATTCAGTTTACAGTGATAGTCATCCGAAGGTTGAAGGTTCAATTCTCGGTGCGGGTGAAAAACTGGAAACATGCAAGTGGAGTAATACTTATTTAGTAATTTAGAGTGATCTCCCTTTAGTTAATAAAAATACATTGTACAATATCAACTGCGCAAGTATGAAGTTAAATTCAGTTCACAGTGATAGTCATCTGAAGGTTGAAGGTTCAATTCTCGGTGCAGGCGAAAAACTGGAAACATGCAAGTGGAGTAATACTTATTTAGTAATTTAGAGTGATCTCCCTTTAGTTAATAAAAATACATTGTACAATATCAACTGCGCAAGTATGAAGTTAAATTCAGTTGACAGTGATAGTCATCTGAAGGTTGAAGGTTCAATTCTCGGTGCGTGCGGAAACTGTAAACATGCAAGTGGAGTAATACTTATTTAGTTATTTAGAGTGATCTCCCTTTAGTTAATAAAAATACATTGTACAATATCAACTGCGCCAGTATCCAGTTAAATTCAGTTCACAGTGATAGTCATCTAAAATTTGAAGGTTCAATTCTCGGTGCGGGCAGAAACTGTAAACATGCAAGTGGAGTAATACTTATTTAGTAATTTAGAGTGATCTCTCTTTAGTTAATAAAAATACATTGTACAATATCAACTGCGCAAGTATGAAGTTAAATTCAGTTCACAGTGATAGTCATCTGAAGGTTGAAGGTTCAATTCTCGGTGCGGGCGAAAAACTGGAAACATGCAAGTGGAGTAATACTTATTTAGTAATTTAGAGTGATCTCCCTTTAGTTAATAAAAATACATTGTACAATATCAACTGCGCAAGTATGAAGTTAAATTCAGTTCACAGTGATAGTCATCTGAAGGTTGAAGGTTCAATTCTCGGTGCGGGCGGAAACTGTAAACATGCAAGTGGAGTAATACTTAATTAGTAATTTAGAGTGATCTCCCTTTAGTTAATAAAAATACATTGTACAATATCAACTGCGCAAGTATGAAGTTAAATTCAGTTCACAGTGATAGTCATCTGAAGGTTGAAGGTTCAATTCTCAGTGCGGGTGAAAAACTGGAAACATGCAAGTGGAGTAATACTGATTTAGTAATTTAGAGTGATCTCCCTTTAGTTAATAAAAATACATTGTACAATATCAACTGCGCAAGTATGAAGTTAAATTCAGTTCACAGTGATAGTCATCTGAAGGTTGAAGGTTCAATTCTCAGTGCGGGTGAAAAACTGGAAACATGCAAGTGGAGTAATACTGATTTAGTAATTTAGAGTGATCTCCCTTTAGTTAATAAAAATACATTGTACAATATCAACTGCGCAAGTATGAAGTTAAATTCAGTTTACAGTGATAGTCATCTGAAGGTTGAAGGTTCAATTCTCGGTGCGGGCGGAAACTGTAAACATGCAAGTGGAGTAATACTTATTTAGTAATTTAGAGTGATCTCCCTTTAGTTAATAAAAATACATTGTACAATATCAACTGCGCCCGTATCCAGTTAAATTCAGTTCACAGTGATAGTCATCTAAACTTTGAAGGTTCAATTCTCTGTGCGGGCAGAAACTGTAAACATGCAAGTGGAGTAATACTTATTTAGTAATTTAGAGTGATCTCCCTTTAGTTAATAAAAATACATTGTACAATATCAACTGCGCAAGTATTCAATAAAATTCAGTTCACAGTGATAGTCATCTGAAAGTTGAAGGTTCAATTCTCGGTGCGGGTGAAAAACTGGAAACATGCAAGTTAAGTAATACTGACTTAGTAATTTAGAGTGATCTCCCTTTAGTTAATAAAAATACATTGTACAATATCAACTGCGCAAGTATGAAGTTAAATTCAGTTTACAGTGATAGTCATCTGAAGGTTGAAGGTTCAATTCTCGGTGCGGGTGAAAAACTGGAAACATGCAAGTGGAGTAATACTGATTTAGTAATTTAGAGTGATCTCCCTTTAGTTAATAAAAATACATTGTACAATATCAACTGCGCAAGTATGAAGTTAAATTCAGTTTACAGTGATAGTCATCCGAAGGTTGAAGGTTCAATTCTCGGTGCGGGTGAAAAACTGGAAACATGCAAGTGGAGTAATACTTATTTAGTAATTTAGAGTGATCTCCCTTTAGTTAATAAAAATACATTGTACAATATCAACTGCGCAAGTATGAAGTTAAATTCAGTTCACAGTGATAGTCATCTGAAGGTTGAAGGTTCAATTCTCGGTGCAGGCGAAAAACTGGAAACATGCAAGTGGAGTAATACTTATTTAGTAATTTAGAGTGATCTCCCTTTAGTTAATAAAAATACATTGTACAATATCAACTGCGCAAGTATGAAGTTAAATTCAGTTGACAGTGATAGTCATCTGAAGGTTGAAGGTTCAATTCTCGGTGCGTGCGGAAACTGTAAACATGCAAGTGGAGTAATACTTATTTAGTTATTTAGAGTGATCTCCCTTTAGTTAATAAAAATACATTGTACAATATCAACTGCGCCAGTATCCAGTTAAATTCAGTTCACAGTGATAGTCATCTAAAATTTGAAGGTTCAATTCTCGGTGCGGGCAGAAACTGTAAACATGCAAGTGGAGTAATACTTATTTAGTAATTTAGAGTGATCTCTCTTTAGTTAATAAAAATACATTGTACAATATCAATAGCGCAAGTATGAAGTTAAATTCAGTTCACAGTGATAGTCATCTGAAGGTTGAAGGTTCAATTCTCGGTGCGGGCGAAAAACTGGAAACATGCAAGTGGAGTAATACTTATTTAGTAATTTAGAGTGATCTCCCTTTAGTTAATAAAAATACATTGTACAATATCAACTGCGCAAGTGTGAAGTTAAATTCAGTTCACAGTGATAGTCATCTGAAGGTTGAAGGTTCAATTCTCAGTGCGGGTGAAAAACTGTAAACATGCAAGTGGAGTAATACTGATTTAGTAATTTAGAGTGATCTCCCTTTAGTTAATAAAAATACATTGTACAATATCAACTGCGCAAGTATGAAGTTAAATTCAGTTCACAGTGATAGTCATCTGAAGGTTGAAGGTTCAATTCTCGGTGCGGGCGAAAAATTGGAAACATGCAAGTGGAGTAATACTTATTTAGTAATTTAGAGTGACTTCCCTTTAGTTAATAAAAATACATTGTACAATATCAACTGCGCAAGTATGAAGTTAAATTCAGTTGACAGTGATAGTCATCTGAAGGTTGAAGGTTCAATTCTCGGTGCGGGCGGAAACTGTAAACATGCAAGTGGAGTAATACTTATTTAGTAATTTAGAGTGATCTCCCTTTAGTTAATAAAAATACATTGTACAATATCAACTGCGCCAGTATCCAGTTAAATTCAGTTCACAGTGATAGTCATCTAAAATTGGAAGGTTCAATTCTCGGTGCGGGCGAAAAACTGGAAACATGCAAGTGGGGTAATACTTATTTAGTAATTTAGAGTGATCTCCCTTTAGTTAATAAAAATACATTGTACAATATCAACTGCGCAAGTATGAAGTTAAATTCAGTTCACAGTGATAGTCATCTGAAGGTTGAAGGTTCAATTCTCGGTGCGGGCGAAAAACTGGAAACATGCAAGTGGAGTAATACTTATTTAGTAATTTAGAGTGATCTCCCTTTAGTTAATAAAAATACATTGTACAATATCAACTGCGCCAGTATCCAGTTAAATTCAGTTCACAGTGATAGTCATCCAAAATTTGAAGGTTCAATTCTCGGTGCGGGCAGATACTGTAAACATGCAAGTGGAGTAATAATTATTTAGTAATTTAGAGTGATCTCCCTTTAGTTAATAAAAATACATTGTACAATATCAACTGCGCAAGTATGAAGTTAAATTCAGTTCACAGTGATATTCATCTGAAGGTTGAAGGTTCAATTCTCGGTGCGGGCGAAAAATTGGAAACATGCAAGTGGAGTAATACTTATTTAGTAATTTAGAGTGATCTCCCTTTAGTTAATAAAAATACATTGTACAATATCAACTGCGCAAGTATTCAATAAAATTCAGTTCACAGTGATAGTCATCTAAAGGTTGAAGTTTCAATTCTCGGTGCGAGCGAAAAATTGGAAACATGCAAGTGGAGTAATACTTATTTAGTAATTTAGAGTGATCTCCCTTTAGTTAATAAAAATACATTGTACAATATCAACTGCGCCAGTATTCAATAAAATTAAGTTCACAGTGATAGTCATCTAAAGGTTGAAGGTTCAATTCTCGGTGCGAGCGGAAACTGTAAACATGCAAGTGGAGTAATACTTATTTAGTAATTTAGAGTGATCTCCCTTTAGTTAATAAAAATACATTGTACAATATCAACGGCGCCAGTATCCAGTTAAATTCAGTTCACAGTGATAGTCATCTAAAGGTTGAAGTTTCAATTCTCGGTGCGGGCGGAAACTGTAAACATGCAAGTGGAGTAATACTTATTTAGTAATTTAGAGTGATCTCCCTTTAGTTAATAAAAATACATTGTACAATATCAACTGCGCCAGTATTAAGTTAAATTCAGTTCACAGTGATAGTCATCTAAAGGTTGAAGGTTCAATTCTCGGTGCGGCCGGAAACTGTAAACATGCAAGTGGAGTAATACTTATTTAGTAATTTAGAGTGATCTCCCTTTAGTTAATAAAAATACATTGTACAATATCAACTGCGCCCGTATCCAGTTAAATTCAGTTCACAGTGATAGTCATCTGAAGGTTGAAGGTTCAATTCTCGGTGCGGGCGGAAACTGTAAACATGCAAGTGGAGTAATACTTATTTAGTAATTTAGAGTGATCTCCCTTTAGTTAATAAAAATACATTGTACAATATCAACTGCGCAAGTATGAAGTTAAATTCAGTTCACAGTGATAGTCATCTGAAGGTTGAAGGTTCAATTCTCGGTGCGGGCGAAAAACTGGAAACATGCAAGTGGAGTAATACTTATTTAGTAATTTAGAGTGGCTTCCCATCAGTTAATAAAAATACATTGTACAATATCAACTGCGCAAGTATGAAGTTAAATTCAGTTTACAGTGATAGTCATCTGAAGGTTGAAGGTTCAATTCTCAGTGCGGGCGGAAACTGTAAACATGCAAGTGGAGTAATACTTATTTAGTAATTTAGAGTGATCTCCCTTTAGTTAATAAAAATACATTGTACAATATCAACTGCGCCAGTATCCAGTTAAATTCAGTTCACAGTGATAGTCATCTAAAATTTGAAGGTTCAATTCTCGGTGCGGGCGGAAACTGTAAACATGCAAGTGGATTAATACTTATTTAGTAATTTAGAGTGATCTCCCTTTAGTTAATAAAAATACATTGTACAATATCAACTGCGCAAGTATTCAATAAAATTCAGTTCACAGTGATAGTCATCTAAAGGTTGAAGTTTCAATTCTCGGTGCGGGCGGAAACTGTAAACATTCAAGTGGAGTAATACTTATTTAGTAATTTAGAGTGATCTCCCTTTAGTTAATAAAAATAGATTTTACAATATAAACTGCGCCAGTATTCAATAAAATTCAGTTCACAGTGATAGTCATCTAAAGGTTGAAGGTTCAATTCTCGGTGCGGGCGGAAACTGTAAACATGCAAGTGGAGTAATACCTATTTAGTAATTTAGAGTGATCTCCCTTTAGTTAATAAAAATACATTGTACAATATCAACTGCGCAAGTATGAAGTAAAATTCAGTTCACAGGTATAGTCATCTGAAGGTTGAAGGTTCAATTCTCGGCGCAGGCGAAAAACTAAAAACATGCAAGTGGAGTAATACTTATTTAGTAATTTAGAGTGATCTCCCTTTAGTTAATAAAAATACATTGTACAATATCAACGGCGCCAGTATTCAGTTAAATTCAGTTCACAGTGATAGTCATCTAAAGGTTGAAGGTTCAATTCTCGGTGCGGGCGGAAACTGTAAACATGAAAGTGGAGTAATACTTATTTAGTAATTTAGAGTGATCTCCCTTTAGTTAATAAAAATAGATTGTACAATATCAACTGCGCCAGTATTCAATAAAATTCAGTTCACAGTGATAGTCATCTGAAGGTTGAAGGTTCAATTCTCGGTGCGGGCGGAAACTGTAAACATGCAAGTGGAGTAATACTTATTTAGTAATTTAGAGTGATCTCCCTTTAGTTTATAAAAATACATTGTACAATATCAACTGCGCAAGTATGAAGTTAAATTCAGTTCACAGTGATAGTCATCTGAAGGTTGAAGGTTCAATTCTCGGTGCGGGCGAAAAACTGGAAACATGCAAGTGGAGTAATACTTATTTAGTAATTTAGAGTGACTTCCCTTTAGTTAATAAAAATACATTGTACAATATCAACTGCGCAAGTATGAAGTTAAATTCAGTTGACAGTGATAGTCATCTGAAGGTTGAAGGTTCAATTCTAGGTGCGGGCGTAAACTGGAAACATGCAAGTGGAGTAATACTTATTTAGTAATTTAGAGTGATCTCCCTTTAGTTAATAAAAATACATTGTACAATATCAACTGCGCCAGTATCCAGTTAAATTCAGTTCACAGTGATAGTCATCTAAAGGTTGAAGGTTCAATTCTCGGTGCGGGCGGAAACTGTAAACATGCAAGTGGAGTAATACTTATTTAGTAATTTAGAGTGATCTTCCTTTAGTTAATAAAAATACATTGTACAATATAAACTGCGCCAGTATCCAGTTAAATTCAGTTCACAGTGATAGTCATCTAAAGGTTGAAGGTACTGTTCTCGGTGCAGGCGGAAACTGTAAACATGCAAGTGGAGTAATACTTATTTAGTAATTTAGAGTGATCTCCCTTTAGTTAATAAAAATACATTGTACAATATCAACTGCGCCAGTATTCAGTTCACAGTGATAGTCATCTAAAGGTTGAAGTTTCAATTCTCGGTGCGGGCGGAAACTGTAAACATTCAAGTAGAGTAATACTTATTTAGTAATTTAGAGTGATCTCTCTTTAGTTAATAAAAATAGATTGTACAATATCAACTGCACCAGTATTCAATAAAATTCAGTTCATCTAAAGGTTGAAGGTTCAATTCTCGGTGCGGGCGGAAACTGGAAACATGCAAGTGGAGTAATACTTATTTAGTAATTTAGAGTGATCACCCTTTAGTTAATAAAAATACATTGTACAATATCAACTGCGCCAGTATTCAGTTAAATTCAGTTCACAGTGATAGTCATCTAAAGGTTGAAGGTTCAATTCTCGGTGCGGGCGAAAAACTGGAAACATGCAAGTAGAGTAATACTTATTTAGTAATTTAGAGTGATCTCCCTTTAGTTAATAAAAATACATTGTACAATATCAACTGCGCAAGTATGAAGTAAAATTCAGTTCACAGGTATAGTCATCTAAAGGTTGAAGGTTCAATTCTCGGCGCAGGCGAAAAACTGGAAACATGCAAGTGGAGTAATACTTATTTAGTAATTTAGAGTGATCTCCCTTTAGTAAATAAAAATATATTTTACAATATCAACTGCGCCAGTAGTCAGTTAAATTCAGTTCACAGTGATAGTCATCTGAAGGTTGAAGGTTCAATTCTCAGTGCGGGTGAAAAACTGGAAACATGCAAGTGGAGTAATACTGATTTAGTAATTTAGAGTGATCTCCCTTTAAGTTAATAAAAATACATTGTACAATATCAACTGCGCCAGTATGAAGTTAAATTCAGTTCACAGTGATAGTCATCTGAAAGTTGAAGGTTCAATTCTCGGTGCGGGCGAAAAACTGGAAACATGCAAGTGGAGTAATACTGATGTAGTAATTTAGAGTGATCTCCCTTTAGTTAATAAAAATACATTGTACAATATCAACTGCGCAAGTATTAAGTTAAATTCAGTTCACAGTGATAGTCATCTGAAGGTTGAAGGTTCAATTCTCAGTGCGGGTGAAAAACTGGAAACATGCAAGTGGAGTAATACTTATTTAGTAATTTAGAGTGATCTCCCTTTAGTTAATAAAAATACATTGTACAATATCAACTGCGCAAGTATGAAGTTAAATTCAGTTTACAGTGATAGTCATCCGAAGGTGGAAGGTTCAATTCTCGGTGCAGGTGAAAAACTGGAAACATGCAAGTGGAGTAATACTTATTTAGTAATTTAGAGTGATCTCCCTTTAGTTAATAAAAATACATTGTACAATATCAACTGCGCCAGTATCCAGTTAAATTCAGTTCACAGTGATAGTCATCTAAAATTTGAAGGTTCAATTCTCGGTGCGGGCGGAAACTGTAAACATGCAAGTGGAGTAATACTTATTTAGTAATTTAGAGTGATCTCCCTTTAGTTAATAAAAATACATTGTACAATATCAACTGCGCCAGTATCCAGTTAAATTCAGTTCACAGTGATAGTCATCTAAAGGTTGAAGGTTCAATTCTCGGTGCGGGCGGAAACTGTAAACATGCAAGTGGAGTAATACTTATTTAGTAATTTAGAGTGATCTCCCTTTAGTTAATAAAAATAGATTGTACAATATCAACTGCGCCAGTATTCAGTTAAATTCAGTTCACAGTGATAGTCATCTAAAGGTTGAAGGTTCAATTCTCGGTGCGGGCGGAAACTGTACACATGCAAGTGGAGTAATACTTATTTAGTTATTTAGAGTGATCTCCCTTTAGTTAATAAAAATACATTGTACAATATCAACTGCGCAAGTATGAAGTTAAATTCAGTTTACAGTGATAGTCATCCGAAGGTTGAAGGTTCAATTCTCGGTGCGGGTGAAAAACTGGAAACATGCAAGTGGAGTAATACTTATTTAGTAATTTAGAGTGATCTCCCTTTAGTTAATAAAAATACATTGTACAATATCAACTGCGCCAGTATCCAGTTAAATTCAGTTCACAGTGATAGTCATCTAAAATTTGAAGGTTCAATTCTCGGTGCGGGCGGAAACTGTAAACATGCAAGTGGAGTAATACTTATTTAGTAATTTAGAGTGATCTCCCTTTAGTTAATAAAAATACATTGTACAATATCAACTGCGCCAGTATCCAGTTAAATTCAGTTCACAGTGATAGTCATCTAAAGGTTGAAGGTTCAATTCTCGGTGCGGGCGGAAACTGTAAACATGCAAGTGGAGTAATACTTATTTAGTAATTTAGAGTGATCTCCCTTTAGTTAATAAAAATAGATTGTACAATATCAACTGTGCCAGTATTCAGTTAAATTCAGTTCACAGTGATAGTCATCTAAAGGTTGAAGGTTCAATTCTCGGTGCGGGCGGAAACTGTAAACATGCAAGTGGAGTAATACTTATTTAGTAATTTAGAGTGATCTCCCGTTAGTTAATAAAAATACATTGTACAATATCAACTGCGCCAGTATCCAGTTAAATTCAGTTCACAGTTATAGTCATCTAAAGGTTGAAGGTTCAATTCTCGGTGCGGGCGGAAACTGTAAACATGCAAGTGGAGTAATACTTATTGAGTTATTTAGAGTGATCTCCCTTTAGTTAATAAAAATAGATTGTACAATATCAACTGACCCAGTATTAAGTTAAATTCAGTTCACAGTGATAGTCATCTAAAGGTTGAAGGTTCAATTCTCGGTGCGGGCGGAAACTGTAAACATGCAAGTGGAGTAATACTTATTTAGTAATTTAGAGTGATCTCCCTTTAGTTAATAAAAATACATTGTACAATATCAACTGCGCCAGTATCCAGTTAAATTCAGTTCACAGTGATAGTCATCTAAAGGTTGAAGGTTCAATTCTCGGTGCGGGCGGAAACTGTAAACATGCAAGTGGAGTAATACTTATTTAGTAATTTAGAGTGATCTCCCTTTAGTTAATAAAAATAGATTGTACAATATCAACTGCGCCAGTATTCAGTTAAATTCAGTTCACAGTGATAGTCATCTAAAGGTTGAAGGTTCAATTCTCGGTGCGGGCGGAAACTGTAAACATGCAAGTGGAGTAATACTTATTTAGTAATTTAGAGTGATCTCCCGTTAGTTAATAAAAATACATTGTACAATATCAACTGCGCCAGTATCCAGTTAAATTCAGTTCACAGTTATAGTCATCTAAAGGTTGAAGGTTCAATTCTCGGTGCGGGCGGAAACTGGAAACATGCAAGTGGAGTAATACTTATTTAGTAATTTAGAGTGATCTCCCTTTAGTTAATAAAAATACATTGTACAATATCAACTGCGCCAGTATCCAGTTAAATTCAGTTCACAGTGATAGTCATCTAAAGGTTGAAGGTTCAATTCTCGGTGCGGGCGGAAACTGTAAACATGCAAGTGGAGTAATACTTATTTAGTAATTTAGAGTGATCTCCCTTTAGTTAATAAAAATACATTGTACAATATCAACTGCGCAAGTATGAAGTTAAATTCAGTTCACAGTGATAGTCATCTGAAGGTTGAAGGTTCAATTCTCGGCGCAGGCGAAAAACTGGAAACATGCAAGTGGAGTAATACTTATTTAGTAATTTAGAGTGATCTCCCTTTAGTTAATAAAAATATATTTTACAATATCAACTGCGCCAGTAGTCAGTTAAATTCAGTTCACAGTGATAGTCATCTGGTTGTTGAAGGTTCAATTCTCAGTGCGGGTGAAAAACTGGAAACATGCAAGTGGAGTAATACTGATTTAGTAATTTAGAGTGATCTCCCTTTAGTTAATAAAAATACATTGTACAATATCAACTGCGCAAGTATGAAGTTAAATTCAGTTCACAGTGATAGTCATCTGAAGGTTGAAGGTTCAATTCTCAGTGCGGGTGAAAAACTCAAAACATGCAAGTGGAGTAATACTGATTTAGTAATTTAGAGTGATCTCCCTTTAAGTTAAACAAAATACATTGTACAATATCAACTGCGCCAGTATGAAGTTAAATTCAGTTCACAGTGATAGTCATGTGAAAGTTGAAGGTTCAATTCTCGGTGCGGGCGAAAAACTGGAAACATGCAAGTGGAGTAATACTTATTTAGTAATTTAGAGTGATCTCCCTTTAGTTAATAAAAATACATTGTACAATATCAACTGCGCAAGTATGAAGTTAAATTCAGTTTACAGTGATAGTCATCCGAAGGTTGAAGGTTCAATTCTCGGTGCGGGTGAAAAACTGGAAACATGCAAGTGGAGTAATACTTATTTAGTAATTTAGAGTGATCTCCCTTTAGTTAATAAAAATACATTGTACAATATCAACTGCGCCAGTATCCAGTTAAATTCAGTTCACAGTGATAGTCATCTAAAATTTGAAGGTTCAATTCTCGGTGCGGGCGGAAACTGTAAACATGCAAGTGGAGTAATACTTATTTAGTAATTTAGAGTGATCTCCCTTTAGTTAATAAAAATACATTGTACAATATCAACTGCGCCAGTATCCAGTTAAATTCAGTTCACAGTGATAGTCATCTAAAGGTTGAAGGTTCAATTCTCGGTGCGGGCGGAAACTGTAAACATGCAAGTGGAGTAATACTTATTTAGTAATTTAGAGTGATCTCCCTTTAGTTAATAAAAATAGATTGTACAATATCAACTGTGCCAGTATTCAGTTAAATTCAGTTCACAGTGATAGTCATCTAAAGGTTGAAGGTTCAATTCTCGGTGCGGGCGGAAACTGTAAACATGCAAGTGGAGTAATACTTATTTAGTAATTTAGAGTGATCTCCCGTTAGTTAATAAAAATACATTGTACAATATCAACTGCGCCAGTATCCAGTTAAATTCAGTTCACAGTTATAGTCATCTAAAGGTTGAAGGTTCAATTCTCGGTGCGGGCGGAAACTGTAAACATGCAAGTGGAGTAATACTTATTGAGTTATTTAGAGTGATCTCCCTTTAGTTAATAAAAATAGATTGTACAATATCAACTGACCCAGTATTAAGTTAAATTCAGTTCACAGTGATAGTCATCTAAAGGTTGAAGGTTCAATTCTCGGTGCGGGCGGAAACTGTAAACATGCAAGTGGAGTAATACTTATTTAGTAATTTAGAGTGATCTCCCTTTAGTTAATAAAAATACATTGTACAATATCAACTGCGCCAGTATCCAGTTAAATTCAGTTCACAGTGATAGTCATCTAAAGGTTGAAGGTTCAATTCTCGGTGCGGGCGGAAACTGTAAACATGCAAGTGGAGTAATACTTATTTAGTAATTTAGAGTGATCTCCCTTTAGTTAATAAAAATAGATTGTACAATATCAACTGCGCCAGTATTCAGTTAAATTCAGTTCACAGTGATAGTCATCTAAAGGTTGAAGGTTCAATTCTCGGTGCGGGCGGAAACTGTAAACATGCAAGTGGAGTAATACTTATTTAGTAATTTAGAGTGATCTCCCGTTAGTTAATAAAAATACATTGTACAATATCAACTGCGCCAGTATCCAGTTAAATTCAGTTCACAGTTATAGTCATCTAAAGGTTGAAGGTTCAATTCTCGGTGCGGGCGGAAACTGGAAACATGCAAGTGGAGTAATACTTATTTAGTAATTTAGAGTGATCTCCCTTTAGTTAATAAAAATACATTGTACAATATCAACTGCGCCAGTATCCAGTTAAATTCAGTTCACAGTGATAGTCATCTAAAGGTTGAAGGTTCAATTCTCGGTGCGGGCGGAAACTGTAAACATGCAAGTGGAGTAATACTTATTTAGTAATTTAGAGTGATCTCCCTTTAGTTAATAAAAATACATTGTACAATATCAACTGCGCAAGTATGAAGTTAAATTCAGTTCACAGTGATAGTCATCTGAAGGTTGAAGGTTCAATTCTCGGCGCAGGCGAAAAACTGGAAACATGCAAGTGGAGTAATACTTATTTAGTAATTTAGAGTGATCTCCCTTTAGTTAATAAAAATATATTTTACAATATCAACTGCGCCAGTAGTCAGTTAAATTCAGTTCACAGTGATAGTCATCTGGTTGTTGAAGGTTCAATTCTCAGTGCGGGTGAAAAACTGGAAACATGCAAGTGGAGTAATACTGATTTAGTAATTTAGAGTGATCTCCCTTTAGTTAATAAAAATACATTGTACAATATCAACTGCGCAAGTATGAAGTTAAATTCAGTTCACAGTGATAGTCATCTGAAGGTTGAAGGTTCAATTCTCAGTGCGGGTGAAAAACTCAAAACATGCAAGTGGAGTAATACTGATTTAGTAATTTAGAGTGATCTCCCTTTAAGTTAAACAAAATACATTGTACAATATCAACTGCGCCAGTATGAAGTTAAATTCAGTTCACAGTGATAGTCATGTGAAAGTTGAAGGTTCAATTCTCGGTGCGGGCGAAAAACTGGAAACATGCAAGTGGAGTAATACTTATTTAGTAATTTAGAGTGATCTCCCTTTAGTTAATAAAAATACATTGTACAATATCAACTGCGCAAGTATGAAGTTAAATTCAGTTCACAGTGATAGTCATCTGAAGGTTGAAGGTTCAATTCTCAGTGCGGGTGAAAAACTGGAAACATGCAAGTGGAGTAATACTGATTTAGTAATTTAGAGTGATCTCCCTTTAGTTAATAAAAATACATTGTACAATATCAACTGCGCAAGTATGAAGTTAAATTCAGTTCACAGTGATAGTCATCCGAAGGTTGAAGGTTCAATTCTCGGTGCGGGTGAAAAACTGGAAACATGCAAGTGGAGTAATACTTATTTAGTAATTTAGAGTGATCTCCCTTTAGTTAATAAAAATACATTGTACAATATCAACTGCGCCAGTATCCAGTTAAATTCAGTTCACAGTGATAGTCATCTAAAATTTGAAGGTTCAATTCTCGGTGCGGGTGGAAACTGTAAACATGCAAGTGGAGTAATACTTATTTAGTAATTTAGAGTGATCTCCCTTTAGTTAATAAAAATACATTGTACAATATCAACTGCGCCAGTATCCAGTTAAATTCAGTTCACAGTGATAGTCATCTAAAGGTTGAAGGTTCAATTCTCGGTGCGGGCGGAAACTGTAAACATGCAAGTGGAGTAATACTTATTTAGTAATTTAGAGTGATCTCCCTTTAGTCATAAAAATAGATTGTACAATATCAACTGCGCCAGTATTCAGTTAAATTCAGTTCACAGTGATAGTCATCTAAAGGTTGAAGGTTCAATTCTCGGTGCGGGCGGAAACTGGAAACATGCAAGTGGAGTAATACTTATTTAGTAATTTAGAGTGATCTCCCTTTAGTTAATAAAAATACATTGTACAATATCAACTGCGCAAGTATGAAGTTAAATTCAGTTGACAGTGATAGTCATCTGAAGGTTGAAGGTTCAATTCTCGGTGTGGGCGGAAACTGTAAACATGCAAGTGGAGTAATACTTATTTAGTTATTTAGAGTGATCTCCCTTTAGTTAATAAAAATACATTGTACAATATCAACTGCGCCAGTATCCAGTTAAATTCAGTTCACAGTGATAGTCATCTGAAGGTTGAAGGTTCAAATCTCGGTGCGGGCAGAAACTGTAAACATGCAAGTGGAGTAATACTTATTTAGTAATTTAGAGTGATCTCCCTTTAGTTAATAAAAATACATTGTACAATATCAACTGCGCAAGTATGAAGTTAAAATTCAGTTCACAGTGATAGTCATCTAAAGGTTGAAGGTTCAATTCTCGGTGCGGGCGGAAACTGTAAACATGCAAGTGGAGTAATACTTATTTAGTAATTTAGAGTGATCTCCCTTTAGTTAATAAAAATACATTGTACAATATCAACTGCGCCAGTATTCAATAAAATTCAGTTCACAGTGATAGTCATCTAAAGGTTGAAGGTTCAATTCTCGGTGCGGGCGGAAACTGTAAACATGGAAGTGGAGTAATACTTATTTAGTAATTTAGAGTGATCTCCCTTTAGTTCATAAAAATAGATTTTACAATATCAACTGCGCCAGTATTCAATAAAATTCAGTTCACAGTGATAGTCATCTAAAGGTTGAAGGTTCAATTCTCGGTGCGAGCGGAAACTGTAAACATGCAAGTGGAGTAATACTTATTTAGTAATTTAGAGTGATCTCCCTTTAGTTAATAAAAATAGATTTTACAATATAAACTGCGCCAGTATTCAATAAAATTCAGTTCACAGTGATAGTCATCTAAAGGTTGAAGGTTCAATTCTCGGTGCGGGCGGAAACTGTAAACATGCAAGTGGAGTAATACTTATTTAGTAATTTAGAGTGATCTCCCTTTAGTTAATAAAAATAGATTTTACAATATAAACTGCGCCAGTATTCAATAAAATTCAGTTCACAGTGATAGTCATCTAAAGGTTGAAGGTTCAATTCTCGGTGCGGGCGGAAACTGTAAACATGCAAGTGGAGTAATACTTATTTAGTAATTTAGAGTTATCTCCCTTTAGTTAATAAAAATAGATTGTACAATATAAACTGCGCCAGTATTCAGTTAAATTCAGTTCACAGTGATAGTCATCTAAAGGTTGAAGGTTCAATTCTCGGTGCGGGCGGAAACTGTAAACATGCAAGTGGAGTAATACTTATTTAGTAAGTTAGAGTGATCTCCCTTTAGTTAATAAAAATAGATTGTACAATATCAACTGCGCCAGTATTCAATGAAATTCAGTTCACAGTGATAGTCATCTAAAGGTTGAAGGTTCAATTCTCGGTGCGGGCGGAAACTGTAAACATGCAAGTGGAGTAATACTTATTTAGTAATTTAGAGTGATCTCCCTTTAGTTAATAAAAATACATTGTACAATATCAACTGCGCCAGTATTCAATAAAATTCAGTTCACAGTGATAGTCATCTAAAGGTTGAAGGTTCAATTCTCGGTGCGGGCGGAAACTGGAAACATGCCAGTGGAGTAATACTTATTTAGTAATTTAGAGTGATCTCCCTTTAGTTAATAAAAATACATTGTACAATATCAACTGCGCCAGTATCCAGTTAAATTCAGTTTACAGTGATAGTCATCTAAAGGTTGAAGGTTCAATTCTCGGTGCGGGCGGAAACTGTAAACATGCAAGTGGAGTAATACTTATTTATTAATTTAGAGTGATCTCCCTTTAGTTAATAAAAATACATTGTACAATATCAACTGCGCCAGTATCCAGTTAAATTCAGTTCACAGTGATAGTCATCTAAAGGTTGAAGGTTCAATTCTCGGTGCGGGCGGAAACTGTAAACATGCAAGTGGAGTAATACTTATTTAGTAATTTAGAGTGATCTCCCTTTAGTTAATAAAAATACATTGTACAATATCAACTGCGCCAGTATTCAGTTAAATTCAGTTCACAGTGATAGTCATCTAAAGGTTGAAGGTACAATTCTCGGTGCGGGCGGAAACTGTAAACATGCAAGTGGAGTAATACTTATTTAGTAATTTAGAGTGATCTCCCTTTAGTTAATAAAAATACATTGTACAATATCAACTGCGCCAGTATCCAGTTAAATTCAGTTCACAGTGATAGTCATCTGAAGGTTGAAGGTTCAATTCTCGGTGCGGGCAGAAACTGTAAACATGCAAGTGGAGTAATACTTATTTAGTAATTTAGAGTGATCTCCCTTTAGTTAATAAAAATACATTGTACAATATCAACTGCGCAAGTATTCAATAAAATTCAGTTCACAGTGATAGTCATCTAAAGGTTGAAGTTTCAATTCTCGTTGCGGGCGGAAACTGTAAACATGCAGGTGGAGTAATACTTATTTAGTAATTTAGAGTGATCTCCCTTTAGTTAATAAAAATAGATTGTACAATATCAACTGCGCCAGTATTCAATAAAATTCAGTTCACAGTGATAGTCATCTAAAGGTTGAAGGTTCAATTCTCGGTGCGGGCGGAAACTGTAAACATGGAAGTGGAGTAATACTTATTTAGTAATTTAGAGTGATCTCCCTTTAGTTAATAAAAATAGATTTTACAATATCAACTGCGCCAGTATTCAATAAAATTCAGTTCACAGTGATAGTCATCTAAAGGTTGAAGGGTCAATTCTCGGTGCGGGCGGAAACTGTAAACATGCAAGTGGAGTAATACCTATTTAGTAATTTAGAGTGATCTCCCTTTAGTTAATAAAAATACATTGTACAATATCAACGGCGCCAGTATCCAGTTAAATTCAGTTAACAGTGATAGTCATCTAAAGGTTGAAGGTTCAATTCTCGGTGCGAGCAGAAACTGTAAACATGCAAGTGGAGTAATACTTATTTAGTAATTTAGAGTGATCACCCTTTAGTTAATAAAAATACATTGTACAATATCAACGGCGCCAGTATTCAGTTAAATTCAGTTCACAGTGATAGTCATCTAAAGGGTGAAGGTTCAATTCTCGGTGCGGGCGGAAACTGTAAACATGCAAGTGGAGTAATACTTATTTAGTAATTTAGAGTGATCTCCCTTTAGTTAATAAAAATACATTGTACAATATCAACTGCGCAAGTATTTAATAAAATTCTGTTCACAGTGATAGTCATCTAAAGGTTGAAGGTTCAATTCTCGGTGCGGGCGGAAACTGTAAACATGCAAGTGGAGTAATACTTATTTAGTAATTTAGAGTGATCTCCCTTTAGTTAATAAAAATACATTGTACAATATCAACTGCGCAAGTATTTAATAAAATTCAGTTCACAGTGATAGTCATCTAAAGGTTGAAGGTTCAATTCTCGGTGCGGGCGGAAACTGTAAACATGCAAGTGGAGTAATACTTATTTAGTAATTTAGAGTGATCTCCCTTTAGTTAATAAAAATACATTGTACAATATCAACTGCGCCAGTATTCAGTTAAATTCAGTTCACAGTGATAGTCATCTAAAGGTTGAAGGTTCAATTCTCGGTGCGGGCGGAAACTGTAAACATGCAAGTGGAGTAATACTTATTTAGTAAGTTAGAGTGATCTCCCTTTAGTTAATAAAAATAGATTGTACAATATCAACTGCGCCAGTATTCAATGAAATTCAGTTCACAGTGATAGTCATCTAAAGGTTGAAAGTTCAATTCTCGGTGCGGGCGGAAACTGTAAACATGCAAGTGGAGTAATACTTATTTAGTAATTTAGAGTGATCTCCCTTTAGTTAATAAAAATAGATTGTACAATATCAACTGCGCCAGTATTCAATAAAATTCAGTTCACAGTGATAGTCATCTAAAGGTTGAAGGTTCAATTCTCGGTGCGGGCGGAAACTGTAAACATGCAAGTGGAGTAATACTTATTTAGTAATTTAGAGTGATCTCCCTTTAGTTAATAAAAATACATTGTACAATATCAACTGCGCCAGTATCCAGTTAAATTCAGTTCACAGTGATAGTCATCTGAAGGTTGAAGGTTCAATTCTCGGTGCGGGCAGAAACTGTAAACATGCAAGTGGAGTAATACTTATTTAGTAATTTAGAGTGATCTCCCTTTAGTTAATAAAAATACATTGTACAATATCAACTGCGCCAGTATTCAGTTAAATTCAGTTCACAGTGATAGTCATCTAAAGGTTGAAGTTTCAATTCTCGGTGCGGGCAGAAACTGTAAACATGCAAGTGGAGTAATACTTATTTAGTAATTTAGAGTGATCTCCCTTTAGTTAATAAAAATAGATTGTACAATATCAACTGCGCCAGTATTCAATAAAATTCAGTTCACAGTGATAGTCATCTAAAGGTTTAAGGTTCAATTCTCGGTGCGGGCGGAAACTGTAAACATGGAAGTGGAGTAATACTTATTTAGTAATTTAGAGTGATCTCCCTTTAGTTAATAAAAATACATTGTACAATATCAACTGCGCCAGTATTCAATAAAATTCAGTTCACAGTGATAGTCATCTAAAGGTTTAAGGTTCAATTCTCGGTGCGGGCGGAAACTGTAAACATGGAAGTGGAGTAATACTTATTTAGTAATTTAGAGTGATCTCCCTTTAGTTAATAAAAATACATTTTACAATATCAACTGCGCCAGTATTCAATAAAATTCAGTTCACAGTGATAGTCATCTAAAGGTTGAAGGGTCAATTCTCGGTGCGGGCGGAAACTGTAAACATGCAAGTGGAGTAATACCTATTTAGTAATTTAGAGTGATCTCCCTTTAGTTAATAAAAATACATTGTACAATATCAACGGCGCCAGTTAAATTCAGTTCACAGTGATAGTCATCTAAAGGTTGAAGGTTCAATTCTCGGTGCGAGCGGAAACTGTAAACATGCAAGTGGAGTAATACTTATTTAGTAATTTAGAGTGATCACCCTTTAGTTAATAAAAATACATTGTACAATATCAACGGCGCCAGTATTCAGTTAAATTCAGTTCACAGTGATAGTCATCTAAAGGTTGAAGGTTCAATTCTCAGTGCGAGCGGAAACTGTAAACATGCAAGTGGAGTAATACTTATTTAGTAATTTAGAGTGATCTCCCTTTAGTTAATAAAAATACATTGTACAATATCAACTGCGCAAGTATTTAATAAAATTCAGTTCACAGTGATAGTCATCTAAAGGTTGAAGGTTCAATTCTCGGTGCGGGCGGAAACTGTAAACATGCAAGTGGAGTAATACTTATTTAGTAATTTAGAGTGATCTCCCTTTAGTTAATAAAAATACATTGTACAATATCAACTGCGCAAGTATTTAATAAAATTCAGTTCACAGTGATAGTCATCTAAAGGTTGAAGGTTCAATTCTCGGTGCGGGCGGAAACTGTAAACATGCAAGTGGAGTAATACTTATTTAGTAATTTAGAGTGATCTCCCTTTAGTTAATAAAAATACATTGTACAATATCAACTGCGCCAGTATTCAGTTAAATTCAGTTCACAGTGATAGTCATCTAAAGGTTGAAGGTTCAATTCTCGGTGCGGGCGGAAACTGTAAACATGCAAGTGGAGTAATACTTATTTAGTAAGTTAGAGTGATCTCCCTTTAGTTAATAAAAATAGATTGTACAATATCAACTGCGCCAGTATTCAATGAAATTCAGTTCACAGTGATAGTCATCTAAAGGTTGAAAGTTCAATTCTCGGTGCGGGCGGAAACTGTAAACATGCAAGTGGAGTAATACTTATTTAGTAATTTAGAGTGATCTCCCTTTAGTTAATAAAAATAGATTGTACAATATCAACTGCGCCAGTATTCAATAAAATTCAGTTCACAGTGATAGTCATCTAAAGGTTGAAGGTTCAATTCTCGGTGCGGGCGGAAACTGGAAACATGCAAGTGGAGTAATACTTATTTAGTAATTTAGAGTGATCTCCCTTTAGTTACTAAAAATACGTTGTACAATATTAACTGCGCAAGTATCCAGTTAAATTCAGTTCACAGTGATAGTCATCTGAAGGTTGAAGGTTCAATTCTCGGTGCTGGCGGAAACTGTAAACATGCAAGTGGAGTAATACTTATTTAGTAATTTAGAGTGATCTCCCTTTAGTTAATAAAAATACATTGTACAATATCAACTGCGCCAGTATTCAGTTAAATTCAGTTCACAGTGATAGTCATCTGAAGGTTGAAGGTTCAATTCTCGGTGCTGGCGGAAACTGTAAACATGCAAGTGGAGTAATACTTATTTAGTAATTTAGAGTGATCTCCCTTTAGTTAATAAAAATACATTGTACAATATCAACTGCGCCAGTATTCAGTTAAATTCAGTTCACAGTGATAGTCATCTAAAGGTTGAAGGTTCAATTCTCGGTGCGGGCGGAAACTGTAAACATGCAAGTGGAGTAATACTTATTTAGTAATTTAGAGTGATCTCCCTTTAGTTAATAAAAATACATTGTACAATATCAACTGCGCCAGTATCCAGTTAAATTCAGTTCACAGTGATAGTCATCTAAAGGGTGAAGGTTCAATTCTCGGTGCGGGCGGAAACTGTAAACATGCAAGTGGAGTAATACTTATTTAGTTATTTAGAGTGATCTCCCTTTAGTTAATAAAAATACATTGTACAATATCAACTGCGCCAGTATTCAGTAAAATTCAGTTCACAGTGATAGTCATCTAAAGGTTGAAGGTTCAATTCTCGGTGCGGGCGGAAACTGTAAACATGCAAGTGGAGTAATACTTATTTAGTAATTTAGAGTGATCTCCCTTTAGTTCATAAAAATAGATTGTACAATATCAACTGCGCAAGTATTTAATAAAATTCAGTTCACAGTGATAGTCATCTAAAGGTTGAAGGTTCAATTCTCGGTGCGGGCGGAAACTGTAAACATGCAAGTGGAGTAATACTTATTTAGTAATTTAGAGTGATCTCCCTTTAGTTAATAAAAATAGATTGTACAATATCAACTGCGCCAGTATTCAGTTAAATTCAGTTCACAGTGATAGTCATCTAAAGGTTGAAGGTTCAATTCTCGGTGCGGGCGGAAACTGTAAACATGCAAGTGGAGTAATACTTATTTAGTAATTTAGAGTGATCTCCCTTTAGTTAATAAAAATACATTGTACAATATCAACTGCGCAAGTATTCAGTTAAATTCAGTTCACAGTGATAGTCATCTGAAGGTTGAAGGTTCAATTCTCGGTGCGGGTGAAAAACTGGAAACATGCAAGTGGAGTAATACTTATTTAGTAATTTAGAGTGATCTCCCTTTAGTTAATAAAAATACATTGTACAATATCAACTGCGCAAGTATTCAATTAAAATCAGTTCACAGTGATAGTCATCTGAATGTTTAATTGACGGTGCGGGCGATACGAAGAATCGCGAATTACTGAAGACTTCTCTCAGTCATGACTGACCAAACAAGTGAATACTAGACTGTTTAGTTTTTTACTATTGGAATCGATTAAAATAACGTCCAGAATTTCTTTAGATTCAAACCGTCATAAAAAAAGCACATTATTATTATTATCATTTTTTTTTTGTAATCAGCTAATTTTGGGAGTGAATACTCAAAACCATTTCTAAAACAAACACATTTTGTGTTTTTTTAATTTTTTCATTTAAAATTACTTATTACATGTCATTTATGTCTGTATGAAACTACAGCAGCACAAAATGCTATATTTGATGTTTAGGTGCACAAAACATCAGAAATATCAGGTTGGAAAGAAAGTCATGTCGTTTTTGTCCAACACATTTATTTCATCTGAAACATTCACATTAGGAGATTTTTAATATTTACAATAATTTATCTCATTTTTTATGACTTCTGTCCAACGATCAACTAGCTTCTTGATGTCTTCTTCAAAAGAATTCTCTGATTTTTGAGAGAAAAATAAATTTAGGTCATTTTTGAGTTGGTCGTCATTTTCATAAATTTTATTTATATAGTAGTCAGATGGAACAATGTCAGGTCAATAAGGCGGATGAGGCTAAACTTTCGAATTGAAACTCATGACCTTTTCTTGAGTGAGTTTTGCTGTGAGGTCTCGTGTAATCATGCTGGTTGTTTTTTTTAATAGAACAATTCTTATATCATCCAGCTGCGAACAATAGTTTACTGCTGTAATGAATCAGTCCTCTCATGTCCCACCATGAAGAGATCATAACATTATTTGGGTGTAGTCCTTCTTCTGGAACAGGCTGTGAACTTCGGTTTCGGTCTAATCATTGTCTTTTGCATTGGATATTCTTGTAAAGAACTTATTTTTCATCTCAAGTAACAATTCTTTGCAAAAATGGTTCTCGATGATTCCTGGAAAGCAAAGATGTGCAAACAGTCAATCTTTGATTTCGTTGAGCGTCGGTCAAATCGTGGGGAACCCATGGTCCAAGTTTTGAAACTTTTCCTAACTCGTGAAATCATGAAATAATTGTGGTATGGGTTGTATTGAATTATTGATCTAATTCTCTGCTGGTTAACTTTATATTGGCCTCCACAGCGTCTTTAATGGCGTCTTTATCAATTGATATCGGCGTTCCCTAACGTCGCCGATCTGACAGGTTAAAGTCTCCAGAAGAAAATTTTGCAAACCACCGTTGACGTTTTCGATCATTCAGAACATCTATCCTATAGACAGTTCCAATATTCCTTGTAGCTTCTGCAGCTGAGTTTCCTTTTTTGAATTCATAGAGCATGCAATGTCTCAGATGCACGCACGGCTTGTTCACAACTGTGCTCATCTTTGATGTTACTCTCACAATGTTTCGGTTGATATAACCCTTCGACCTTCTTTCGCAGGTGCATCTTCTCAAACCCTGGAATCTGTATGGAATTTCGAACAGAACCCCTTTAGATTGTTCTTGTTACATTAGCCATGACCGGGTAGACGTTTTAAATAATTCTTAACTGTATTCTCAGTATCGACTGTACTGAGGATTGAACCTTCAACCTCCAGAAGACTGTCACTTAGAACTGATTATTACTTAGCACTTTATCCATTGCGCCACATTGACACCAAAGGTTCAATTTGAAGATTTGTAAGATCAAAGGTTACATCGCCCGAAACATTGTGAGAATAAGATGAGACCAGTAGTTAGAGTCATACAAATAATACGACTTTCCCTTTTCTGTGTTTTCTGTGTTGAAAAGTTCTCATACCATTTTAGAGAAGATTGAACATTTTTCTTTAGTGTCGAAAAGATTTGATTTTTTTTGTGTGTGTCTTACGGTATATCAAGCTGCTTTTAATTTATTTAATGTCCAAACAAAATACTTATAAGCAATACATAAGATTAGTCGAACACAAATTTATCCATAGTTGAGGGGGGGAGGGGTTATACTTTTAAGAAAATTACAAAACAGTTGTTTTTTTCCCCTTCATTTATTTATTTATTCAATAAAATAGATCCGATAGGATTCAAATTCGGCATAGCCTATGTCGGTATCCATTAATTTCACCAATACTCCCCCCCCCTTCAATAAGAAAGGGTTGGAGGAGAGAAGAGAGTATCATGAAATAGCATAATCAAACATCAATGAAAAGGAGGAGGAGGAGGAGGAGGAGGAGGAAGAGGAGGAGGAGGGAGATGTGTTAATTTTCATAGAAATTATTTTATTGTTGATGTAAATAAATTGGCAAAAATGAGATGAGTTGGTATTAAGAGAGAGATTTCTGATACAATCTTAATTCTCTGACTTAAAAATCAATGTTCTTTCTGATTTATGGATTTAAGTATAAACAAATGAAGAAAAACTTCTTGGATTCTATTAAAAAATGTTTATGTAGATTTTGAAGATTTATATATATATATACTATCTTTATCTACCCAGCTTTGCCTGGGAGACATTATTTACATTTTTTTTTTTTTTGCATATTATCGACCCTTTAATTGAAAAGAAAAGGCAAGTGCATGCTGATAGATTTTTATCAAATAATTTTATTTTTCAAATTAGGACACTTCTGAAATTTAATCATGAAATTAATCGAATGAAATTGTTTAAAATTAAAACTTAAATTCAAAGTTACGTTTACTCATGAAATCACACAGACAATATCTGGTTTGAAAATTTTATCATATATATATTTAAATTCCTTTTAATTCACACAAAAAGTGGATTAATAGCTCAAAATATATAACAATTTAATAAATGTACAGAGTTTAGTTAAAAAAAATCTTTATTCGTACAATTGTTTCCGCCCATTTCAAAACAATTTTTCTTGATAATTAATGAATTCAAGATATGTTTTCAAAAGGCTTCCTAAGTGAACTTTTATCTCCAATCAAACGAAATCAAATCTGGAAAAAAAATATCCTCAAAACAAAAAGTTTAATATATATATGTATATATTAAACTCTTTGCTTTGAGGATATTTGAGGGAGGAGTTCTACCTCTTGAGATTCGATCCTTGACCTCAATCTGACTGATAGGTACCCCAAAATAACACACAAAATAACACAAATATTTGGAGAAAAAATATTAAAACTTCAATCCATTCATAAAATTTTATTTCTTTGACTCATCTGTTTTTGAGAAATTAAATTTCTAAAGGAAAACCTTTTATATGCAGAAAGCAGAGTTATTTGCCTCATTTTATTTTTGCATTTAAACGTTTTAAAGCCATCAGGTCACACAGAATTTCGTAAAGCCATTCTCATGTGACCTACTGGAAAAGACATTGTTGTCAGAATCAATTCATTAAGACCAGCTCCTTCCCGATTGTAATGAGAGAAAGGGGGCAGGGTTAATGTGGCGGAATTGATGATCTTGAGCCAGAATCGAGCGATGGAGGTGGCCTGGACTTAGTTCAACCCCGCAGTAAGAGGGTCCGCCTTTGCCTGGCTTGCAGATGGAAAGGGAAATAAGTTTGGCTTACTAGTTTTCTAGTGAGGATTGAACTCACAACCCCGAAGTAACAAATCTACTGGTTGCTGCACAGTAATAATAGATTTAATTATAATGACAAATAATGAGCCAGCGGATTGTTTTTTCTGATTAGCTAAGCAGAATTAACTGCTAATAAAAAGAGAAGAAAAATGAGAATAAGAGAGAAGGGGAAAAGAGAGTGTCGAGTGAGATTCTACGGTGAGCTGAATTATTTTCGTTCAGGGTTTGTTGTGCTTCTACAGGAATTGAACCGAACTGAGTTTTTTTTTATTGTCTGTTAATGTTTGAAGTTTAGTCATAGACTTCTGAATTCCCACTTATAGTTAATCTCTGATGTTTATGGTGCCTTCCAAACAAATAGGGGACAATGTCCAAGGAACCATCGCTATGTATGTTTCTCACATTGAGAATGATCGACATTATAAAGAGGACAAACTCTATTTTGCGCTGTCGGCCACAATCCGATTTTGACAATATTAGTTTGTGCAAGGAAGTGTCGCCGTTCTCTCACATACAGCAGCTGATATTCCCAAACAGTCACCCATCTAAGTATGGACTAGACTAAATATAGCTTAACTTCAATCCCATCATCATGGCCGACACTCGAATCGAGTATGCGGGTTTCCAGGGCCTCAATTGTGGGTTCTCACTACTGGTGTCTCTGGAGACATGGATTTGTTTAACATGGATAAGTTGGTGCCCAAACAACAGACCCATCATCTTGACCAGGCAGGTTTATGTTCAGTGGCACGGAGACCGAGACGACTGACCCCCCCCCCCCTGACTGGTTGCAACCCTTCATCCATACAGACTACTCCGCCGATGAGGGATTTGACATACAGCACCTGGTATTCCCAAATGGTCACCCATTTAGTACTGGCCAGGCTCGACGCCGCTTAACTTCGGTGATCTAACGGGAACCGGTGTTTCAACGTGATTGTGCCGTATTCAATAATCTAATGACAACGAGTGAGTCAGCGGGATTATGCTGTAGAAGTTGAGACTTCGTAAACTTGAAAAGAAATCAAAAACTCATGAGACAAGCAAAAAGTTATTGAGGGGGGGGGGTAGTTTGTTTTTACGATATCGACACGAGTTGTTGAATTATGAAACATTCAAAACAGTTGACTGAGAAAAGCTGCTATTTTTGGAGGGCATCCATAGTTGCTTCGATCATAATGCTCCATGCAGTATTAGTGAATGTAAAAGATCCAGTAAGATTTGAACGATTCTATGGTCAATGTTGATAACCATTGTACCAGTTGTGTCCCCCCCCCCATCCTCTTAACAATGAGGGGAGAGGAGATAAATGAACGAGATAAAAAATAATTTTTTATATATATATATGAATAAAAATGGCGATAAAATGATCTGACGTAATAGAAAATGAAAAAGGAAAGCCAAAAACTATGGATTCATCAACGTTTTGTCTTTATTGAAAGACTTCCTCAGGCTGAAGAAACAATGTAGAAAAATCAATCTTAATTAATATCTGTATGATTTTTCTACATTGTTTTTTTTTTCATCCTGAGGAAGTCTTTCAATAAAGACGAAACATCGATGAATACATAAATAACATAGTTTTGGGCTTTCCTTTTTCATATATATATGTATATATATACTAAATTATTTAAAAAAAAAAATTTTTTTAATAAGAATACCTGTCCCAGGCCAGTTAAATGAATTCCCTAAACAGAACTGTTTTGCACCACTTTTATGTCTCCTGATGAAGATCAAAAACAACATATAGTGCTACTAAACCTTATGACTAGAATCCCTATTCTAATTTTGATCAAAATCCATTACATGATTTTGATTCTAGAAAATGTCTAAAAGTTAAGGTTCAAGGGTCTTAAGAAATTGAAATTCAGGGAAGCTGGCTTAATTCGTATCTAATGGCTATAGATCAAATTCAATACAAATCTGAAATATTTGAATATTCAAATGGGAAGTTTTGCCTATATTATATCCCCTAAAAACCTTTTAAAATCAAGAAACTGAAATTTGGGGAATATTTATTAATTTATGTCTAATACCTAGAGTTAAAATATAAATATCGAAGCTATCCGAATTTTTATGAAACGCTTCCAGACCCTCTTTGCATAAAACTAAATATATCCCACTTTACCTATCCTTACGCCTAGCAGATGTGTTCCAAAATTCATAATGACCGGTTAATTAGTTTAGGAGTGAATCCTTTATATGCAAATAAATAAACCCTAACTTTATATAAATATATACATAGTGTCGAATTAATGGTACCTCTTGAGGAAAAGAAGTGGGGAAAAATAGAAAGATCTGCAGCGGGGATAAATGTTCCCAAAATGGCTGGGTAACAGCGATACCGGTAGGAACAAAGTGTTGTATCTGTTCTGATGCTTCACTTAGTCTATTCTGTCATCGGTCAGTGAAGGAGAAGTCCTTCTAGACTGGGGCAACTTAAATTTTTATTCCAATCCAGAATGCCCTTTTTGGGAGAGTTGGATTTTCCCCAAATCAAAAACCGACCTTGTGTCTAATTTTGCCCTCGTGGGGAGGCAAGTAAACAGGAACAGCGATACTGTTGAGAGAGATCGAATGCCGAGGATTCATCGCCACGTGAACTTCTGCATACCTGACTGATTTTCGGCTATCTTTGAAAGACAAAAGAAAATTTATTAAAAGGATTTAAAATGAAACACCTGCACAGCGCAGATTTGGCATATCCCACAGAATGATGTCAAACCTGGTGGTATTGTATTTTAGTTCTTGTCTCCAGGCCATTTTTACAAAATAAGATTCCACCCTACATCTTGCCCCCTCCCCTATCTCTATTACAAACTTACATTCTTTTGATAGATTGATTTATGAACCCCTGTTTCAGGATCTATTATAAGTGTGGTTCACTTTGAAATAGAGGAACCCCTTTTCTTCTCTTCTGTCTGTACAATATGATCTCCAAGAATCGAAAAATGTGATCCTTTGTTCAGAATTATTTAGATGAGGATTAATTATTTGGATTAGTCGGACTACTATTCTCATCTTGGTTGTTATATTCACAACATTTCGGCTGATATAACCCCCCCCCCCCCCGACCTTCTTCAGATGCATCCTTTTGAACTTGGTAACCTAATAGTTAAACTCTGGAACTAATACATAATTTCGACTTGAACCCTTTATTTAATCCACAGGGGAAGATTGTTCTCATTCCATCAGCCATGACGAAGTAGAAGTGCTAATTTCTTTCACGTTTTTCTTGTTCTTAGTTATTATTACCTGGAGTAAGGATTGAACCTTCAACCTCCAGAAGAATGATTCACTTAGAGCATATTGTGGTATCATGAGGTGCCGCTGGGTTAGTACTAATGGATGCATCACAATCATCCCTGACCCACCCAGGGGCTCATCATCTGGTGATGATTTTATTGTGAGCAGTGTTTATAATTGTTGTGAAGTTGTTCCACAGTAAATAATAAATAAAGGAAGTCAAGTCGAGGGTTGGTTTAACAAGTGTATTAACAAAGTAAGAAAGTGACTAGCTCTTGGCTAGACAGTTACAAGACTGGGTATTTATCTACTCCCCACAGAGTAAAATGTGACACAAGGTCGGAAAGTGGGGTTTTGATAAGTCAGCACTCCAGAGGGAGAGCACCTATTACCTTTAAAAATTGCCTGGCCAGCCCCGTCGGCATTCCCCGGTAGGGGCGCCTCAGACAGCAAGCAATAAACTTACTCCTCCCCAAAGAGGGGAGGCAAAGCCTGGGAGGGTGGACCTCCTAGAACTGCACAGGACCAGTCTCGTGCAGTATCCATCGGAACAGATACTACACTTTGATCTTGGCTAAAAGGCCAAGAAAGCGACTTAACGACAGTTACAAGACTGGTTATTTATCTACTCCCCACAGAGTAAAATGTGACACAAGGTCGGAAAGTGGGGTTTTGATAAATCAGCACTCCAGAGGGAGAGCACCTATTATCTTTAAAAATTGCCTGGACAGCCCCGTCGGCATTCCCCGGTAGGGGCGCCTCAGACAGCAAGCAATAAACTTACTCCTCCCCAAAGAGGGGAGGCAAAGCCTGGGAGGGTGGACCTCCTAGAACTGCACAGGACCAGTCTCGTGCAGTATCCATCGGAACAGATACTACACTTTGATCTTGGCTAAAAGGCCAAGAAAGCGACTTAACGACAGTTACAAGACTGGGTATTTATCTACCTCCCACAAGGTAAAATGTGACACAAGGTCGGAAAGTGGGATTAGATAAGCCAGCGCTCGAGAGGTGAGCCATCTGACCATTTAAAAATTGCCTGGGCAGCCCCGTCGGCATTCCCCGGTAGGGGCGCCTCAGACAGTAAGCAATAAACTTACTCCTCTCCAAAGAGGGGAGGCAAAGCCTGGGAGGGTGGACCTCCTAGAACTGCACAGGACCAGTCTCGTGCAGTATCCATCGGAACAGATACTACACTTTGATCTTGGCCAAAAGCCAAGAAAGCGACTTAACGACAGTTACAAGACTGGATATTTATCTACTCCCCACAGAGTAAAATGTGACACAAGGTCGGAAAGTGGGGTTTTGATAAATCAGCACTCCAGAGGGAGAGCACCTATTATCTTTAAAAATTGCCTGGACAGCCCCGTCGGCATTCCCCGGTAGGGGCGCCTCAGACAGTAAGCAATAAACTTACTCCTCCCCAAAGAGGGGAGGCAAAGCCTGGGAGGGTGGACCTCCTAGAACTGCACAGGACCAGTCTCGTGCAGTATCCATCGGAACAGATACTACACTTTGATCTTGGCCAAAAGCCAAGAAAGCGACTTAACGACAGTTACAAGACTGGGTATTTATCTACTCCCCACAGAGTAAAATGTGACACAAGGTCGGAAAGTGGGGGTTTGATAAATCAGCACTCCAGAGGGAGAGCACCTATTATCTTTAAAAATTGCCTGGACAGCCCCGTCGGCATTCCCCGGTAGGGGCGCCTCAGACAGTAAGCAATAAACTTACTCCTCCCCAAAGAGGGGAGGCAAAGCCTGGGAGGGTGGACCTCCTAGAACTGCACAGGACCAGTCTCGTGCAGTATCCATCGGAACAGATACTACACTTTGATCTTGGCCAAAAGCCAAGAAAGCGACTTAACGACAGTTACAAGACCGGGTATTTATCTACCTCCCACAAGGTAAAATGTGACACAAGGTCGGAAAGTGGGATTAGATAAGCCAGCGCTCGAGAGGTGAGCCATCTGACCATTTAAAAATTGCCTGGGCAGCCCCGTCGGCATTCCCCGGTAGGGGCGCCTCAGACAGTAAGCAATAAACTTACTCCTCCCCAAAGAGGGGAGGCAAAGTCTGGGAGGGTGGACCTCCTAGAACTGCACAGGACCAGTCTCGTGCAGTATCCATCGGAACAGATACTACACTTTGATCTTGGCCAAAAGCCAAGAAAGCGACTTAACGACAGTTACAAGACTGTGCTTTGTCTTCTGGTGTCTCGCACTATTTATAGTGACAACCGGTGTTGTTTCTCCTGTGTAAGAACGGCCGGTGTAACAATAATAGTAGTTGTAAGACAATGAAATAACAGATTGTGTTGAAAAAGATTTTAACTTTTTTTCCATTTATGTCGATAGAAACTAGGGGTAGATAAAAAAGAAGGAAAAAAAAGTGATATCATAGGATTTGATTTCAATATTCTTACCCCCCCCCCTCCAGTCTTTTAAATCATAAAAATCTGATTTCAGTCACCACTTTTCTGTGTTTGCATAAAGTGGAATAAAAATGGATGGAACTTTTTTCTTTTCTTTTTTAAATCATTTTTTTAAATTTCATTTTATTGAGAATTGTTAGAATTAGGAACACATTAACAATAATATCAAACAAATGAAAAATATATACATTTTTTTTATTCCTTTTTAACATGTTTTTTTTTTCTTGCTCTCCATTTTTACAGCAAGAGTTTTCATTTTTTTTTTTCTACCAGTTCAAATGTAAAAAGACATGTTCAGAAAGAAATGGATGCGTCACTCAAGATAATAATTGATGTCCAAGTGTTGAGTTTTTTGGGGTTCTTTAAAGTTTTTTTGTTGTTTGTTTTTATTTACTTTCAGCAAGTTTCAACTTCATGGAATTTAAACTTGTAAATATTATTATTATCATTGTACCTAGCGACAGTGAAGTCTTCGTCAGTTTTCAGAACTTAAAAAAATAAACTGTTTTCCTCCTCATCCGTGCTGCAAACACATCATTTAAGAAGTAATTATTGTGGTTATTAACTTTTTGAATCTAAGGCAGCCATTTATTTTAGTATGGGATCGATGAAAACAAATGACATCTTGAGTTCAAATGTAGAATAAGTATCATTGAAAAACTAATCCATTCTGTTTTGCTATCACACAGATTTTGGATAAAATTCATTGTTGGTCTTAAATTGTATTTTTAGTTCAAAAATTAAATTAGAACTTGCGTAAAAGTTTAAACATCATTGACTAACATATTTAACTGACAATTATCAACTAGTTATGTCTTAACGTTCATCTTTGGAATTTACAGAATTTAACAAATTAAAAGCAAACATGAAGGTTAAGACATAACTAGTCGATAATATAATCCCTATAATAATATAGCTGGGTGCTCACTTCTCGTATGTCCGTGATGATTTTTTTTCTCTCAACATTTAATTATGTTTTTATTTACCCAAATATTGCAGTTTCTATTGCATTTTTAAAAACCTTTTTATTTTTTATAATTTAATTTCGTGAACCTTTCATTCAATTCCATTTTTTTTTTGTATTCATTTTCAAAACACAGTAAGTTTTTTTTTTTACTGGACCTCATATTGCAAATATTATTTTTAACTTTTCGATCAAGGCCTTAATTTGAAATGCGACAAACATGAAATGTTCATTACAATTAGTTATGCAGCAACTTTTACAATTACTTTTGGTTAAAAGTTTCAATTCAATTTTTTTTAATTTTTATTTGCCCGTTTCCAATCTATTTCAGATGTTTGTTTTATTTTTTTTTTTTTTATCAAAAACATCCTAACAGGATTGTATTTTTACTTTATTTTTATTTTTTATGTAATTTTCTATTTGGCAGTTTGAAGGATAAAATCAGTAAAATCCCTCTACATTTTGGCACCAGAAGGTAAAACCTCACACATTGGGTGTCTAAGGGATTTGCTGTAATCCCATTTTTAATTTCAAGACTGAGTCTAGGATGAAAAGTAGTAATTGATGGTTTCTTCTGTACCCCCACCCCCCACCCCCAAGGGAACAGAATTTGGTGTGCTTATTAAACTAAGCTGACACAATGTCTATACCTCCCAAAATCCAACCTCTCATCCATGTTCTTGGAAATAGTAACAGGATTAAGAAATGGAAATGCAAAGTATCCTGAAATAGGATGTTGATTTTTAATATATTTTGAATTATTTTTCTCATATGGCTCCACCCAGACAACACTGAGTAAAAATAAGTTAGCAATGAAAATGGGTTAATTTTTAGTAAACTAAAATCTTCTTTCGACTAATATTCATCAAATGAGTAAAACTGATGAAACATGGTTATTTTTCATTTAAGTTAGATTAGATTATTCAAATGACATATCTTTTTGGCTAAGATCAAAGTGTAGTATCTGTTCCGATGGATACTGCACCCCATACTGGTATTGTCTTGGCCTTCAGGGCTTGACTTATGCCGGTCAATAGGTCTGTCCTGTGCAGTTCTAGGGAGGTCCACCCTCCCAGGCTTTGGGGAGGAGTAAGTTTATTGCTTACTGTCTGAGGCACCCCTACCGGGGAATGCCGACGGGGCTGCCCAGGAAAGTTTTAAATGGCCAGAGTGCTCACCTCTCGGACGCTGGCTTTTCAAACCCCACTTTCCTGACCCGACCTTGGGTCACATCTTACTTGTGGGAGTAAGATAAAAACTGGCCTTGTGCCTAACTCCTGGAGAGGAGTAAATCAATACTCCTTTGGGTACCTCTAGCAAGATCGATTTTTTTTTTTTTAACAAAGTTCACCCCAAACAAGGCATACTGCCACTGTAGGCATAAAGGGCTACTGAGAATTAGGATGAAAGTTTTAGAGGTCATCCTAAATTGGGAGCTGTGCAGCGAGATGCTTGTTCACATTAGTTTTAAATTTTTGCATGTTGGTACAGTCGAGGAAACAGGAAGCAGGGAGGGAGTTCCATAGTCCGGCAGCTCGAGGAAAGAAGCTATTGGAATAGAAGGCTCTCCAGGCATCTGAAGATCTCCACAGTGAATGGATGGGATTTGGCTGATTGTCGGGTTTGTCGAGTGTATTTACGTTGAGGGGGCACCAAAGCTACAAGTTCATTGGAGCACATTCCATTGAAGTCCTTGTAAAACAAGCACAATGATGCAACATTGCAGCGATGGGACAGGGGCTGGAGCTTGGTGGATAGTGAGGGACCTAATTAGCGACTCTTTTTTGGACCTTGTCTAAGAGGGAGAGACTAGTTGATGGTGCACCAGCCCAGATGTGACAACAATACTTCATGCATGGGCAGATGGTGGCTTTGTAGAGATATAGGATACTGTCAGGTGTGAGAAGTTTTCTAGCACGGTAGAGGGAGTCCACTTCCTTTGCAGCAATGTCTATGTATTTGTTCCAATTCATGTTACCTATGAATGTTAGGCTGAGGAGTTTGAACGTTGGAAGATGTTGATGGGCACAAAAGTTAAAAATATCTTATAAAATAATATGTACCTAAAAGAGATATTCTTGAAGAACAGGCTGGCTGTCTCTCAATCAACTTTAATCAGTTCTGAAGATTGTTGGTTGAAAGATCCGAGGAAACCATTTACAAAACTGAACGCACTTTTATTAATTATTATTTAAAATTTTGCACACATCAACATTAATTTAATAACTAGCTGTCCCGACCCAGCATTGCCCGTGAAGTCATTTCAATTCTTATGTTAGAAAAGAAAAAAGATTTTACTTCTAAGGTAGAAAACTCATATGAAAAAAGAAAAAGAAAAGAATTATTCTCCTTGCTGATTTATATTTTTGTAGGTGATTAAAAATGTTTCTATATTATCAGTCTTCTTTGCCCGACTAAATAATTTCTTACATAAAATGTAGCGAAGTATGTTATTATACTGCCAATACAACGGTATAACAGTAACAAAAAAATTGGCTAGTCAGAAGCAAAGTTTGATTTGTCAGCTTAAATGCTACTTGGGCCTGACTTTGAAAATCCAACATGAGAACATAACATAAACATCAATAGGAAGAGGAAAAGTGAGGAGATTATTTATTAGAGGCAGGAGCCAAAAAAAAGGGGGTGGGGAGGGTTCTTCTACGTGAGTAGAAGAACTCTCCCCCACCCTTTTTTTTCATTCAAAACCATTTTATAGGCTGTCCAGAATAGATAACCACCAGAAGCAACAATCGATAAATTCCAGCCAATCCAACATGGCCGTCTCTCAGACGGAGAAGAATCATCCGTTTATGCTAACTATTGCAATGGGTTTTCATTCGTACGTTCATCTTGCATATATATATATATATATATATATATATATATATATAATAAAATTGAAATAAAAGCCAAATTAGCAATACAAGATTAATTTATTATTTTTTTTTTTTCTTACATTAATCCTATCGATTACGGAATAAAATTCCTTCTTCAGGGGTGACCAGTATTGAGTCATTTTTTTTTTTTTTTTCATCAAAAAACAAGAATAAAGAAACTTATTTCTTTGTTAATTTGATAAACGTCTTTGATGGTACGACGTCATCGCCTTGCTGTTATGAAATGGCGGTAGGATTCAAAACCGGTGTCGAACGAGAGATGCGTTGGCACGCTGTCAAGTAATGTGTGTGTTTTTCGTTCAAGTTTTAAGTATTGCATGGAAAGTTAATAAAATTGAAATAAAAGCCAAATTAGCAATACAAGATTAATTTTTTTTTTTTTTTTTTTTCTTACATTAATCCTATCGATTACGGAATAAAATTCCTTCTTCAGGGGTGACCAGTATTGAGTCATTTTTTTTGTATTGCTAATTTGGCTTTCCATGCAATACTTAAAACTTGAACGAAAAACACACACATTATATATATATATATTATAATATGAAATGAAGTAATAAAATAAGGTGTCAATCAAATTTTATTAGAATTCAAAGTTCAAGCAAAGTATCTTAAAGTTCATGAGTTTTCAAAGATAATTCTTCTCTTCAGAGGACCATTATCGCAGTTATACTACTACAGGTAATAAAATTAAACTTTGATAATATATAAAAATATATACAAAAATACATAAAAATATATAACATCAAATATATCAACCCAAAAACATACTTTTTTGTTAGATCTATATAATCCATCCAAGTCATACAATTTGAAAAACATTATCAGGAAAGACATCCAGAGGTTTGACTGAAGATTAATCCAGGTGATGAAGCACCAGTCCAAATAATATATATTATATATATATATATATATATATATATATATATATATATACTTAGGCAGCAAGTCATTATCTAAGCAAGCGTTGTTGAACATCATGGAACTTTCGCGTTTGTATATTTTCTTCGTGAGGTTCTCAAACCTTTGAGAACCTCACGAAGGAAATATACAAACGCGAAAGTTCCGTGATGTTCAACAACGCTTGCTTAGATATATATATATATCTATATATCATTGCAACGCTGGGCTGAGTAAATCGGAAAAGAAATATAGAGACAATGAAAGATAAGATTCATTTTTTTTTTTATGAAAATGTTGACAATGGTCGTTAATAATATTCTGATGCTGCTGATTTTTGTGAGACTAAAAAACAGGTGAAGGGCATCATCGGTTTGTTGTGCTAACTATTGCAATGGTTAATCATCCGTATGTTGATCTTGCATGTGTCCATTCACTACAGCTCATGACCGAGTGAATCGAGAGAGAGAAAGTGAGAGAGGAGAGACAATGAAAGTAAAGATAGGATTCATTTTATTTCTTCCTTTTTATGAAAATCCTGGAAATGATTGCTGTTAATATTATTCATGATGACGACGATGATGATGATGATGATGATGATGATGATGATGATGATGATGATGATGATTTTCGTGAGACTAAACGGGTGGAGGTCAGAGGTTAAGAGAAAGAGAAGAGGTGTCAGAATTGGCTGGATGCAACACAAGCTAACATACTAAATAGTGTAGCTTCTACTAGATTTGAACAGTGTGTGATGATGATGATGATCAAGATGATGATGATGATGATGAGTGTCTGCAATTTGTTTAGATGATAAAAAGATGGAAACTGATTTTAAGAAATTTGACAAATGTTTTTTTGTTTTTTTTAGGGAGGGGCAGATGTAAGTTTTTTTTTCTCTCCACCAATTTTCATATTTGTTAACTTTTCATTTTCACTTTTCAGTTTTTTTCATACTTGGAGGTGCTTCCACCTTTACTGAAAAGAAAAAAAAACAAAACAAAATGTTTTAATATGAATTAAATATTATAAAGCAACAGTCTACAAAAAAATGTTTTAATATGAATTAAATATTATAAAGCAACAGTCTACAAAAAAATGTTTTAATATGAATTAAATATTATAAAGCAACAGTCTACAAAAAAATGTTTTAATATGAATTAAATATTATAAAGCAACAGTCTACAAAAAAATTTTTTTTTTTAATATGAATTAAATATTATAAAGCAACTGTCTACAAAAAAATCTTTTTAATATGAATTAAATATTATAAAGAAACAGTCTACAAAAAATGTTTTAATATGAATTAAATATTATAAAGCAACAGTCTACAAAAAATGTTTTAATATGAATTAAATATTATAAAGCAACAGTCTACAAAAAAAAATTTTTAATATGAATTAAATATTATAAAGCAACAGTCTACAAAAAGATTTTTTTAATATGAATTAAATATTATAAAGCAACAGTCTACAAAAATTGTTTTTTATATGAATTAAATATTATAAAGCAACAGTCTACAAAAATTTTTTTTTAATATGAATTAAATATTGTAAAGCAACAGTCTACAAAAAAATGTTTAATATGAATTAAATATTATAAAGCAACTGTCTACAAAAAAATTTTTTTAATATGAATTAAATATTATAAAGCAACTGTCTACAAAAAGATTTTTTTAATATGAATTAAATATTATAAAGCAACTGTCTACAAAAAGATTTTTTTAATATGAATTAAATATTATAAAGCAACAGTCTACAAATATTTTTTTAATATGAATTAAATATTATAAAGCAACTGTCTACAAAAAGATTTTTTTAATATGAATTAAATATTATGAAGCAACAGTCTACAAAAAAATTTTTTTTTAATATGAATTAAATATTGTAAAGCAACAGTCTACAAAAAAATGTTTAATATGAATTAAATATTATAAAGCAACTGTCTACAACATTTTTTTTAATATGAATTAAATATTATAAAGCAACAGTCTACAAATATTTTTTTAATATGAATTAAATATTATAAAGCAACTGTCTACAAAAAGATTTTTTTAATATGAATTAAATATTATAAAGCAACTGTCTACAAAAAGATTTTTTTAATATGAATTAAATATTATAAAGCAACTGTCTACAAATATTTTTTTAATATGAATTAAATATTATAAAGCAACTGTCTACAAAAAGATTTTTTTAATATGAATTAAATATTATGAAGCAACAGTCTACAAAAAAATTTTTTTTTAATATGAATTAAATATTGTAAAGCAACAGTCTACAAAAAAATGTTTAATATGAATTAAATATTATAAAGCAACTGTCTACAACATTTTTTTTAATATGAATTAAATATTATAAAGCAACTGTCTACAAAAAGATTTTTTTAATATGAATTAAATATTATAAAGCAACTGTCTACAAATATTTTTTTAATATGAATTAAATATTATAAAGCAACTGTCTACAAAAAGATTTTTTTAATATGAATTAAATATTATGAAGCAACAGTCTACAAAAAATTTTTTTTTTAATATGAATTAAATATTATAAAGCAACAGTCTACAAAAAAATGTTTAATATGAATTAAATATTATAAAGCAACTGTCTACAAAAAGATTTTTTTAATATGAATTAAATATTATGAAGCAACAGTCTACAAAAAAAATTTTTTTAATATGAATTAAATATTATAAAGCAACAGTCTACGGAAAAAAATTTTTTTAATATGAATTAAATATCATAAAGCCACAGTCTAAAAAAATGTTTTAATATGAATCAATTTATTAAGCAACAGTCTACAAAAAAATGTTTTAATATGACTTAAATATTATAAAGCAACAGTCTAAAAAAATTTTTTTTTTAATATGAATTAAATATTATAAAGCAACAGTCTACAAAAAAATTTTTAATATGAATTAAATATTATAAAGAAACAGGCTACAAAAAACTTTTTTTTAATATGACTTAAATATTATAAAGCAACAGTCTACAAAAAAAATTTTTTTAATATGAATTAAATATTATAAAGCAACAGTCTACAAAAAAATTTTTTTAATATGAATTAAATATCATAAAGCAACAGTCTACACAAAAAATTTTTTAATATGAATTAAATATTATAAAGCAACAGTCTACAAAAAAAATGTTTAATATGAATTAAATATCATAAAGCAACAGTCTACACAAAAAAAGTTTTTTAATATGAATTAAATATTATAAAGCAACAGTCTACAAATATTTTTTTAATATGAATTAAATATCATAAAGCAACAGTCTACAAAAAAATTTTTTTAATATGAATTAAATATCATAAAGCAACAGTCTACACAAAAAATATTTTTTAATATGAATTAAATATTATAAAGCAACAGTCTACAAAAATTATTTTTTTATATGAATTAAATATTATAATATTTAAGCAACAGTCTACAAAAAAAATTTCATACATATTTTTTTTAGGTATTAAAGCAATGTTCTTGATGTTGCTTTTGGATAAAAATGCCACATAGCAATTTTGTTATTAATCATATACTTTCCCTCCGGACCAAATCAAACTGAAGCTAAGGGGGGGGGGATGGAAAGTGTAATAGGTTGACTCCATTAAACTTTCCATGCACCCACCACACTTATCTTATGCAGCAGTCAGCAGACAATATTGTTCATGTATATATAAGAAAACTTTTTTTCTTTTTCAAATAGACACATAGTATAAGTCCCTTAGCTTCTTTTTCCGATGTGTTAATCCCAAGCTATGGCAGGGTCCGCAAATGGTGGATTTTTGTCTCCACTTGATACGATCAGTCTTGGTCCAAGTGGACGCTGGTTTTACAGAGATCTAATATTATTAGATTGTCTGCCCATCTCTCGTCGGCCTACTCCTCTAGTGCAAAGGCAAGTTTCGCGACAGTGTTGTTGTTGGCCCTCAACACGTGTCCAAACCCTCTGAGCCGCCATTTCTCTATCTTGTCCTCAATCAGTGCAATGTCGTAGCACTTTCGGATATCCTCGTTGTAGATGTGGTCGAACAGTGTAATCCCAGACATCTAGCTATGCATATTGGTTTCTATACTAGCGAATCTTCCCATAGCTGATTTCCTGTATTTCATCACTTAGAAAAATATTGCAAAAAAGGCAGAATGAACTTTCTAATTTAGTGAAGGGACCAAATGGATTTGAGGCACCCCAGAATGAACAACCAAAAGGACACATTTTGGCTTAACACCGATTTATTTATTTTTTTTACTTTTGATTTCCAGTTTTAACGTTTGATAAATTAAAGATTTTTATAGTGAAAAACCCATCATTTAAGAAAAATATTTAGGAAATATACTTTTGTAAAACATTAAATTTTTTGTAAATAAATTTTTTTTTTTTTAAATTAAAAATGGGCATATAACAAAGCAGGCATGTCAATAAAATCATATATTTTTTTATGCTATTAGTAAAACTTTTTGTAAATATAACTTTTTTTTAAATAAAATAATCTGTGATGGCAAAAATGTGTATATGTAAGGGGATGTTGAGAAGGATGGAAGGGGTTATCCTTTTATCTTCTCGTAAAGAAATGGAACAACGAAAAGTATTTATGTAACTGTAACAAAAAGGGGTTTTATTGAGTCAAGGATACCTATACCGTTTGGTATAGGTAGAAATGAGAGTTAGACGGTGACCGGTTGAGAAAGAGGAAAAATGTAATGGTTCTCCGGGCTGCCCGTGAGGTTTTCTTCAAGTGAAGATGGTAGTAGTCTTCGAGTGAGACGACGGTAGCAGAAGAAAGAGCTTTTCCGGGTTTCTCGTCGGTATTCTCGGCGATGCGACCCAGTTGCTGCCAATGGGACGTCTATGCGAGACTGTTGAATGAAAAGAGGGTGATTTTTCGTTTGCACCGGTTTTTATACTCAGAAGGACAGATAACTCTGGTGTTGCTTTTCAGCACCACCTGTCGGTGAATAAGCGACACCTAACGGCCAACTGGTGCAGTTATGTGTGAAAGGAAGAGGTAACTGCTACATATATGCTGAATTATGAACAAAAAAGTTCATAATTCAACTGGAACTTTTAAAAAAAAACAAAAAAATGATGTTATGGCAAAATGTGTTCTTTTTGGTCGTTGCCCGTTCTAGGGTGCCTTAGATCCATTTGATCCTGGAGAAGTTAGAATGTGAGGGGGTCACACTCGTCAAACTCAATTCCTGCAGTCCCCACTTGGCTTGCAGTTAAGTCACAATGAGATTCATGGCTTTTAAGCAATTCTGTTCATCAGAATCTATAATACTTATGACCATACATAAGATTGACATTGTGATAATCTCAACAAAAATGATGCAGTGAGAAATTTAACAATTGCAAATTTTTTTTTTTTTTTTAACATAGTTCACACCAAACAAGGCAGGCCGCCACTGTAGACGTAAGGGGCTACTGAGAAAAGAAAAGGGGAGAAGGAAGGGGGGGTCAACCTAACTTGGAATCTGTGCAGCGAGATGTCTGTTAACATTAGTTTTAAATTTCTTCATGTCTGTTCTGTCGGGGAAACAGGGGGCAGGGAGAGAGTTCCAGAGGCCAGCAGTACGAGGAAAGAAGCTATTTGAGTAGAAGGCTCTCCGACATCTGGGGACCTCCACAGTGAATGAATGAGATTTAGTTGATTGTCGAGTTAGTCTAGTGAATTTATAAACAAATAGCTGTATCTACCTGGCGTCACCCGGGAGTCTTCTTTACTTTTTCTCTTAGTTACTTGTAAGAAACTATTTACATTTTTGGAAAGATAATTCAGAGAAAGAATGTATGCCATTAAAAAAAAAATCGGTTTTGTAATAAAATTGATAGGATGTCATACACAAAATGTTGAAATTTAAATCCCATAAATACCTACAAGTTTTTTTTGGGGGGGGGGGCTTTAACTCTTGAATGTATAAATAAGCTAAGAGACGAGAAGTTCATGTTGTTTTTGTTTTTTTTCGAATAGGACTTTTGTGAAAATTAAATTAATTGTATTAAGGTATCGTTTGGTCATTAAACAGGTTAAATATAATTGTTTAATAAAATTTTATTTTAAACAATGTAGAATCGTTAACACACACACACGTTATCTGGTCTGATAACTTTATAGTAAAGATGTTTAAAATTACAATTGTCAGTGGCATCACTATCTTTAAAAAAAACTATTCTGCAATGCCAGTTCGTATGAACTATTGCTTTACTTGCAAATGATAAGTATACCAGTAATGACGAATACTATCTGTTGTGGGGTACAAATCACTCCTATTGGAGAACTGATGGTATAAACAAGGTATAATAAATACCACTGGTTGCAGAGACTCAGGAGAGACTTTCATACCATGTGAGAGACTTTTATACCACGTGTAGTATCTGTTCCGATGGATACTGTACCCTACAGACCGGTATTGTCTTGGCCTTCGGGGCATGATTCTGTCGGTCTGTGGGTCTGTCCTGTGCAATTCTAGGAGGTCTACCCTCCCAGGCTTTGCCTCCCCTTTTTGGGGAGGAGTAAGTTTATGGCTTTCTGCCTGAGGCTTGCTACCGGGGAATGCCGACGGGGCTGTCCAGGCAATTTTTAATGGCTAAAGCGCTCACCTTCTCGGGCACTGGCTTTTCAAATCCCACTTTCCGACCTTGTGTCACATACTCCTATTGTGGGTAGGCGTTAAATAACGACTTTCATACCATGTTTTACCGCATGTTATGAACCCGTTCATCTCCTACCACATTAGTGGCATTCTGTATTGCATTATGATAAATACATTGTTATATTTTAACCCTGTCACTATTTGTGGTTTATTTCTTTGTGACCCCTAGCACGGGTCTACAACATTATCCGAAGAGAAAGGAAAAATGAATTTCAATCTTCTTAGGTAAATTTTTGAATGAAGAATTCAGACGGTATAGTGCTGAACTCCATCACTACAACTGATGATGCTCAAACTGATGATGCTCAAGCCGTTCTTCGATTTAACCAAATATTGTTGTATTGGGTTGGCCAAAATGTCTGTTCACTTTTTTGAATATCATCTTTCCGGACTACTAAAGATCATTTTATATTCCTATTCTTCAAATCCTGTATTTGATGTAGCAAGTATGTTGATGTCAGTGTGTAATAAGCAGAGGAGTTCTTACATTTTTTGTTGTATTTCAGGCCTTGAAATAGAAGATAAAGCAGAACATTACCGACATCTGATGCTTTTTTTATTTACTACAGAAAAGGAAGAAAAGCTACAGAAACATGCATAAAGAATGCCTCTCCTGCCATAATTCTGAGTTTTGAGAACCAAGTTCATTTAAAATTATTTTTGTGTCCAAATCTAAACTCTTTCTTTACTCTGGCTGACCTTGGATTTGACATGACTCTCATAGCATGATTGTCTATTTTAAATCTAAACGCTTTCATTACTAATCCTGCACAAACACATTATCAGTGTCTTTTCTAGAGCATATCAACATTTTTTGGACCATTTAATGTCAAGACAATATCTATTATTCATCAAGTTTTTATATTTGGGATGGGCAAAGTTTATTGCTTACTGTCTGAGGCGCCCCTACCGGGGAATGCCGACGGGGCTGCCCAGGCAATTTTTAAATGGCCAGAGTGCTCACCTCTCGAGCGCTGACTTTTCAAACCCCACTTTCTCGACCCGATCTTGGGTCACATCTTACTTGTGGGAGTAAGATAAAACTGGCCTTGTGCCTAACTCCTGGGGAGGAGTAAATAAAACACCAAGCAACGTCCCATGTCTGCTCTCAATACAGTTTGGTTGTATGCAGTCATGTCGCTTCTTACACACTCTCGCCAGGTCTGCCTCAGTTAACAACGCTTCCTAATGGCCGGGATATCCAGACATGTTATTGTCAACGATTTATAGTCCGTGATCAAGTGAATAGTATTTTACCCATAGCTAGGGGGGGGGGGGGGGGCATACCTTATCCAACAGTATCAGTACGGAATTGAATAGGGATCCAATAGGATTTGCCTCGGCATAGCTGATTCAATAGTCCGCAAGATTGTCCATTAGATCTTGTAGATGAGTTTCAGCATTTATTTTACGATTCTTGGACTTTGGCCTTTTGGCTAAGATCAAAGTGTAGTATCTGTTCTCTTACATTTTGAATTTTGGTCAAAAGTTAATTCTCAGTTACTTATTCCTTGCCCTAATTCTCTTTTTGTTGTCAGCGGCACCCCCACCGCCTGACCCACTGTTCTATCTTTTCCTTCTCCCTTCAGGTTGAGATGTAACCTTGACCTTCCCGTAAGCCATGAGCGACAAGAGGGGTCAAACCCACTTTCTCTCTTCCAATAACGCTCTTCCCACCCCTCTCTTCAGTTCTATCCCCCCTCTAGCCGTTTTTGGCGCCCTCAGAGCGCGCCAAAAACAGGCTCCCCACTAGAAGGAGACTCCACGCCAGTCAAAACGGTATTTTTGCACCCTCCCCCCATACAGGAATGGAACACCCCCCCCAAAAAAAAGAGTGCGGAAGATTCCAGCAGCTCCCCCTCCACAAGGGCGGATCCCACGAAGACTGCGGCTCCCCTAGAGAGTGACTCCCTAAATAGGGGAGCCAAAAGTCAAATAGAAGCAAGCAGGGCATACCGCCCGGATGTGAATACACCAGGGGCACCCCCCTTTAACAATGGCTCCCCTGATGGGAGACCAAACATTGAAAGAGATGCTCCCCAAGAGGGGCGCTCCACCAACCGGGGAGCCATCTCAAAGGACACAGCTTGTCGGCAGCATAAAAGCACGCCGGGTTCGCCTACTCCAAACAACATTGGGGGCCGAGAACCAAGAAGAAGCGGGGCTGCTACCCGAAAAGACAGCTCCCCCAAAAGGGAAGAAAGCGACAGGGCATACCGCCCGGATTCCCCTGAGAACAGCGACTCCCCCAATGTGGATGCATTGCAGCTTCTTACGCAGGATCTCATCCCTGAATGGGAGCCAGCTCCCCCCCTAAAGGGTAACTCCCCTATCCGGAGTTCCCCCAACCATGGAGGGAAACAAGATTTGAACAGGACTTACGGCCCAGATGCACTAACAGCAGAAGGGGCTGCTCGCTTGAAAAGCAGAAAACTGTCCGACAGCTCGTCGGACAGGGAAGGCCTCACAGGAAAGGTCCACAACGATCGCTCCAGACCCAGGGGAAAAGGGGGAGGAGTAAACGCAAAAGCCCCAACATCTGGGTGTGCCAGCTCCCCCTTGACCACTCCTGGAGACTGGCCCACTCTGTCGAGAACTGTGGGAACACTCAACTCACAGCCAGAGTGGACGTTGAATGGAGGCACTGTCGTTTCCACCACATCTACCCAACAAACAGCAGTTGAAGTCGACGGTGGCGACCTGGATGCCTCCATACCTCCAGCGCAACCACAGACAGTGCCAGCGGCGACAGCCAATTGGGGACCACAGTCACAGCTGTCACCCGAAGGGAGCTCTTCCGCACCAGATATGCAAAATACACAGAGGGCAACATTCTGAAGCCCGTGCCTGGTGTTTGGGAGAGCATCCAAAAAAGAAAAGTGTCCTTCATCATCACGGACGCTAAGCAGAGAGGAATGACTGGGGTTAAAAAGGAAACCATGGTGGAGCTCCTTGCAGATCTGCAAATCCCCATGCAATATCTATGTCACAACAGCTACGCCATGTGGGACATTCTGTTCCCCACCCCAGAAGAAGCCGAAAAAGCAGCCAGGACTGACCGCAGGTGGAAAAACATAAAACTCCAGCCTGAATACCTGAGCCAGAGAAGGACGACGGTGACCATACGTCCAAGCAGAACAGCTCGGAGCCTTCATGAGCCAGTATGGGGATGTAATGGCAGTCGCTCCTGTCAGAGGCCTCAAAGGAGTGATGCTGGGTGACTACATCCTACGTATGAAGCTGAACAGGAATGGCTTCCACAATATACCAGCACTGCTCAGGTATGAAACTTGGACCCTGTCGGTTATAGTGGAGGGCAGACGACCACATTGCTGGCACTGCCAAGAGAGGGGCCACATGTCCAAATTCTGCCCTAAAAGAACAAGGGTCCACACTGAAGTCACGGCACCAACAAACAGAACAGTGACGAGTGTGGAAAGTAAAACCCCAGATGAAGAGGGCTGGAGCACGGTAGTGCGGAAAAATACCAAAAAGACTGTAGCCCCAACCACTATTCCTGTCCCCAAAGTTAACAAACGGAGTATGGCCCCCGAGCAGGAGGCTCAACAAGCTGAACAATCAAGCAGAGCACCTGCGACAAAGCAGAAATTGCAGGTTCCCTCCTCAGAATCGGAAGGGGACGAAGCAGAGACAGGCAGAACAGCCCCCGGTCTGGTCGCAGAGGCTAGTACAGACCAACCTAAACTCCCCAAGAAAAAAAGCCGGAAAAAGAAAGAGGCTGCGCTCCAACTTCCTCCAGAGGAAGAAATGGAGCAAAGCACCCCTCAGGCCACAGTCCCGATCCCAACTGAACTCTCTACTAACACATCCACCACCACTCCCCACCCCAGCCCCAGCTGAACTCTCGTTACTCAATACCCCAGCTGAACTCCCACTTCCCAACACCACCACCCCCACCCCAGCCCCAGCTGAACTCTCATTACCCAATACACCAGTCCCAGCTGAACTCCCACTTCCCAACACCACCACCCCCACCCCAGCCCCAGCTGAACTCTCATTACCCAACACCACCACCCCCACCCCAGCCCCAGCTGAACTCCCACTTCCCAACACCACCACCCCCACCCCAGCCCCAGCTGAACTCTCATTACCCAATACACCAGTCCCAGCTGAACTCCCACTTCCCAACACCACCACCCCCACCCTAGCCCCAGCTGAACTCCCACTTCCCAACACCAACACCCCCACCCTAACCACAGCCCAAGCAGAACTCTCATTACCCACAACCACTACGTCCACAGCTGAAGTATCATTACCCCTCACCCCATCCCAGACTGAACTTTCAACGCCTACCCCTACTCCCATCCCAATCCCAGCTGAACTCACAACGTCCACCCCCACCCCTACTGCACCCCCCTCAGCTGCACCCCACTCTCAGTCGGTATAGAGAGCACCTGTAACAGGAAGTGAGGGGTCCGGAACCAAACCTATATCCCCCAAACCTGTTAGAACGACACGAAGCAAGAAGCTCCCCTTTTTACCCGGAGAACAGATCTGCAAAGTGGATCTTCTAACCTCCACATCAACATTGAATATGCACCATAAGTCAGCTTTGGGACCGCTACGGAACTTGACGTCAATCGACGGCAAGCCCGTTGACGAGCCCCGGAACTTTCCTGATGCCCCAATGGTGATGTCCTTCCTGAGGCCCCAGCAGTGCGGTTGGATGAAGGCCCTGTGACGGATGGTCAATGAGGCAGCATCAGGTGCAGTTCAAAGCATCAAGCTGGCAGAAAAGGAGCATGCATCGCTGAAGAAGTTCGAACAGATGGCAGGCAGAGGTAGGGTCCCCATTTATTTTCACCCTTCATTTTACCGTGCTGTCAAACTAACGTTCCCTCTGGACGTCGGAGGTTGGGCCCGAGGCGGTCAAGTTACGACCGATCTGCTGACAGGCAGTCTGGGACAGACCTGCGGCGTCCTCACTCCTGAGGATTTTAGGTCGGTGATCAACACTGAATAGTGCTTATGTTCACAAAGTTAAACTTGGCAAGTCTCAACATCAGGGGCATGAGATCCCGAAGCAATGCTGCTCGCGTGCTGAGGAAACTCATGGCCCGCAACATAGATGTGGCTGTGCTACAGGAAACCCACTATGACTCGATTGACGACTGTCAGGTGCTGTCTGGGCATTATGATGTCTTCTCAGCATTCGGCAGCCGTGATGCTAGGGGAGTTTCCTTGTTAGTGAGTCGTAGCCTTGCCGCAAGGGTAAACATTGTGCACACAGATGCGGAAGGCAGGCTGGTCGTGGCTGATGTTGCCGTTAGCAACAGCAAGTTTCGGATAGTAGCGGTTTATGCGCCCAACACTCCTGCAGAGAGGGTTTCCTTTTTTCGAGGGTTGGAGGTGTTCCTCGCGGGTTCGGAGCGGCTAGTTGTAATGGGTGATTGGAATGCCATCCTTGATCCCAAGATAGACAGAGTGGGCGGGAATAGATGGATGGATAGGTGCGAGAGCAGCCTGTCTAACCTGATGGACTCATGCGATCTGGTTGATAGGTTCCATCTTGAGCACCCGGGGCGGAATGTGGACTTGGCACTCTAGTGAGCTTTCCCGTGCAAGCACTTACTTGGACAGGATGTTAATTAGAAGAAGCGAAGCAGACTTTCTATCTTGCCCAAAGTTCCACTGGTTAGGACACTCTGACCACAAACTAGTTGTGGCCAGTTTAAACTTAGGGACTAGACCTAAATTAGCTGGGTACTGGAAGTTTAATACCTCCTTGCTGGAGATACATGACTAAAATTCGAAGTTTTTCTGTGCAGTATAGCCAGAGCCTCGCCTTAAAGAAGGCTAAAGCAGAAAAACGCTTAGAAGTTAAATTTGCCCGGGCGGTGGCTGAGGGGGACCCCCTAACCATAGCACAAGTCAAGGAGGACCTGAAACGTGCGGCTAACGAATGGTATGAGGGTCAGGTAGTTAGAGCTAGGCTGGATAAAGTGTCTAACGAAGCTGTAAATGTTGACGCTAAGGAGCGTAAAGCTGTAGTTCGTCGCAGATCGGATCACTACATTCGAGAAGTGAAAAACCTGGAAGGACAGTCCCTCGTGTCGACGCGGGAGATCTGTGAGGGATTCCGGGGGCATTTTGCGGATCTCTACACCCAACTGCCCAAACTCTGCGTCCAGGAGTTTGACAGCTATTTGGCCGCTGCTGGCTGTGATGGTCGGGTTACAGAGCGCAAGGTCCAGAATGCGTTGAAGCAGGCCGGCTTGGATAAATCGCCTGGACTTGATGGTTTGCCTTACAAACTGTTTTTGAAGCTGTCGCACATGTTCGTCCCTCTTCTGACGAATGTGTTCAACCACTAGTTTAAGCAGGGATCAATTCCTGCCCAAGTGAGATATCACATTACTGAAGAAGAGGGACGGGCATGAGGGGGTTTTAATGATTTTAGGCCTATAACTCTGCTGAACACAGAGTTAAAGATTTTAACAAGAGTTCTTGTGAACCGCCTGCAGATTGTTATCGGTGACTTGGTGGAACCCGATCAGAACTATGCTGTGAAGGGGAGATCGATTCAGAACAATTTGCATCTGGTTCGCACGATCATAGAGAGATTAGAAGATGACACCGAGGCTGCGTTGATCAATTTAGACCAGTCCAACACTTTCGACAGGGTCGACCATCGTTTCCTGGGTTCTGTTCTGGAGGCCGCCAGATTTAGGCCGGACTTCAGCAAATGGATCTCCATTCTGTATCGCCAGCCGACGGCAGTGGTGCAGGTAAACGGGATGCGGTCGGGATCATTCGATGTCTCTCGGTCGGTACGTCAGGGCTGTCCACTGTCGCCCCTACTTTATGTTCTTGCATTGGAGCCCTTCCTGCGCAAGCTAAGTGACAGGACGGCTAGACTGGCCCTACACGGTATCGCTCTGCCCAATGGTGGGCAAGCCCAGGTTTCCGCGTATGCTGATGATGTCACTGTGTGCGTGTCGAGCTGTCGGGACATTATCGCGGTGACTAAGGCACTCAAACAATACGAAGAGGTTACAGGGGCCGTAGTCAACATCAGCAAATCCAATGGCCTGAGGTTGGCAGCCTGGAGTGGCATGGCAGCGCTGCCGGGCCTTTTCAACTGGTCGGATGGCCCGGTTCGGATCCTCGGCGTGTGGTTCGAGCCGGACCTCCAGCTTGAAAAGAACTGGCCGGAAGTGGAGTCAAAGGTCGAAGCGTCAGTAAGGATTTGGCTTCGGAAGGGACTTTCCCTTAAAGGTAGAGCTGAGGCGTGCGCCACGTATGTCTTTTCTCTCATCCTTTACCGATTGGCTGTACTACCTATATCTGCGGTCCACTTGGCGGCACTCACGCGCCAGCTCTTCACACTTTTGTGGCAGGGCAAACAGCCGTTAGTCCGCAGACAGGTCTGTACTCAACGTGTCAACGGGGGGGGGGGGGGGAATGCCTGACTTGGCAAGTCATCGACATGCCGAGAGACTGGCATTCTTGAGCCGTACTTTGTTAAAAGAGTCTACGTGGGGCCCTGAGGTTGAGAAGGCTTTTCCCAACCTCATCCCTGACAACCTGGTTGAAGGAAGACGCAAACCAAGGGGGCAATCGCAGTTCTTCAACGAATGCCGAGCTGCGCTCAAACTACTGCCGGGGTCCAGCAACCTCGCACGGTCTAGAAAGACACTTTATCGGGAGTTAGTGGCGGGGACCGCTTCGGATCCGCTTGTGGAGCGTCTTGGACGGTCGGAGGGGGAGATCGGCTCTCGGTGGAGTTGGGCGCCGAGTCGGAGTCATCTCAATAACGCTGAATTTTCTCTGACCTGGCGATTGCTCTGGAACGCGCTGCCCCTCGAGTACAGACGTTTCAAAACAGTGGAGAAAACCCATTCTGTCTGCGTTGCATGAACACAGACGTCGAAGAAGAAACAGCCGAGCACACCTTCTTTGAATGGATCAAATTGCGCGAGTTTTGGAAGTATGTAAACGAGGTGACGGCTCGCATCACTCCCAAGCAGTCAGTACCCTTGGACGTAGCATCTGTAGTGTACAATGTGATGTCTCCGTGGTGCAGGGAGAAACAAATGGTGTTTCTCACGATCCTAGCCATAGCTAGACTTGTAGTGTGGACCTCACGCATAGATATAGGGAAAGGAGGTGAATCACCTTCTGATTACGAACTGATTTCGCACTTTAAACATCAGCTTAAGGTCAAAATCAGGTGTGATAGGAGGAGATTGCACTCAGCTTTATTTAAAAGAAGGTGGATACACACCGCTAGTTTGTGTGTGTTTGGACGTGCCAAGTTTGAGTACGTGTTCCCTGCCTAGGCATGGTGCACGCCGACCTAAGGTCTTATCAGACCCAACCCCAGATAGCAAAGTCTCTTAGCTAGTAGCACGAATGAGCTCTGCCCCGTCGGTACTGACTCGCTTGTTTTCGGCTCTTGAAACAAACCGGAAAACAGTGAGCAGCTCACACTTAGATAGATTTGGGAGGGCCTTACTAACAAACTTTTTTTTTTTTTTTTTTCCCCACACCCAGCCAATGAATTTTGTACACCCACTTATTTGTAAATAAAAAACGTCATAACAAATTGGGGTTAATATTAGGTAGCCTGCCCAAAGAGTGAATGAGGTATTTTGGTGACTGGAACTAGTTTAGAGAATAGACCAAGAGAATGACACACGACCACCACCCACCCAACCCAACTCTGGCCTTGTGCCACATCTTTTGTAATTTTCCATTTTTTACTTCAAAGAAATGTATCATCCAAAAGATAAATAAACTTGGCCTTTTGGCTACGATCAAAGTGTAGTATCTGTTCCAATGGATACTGCACCCCATAGACTGGTATTGTCTTGACCTTCAGGGCTTGATTTACGCCGGTCTATGGGTCTGTCCTGTGCAATTCTAGGAGGTACACCCTCCCAGGCTTTGCCTCCCCTCTTTTGGGAGGAGTAAGTTTATTGCTTACTGCCTGAGGCGCTCCTACCGGGGAATGCCGACGGGGCTGCCCAGGCAATTTTTAATGACCAGAGTGCTTATCTCTCGGGCGCTGGCTTTTCAAACCCCACTTTCCCGACCCGACCTTGGGTCACATCTTACTTGCGGGAGTAAGATAAAAACTGGCCTTGTGCCTAACTCCTGGAGAGGAGTAAATCAATACTGTTTACAATATTTTTTTTATGTCATGAAAATGATGCAAGAACAAAAACTAAAAAAAAAAAAAATTAACGTGTCAAAGTCATTAAAGAAAATAATTTTCTGAATTTGTTTACTGTTTTCCCCAGAATATTCAAGAGAGATGGGGAGGGGGGGGGGGGGTAATAAAACAAAAAACAACTTACACATCAGCTGCCGTTACATTTAAAGGTCTTTTATTGGCTACTTTATTACCAGCAGCAGCAGCGGCAGCAGCAGCAATGGGATTCTGTGTGGCATCTGCAAATTAAGAAGTAAAAATAAATGCTATCGTTAAGAGGACTGAAGCATTTATATAACATATAAAGTTATCTGGTCAGATATTTTAAAGTCGGACCCAAATAGCATTTAAGCTGAGAAATCAAACTTTTCTTCTGACTAACCAAACTTCATTTGTTATTGTTGTACTATCTTATAGGCATACTATAATTACATACTTTGCTACAATTTATTTTAAAAATGACTTAGTCCGGCCCAGAAGACTGCTAATATGAAATATTTCTAAAAAATCACCTAAAAATAAAAATCAGCAAGTTGCTAAACTATTATGGATGTAGTTGTTGATCTATTGTGGGCAAAGTATTGTGGTCGTGAAAAACTAATGTAAATATATGTGCAGACATTTTTACATTTTTTTTACATTTTTATTTTGTTGTACGGCATATCAACCCTTCTATGTTATTTAATGCGGGCTCCATTTACTTTGGTAAAAGAATTTTATGCTTGAGGTTGGGTCGTGTTCCCCCGATTATAAACGTGCAAAGTTGAATCAAGCAATGTTGCATGCAAAGACAGAGTAATAATTAACAAACAAAATGAAGTAGTTCAAATTACGTTTATTGAACGTGTGTGTACGTGGAATGATGAAGTGTGTGATGTATGCATGTGTGTCGATGGAAAAACAGTTCTTGAAAAAGGTATAAGAAATGAATCCGGCGTGTGGAAAGTCTTTGAAAGCCGTACCCAAAGAAAATGAGTTGAGAACTCTTACCGTTGTTTGACCACGTGTGTTGGTAGTTGTTATGCTGGGACCAGTTCAAGAGAAAAGCGTGAGACGAAGCGCTAGTGTATTAGCGTCGTTCTGCCGAGGCCAATCGACCAGAAGAGAAAAGTGAAACGGAACGCTAGTGTCAGCGTACTCCTGTCGAGGCTGGTGAAGAAGAGATGGATTTTCCGTTTGCAACGGTTTTTATGGTCAGAAGGGCAGATAACTCTGGTGTCGCTTTACAGTGCCACCTGTCGGTGAAAAAGCGACACCTACCGGCAAACCGGTGTAGTTATGTTTTGAAAGGAGGAGGTAACTGCTACAAGGTTCATAATATTTTCAAACATTTAACAGCTTCTATCTTGTATATAGAACATTTGCAGTATGTGTATATTTCTTTTGAATAAACAGTCAGCAATTGATTAACTCTGTTTAATCCATAAAGTAGTTTGGTTTATTAGCCTTATAGATATTACATTTTTAGGGATAAACCTAACGTCTTCAAAAACAACATTATGATTTCGACTTATATCATTAATTCCTTCATTGTAGTAGCTATGTCGTATGGGAGTAAAATAAACACATTCTAACATGAAGTGTTTCACAGTAGAAATCGCACATCATGGTGGCACCGTCTGCTCAAGCAGGAATGAACGTGTGGCTTTTGTGTATTGATTTACTCCTCTCCAGGAGTTATGCACAAGGCCAGTTTTTATCTTACTCCCACAAGTAAGATGTGACCCAAGGTCGGGTCGGGTCGGGAAAGTGGGGTTTAAAAATTGCCTGGGCAGCCCGTCGGCATTCCCCGGTAGGGGCGCCTCAGACAGTAAGCAATAAACTTACTCCTCCCCAAAGAAAGGAGGTGAAGCCTAGGAGGGTGGACCTCCTAGAACTGCACAGGACAGACCCATAGACCGGCGTAAATCAAATCCCGAAGGCCAAGACAATACCAGTCTATGGGGTGCAGTATCCATCGGAACAGATACTACACTTTGATCTTAGCCAAAATTTATTTAGGCCGGTGAATTCCCTCGGACAACCTTCATCTTTATCTACAGATGAAGATTTTACAAGCCTTGGGAACTCACCAGACCTTAGGCATAGCGCCCGTTATGAAAGGGGGTCGGGGATAAGTGAGACAAGCTGTTCAATATTTTTTGCTTGATCTTAGACAAAAGGCCAAGAACAAGTGTGGCTTTTGTGTAGCCAATATGGAGTCGAGAGAGAAGAACCGTCTTCCTTCATGACTTTCTACAGCTCTGCCTCCATTGTCTTAGATCGGGTTGTATTGTCAACAATTTATTGGAGATGTTACTGCTACATCTAAAGTGTCATTTCTAATCCATATATGCGTGGATGTTTATCTTCACATCTGTGTATACAACTTTAACTTGTTGTTGAGGGGCTTTTTTGTGTCAGTTTTGGCTGTTATCTCGGCCTTATTTCCTCGTATTCCCAGTGACTTGGCATTCAACAAAATATAATCTCTTTGTTGTCCAACAACAATGTGATTCTACATAATAGTTTAATGATCAGTAGATTATCCAATTTTCTATTTTTCAATGTTGTTAATACCGATAAGGAGTTTGCTAAATTTATGCCATTGGATTCTGCACTCAAAATGTTTCTTTAGGAAAATGTTGGATAATTTGGTTCTCATGTAAAGCTGTACATCCTGTTGTATCTTTTTCTTTAGATCCATCTGTAAATATACTGATATGTTTGGGATACAAATACAGGATTTTGAAAGCCATAAATAATTTTTTTTTTTTTTTAATTTTTTATTCATCTTCCACACCCTACCCAGTCTGGAGTCCAAAAGTGGGACATGGTAAGGGGGAAATCCATCCACCTTATCATGACGGGGCTATGTGGAAGGTATACTCATTTTGAAAAAAGTACTTGAGCACTCGTGTTCCATTATTACTGTTATCCAAGTATGTCACAATGAAATGTAGGATTTCACAGCCATGTCAATTTTTTTCTTCTAATTTGATTGACCCTTCTGGGAGTAGGTATTAATAGAGGGTTTGGAGGGGGAGTGAGAGTTGTTATAAATATGATGGGGCTTGGCATAACCAGCCGATTGATTGTATCCGACCTCTCATCTAGTCCAAGTATGAGCCAAAGTGGAGTGTTGCAGTGTGCATGATCCCGTAGGTTAATGAACCACTCAGCCACCAGGTTGTTTTGTTTTACGGCATATCAACCCTTTTCTAGTTATTTAATGCCGAATCCGGTCATTTTGGTAAAAGTTTTTATGCTTCAAGTTCTTTATATGTTCAAGTATTTATTCATGGTGTTTGGTTAAGCGAAAAGAGAAAAAGAAACAATAAAACATCAATGTCTGATGCATTTTAGGTCAGGAAGACGATATCTTCAGACAGCCTGATCTGGTAGCACCGGATCAGCCACCAGGATCCCTTCCTCAGACATAGTGGGGTGACTATCCATGGAAAACAGGTGGCCCCTTTGAGGGACTTTAACCCCCTGAAGAGGGTGCAGTCAGTGTATTATCAGGCTCCGTCGACAGGGCTGGATGTAGCTTTAGTATCTTACCCGTGACAGGTACTACCACTCTGGGCCAGAGTGGACCTGGGAGCAATGGCAACTAAGGGGAAACTCCACACTCCCCACAGCTCCCAAATGAGGGCCTCACCACTGTCTGTTAAGGTCATACTCAGAACCATTTTGCATCTTAGATTTTATTTTAGTATAATTTCACTTCTCTTATTATCCTGTCAAAATTAACATAAAAGGAAAAAGAAATGTCTTTCCAAGTTCCTTCACATAAAAGAAAATAAGAAAAAGGGGGAGAAAGTCATTACCTTGCAGCCACCTGACTTGTGTTGCTGGTCCGTATCCCTTTTCATTTCTGGACGCAATCCTGAAGATAATTGCTGGTTTCGTAGTATAATCAATGTGAGCAGAGGCAAGACTAGCCGTTGTCACAACACATGAAGGATTCGGGCCATAATAGACACGCACAAACGCAAGTTGTGCCGGTGAACCAGGCTTTTGATCAACTTGAGCAGCAGCAGCAGCTGCATTTCTTGCGGCAAGGTAGACAGAATATTCAGTAATCTTACCAGCAGTGTTTTGGGGAGGTTCCCACGACAAATGAGCACCTTCAGAACTCTGAAAAGGAAAAAGCGTTCAGGGGTTCATTCTGGGACACGGAAGATGTCAATTCAAATTTGCATTAAATGTGTTTTTATTTATCAATCACCAGATTGTGTTGAGCACAGTTTGTGATGAAAACATTTTTTTTTTAAATCACTGTTGAAAGACCATACAGACCTTTCTAGTGACACCATGCCACGAGGAAGGAAAAAGAACAAAACAAAATGTGTCTATGTCTGAAGAAGATGTCATATCGTCGAAACTAAGTTGATTTTTAATAAATAAATATTTATTTAGAAAAAAAAAAATGCCTGCGCTGTTTTGGCTTCTAAAACTTACAAATTCACATAACACAGCGCTTACGTCGAGGAACAATCTCTAATATACATATCTGTACACACACAGTCACTGTCCACATATATAGACGACCCGTGTTCTGTTTTAATGGATGACGTCATTCTTTTGTTACTTTAGCATTTATGACGTTTAATTTGTGACCTCATTCATTGTTCACAGAGACAAACAAACATACAAGATAACAATGTCCACAGTTTTAGTAGTATACTAGCAGAACCCGTCACCTGGCGTTGCACGGGAGAAAGTACTACCTATTGCATAAAAAAGAAACTGCCTATTGTTCTCCCCCCTCTACCCTGTTGGTGAATGTTTTAAATTAAAGAAAATTAAAAGAGGTAGAGTAGAATGGGATCGAACGCTGAAACTGGCGATCATGAAACCTCCCTTTTTAACCACTGCACCACAGTTTCGACTTAAAAATAGATGTGAAAATAGGCCAATTAACCTAAGCTTGTTTATTGGCAGCTTCTGCCGACCAAATATAAAGTTCAACAATGACACGGTTTAGGTCATTTATTTGGGCAAGTTTTCTATAACATGCTTGTTAAAGATGTATGATTTTGAAAATGTAAATGTATCGCGGTCTACCAGTATCTTGGCGGCTAATGAATTAAATAAAAAGTCGATTTGATGAAGAAATTGTAGCCGCCATGTTTAATGAATAAATGTTGAAGGAACTGTTCGTTAATTTCATTTGCTTAATTCCGGAATGAACATAAATGTAAAAGTCATAGGTAGAATTAGAAAGAATGTAATCTGATATTCGCGGAATATCATCGGAGTGAACGGGAGCGATCATTAAGTCTTTGCGTATTGCTTTATATTATGTAGTAAATTAATGCCAGGCAAATAATAAATAAGGACGGACTGTTTTGTGAAAAGTAAACTGTGTTTATTACTTCCCGGTGTCGATGAGTGTAGTCACAGTACAAAATTGTTAGGGGGGAAAAGTTTTTGCTACCGCCTATATGGAGTTGGTTTTTTCGGAGAGACGTTGATGGTGGGCCAAATGTAATATTTAGTGTTAGGTAGAAAAAAATAATAACAAATTTACTAAAACACGCTCGAGTGTAGTATAGCGGTGAGTTTAGTAGCCTGTGATGAATGTGGTTATTTTCCTATACGCCGAGAAGGTACAGGGGAAAAATCGTATCTACTTTATATATTAGATAGATATACTTTGTTTGCGGCACATGTTGATCTGTTGCTCGTTTTAAAAAAAAAGAAAGAAAAATCGTATCTACTTTATATATTAGATAGATATACTTTGTTTGCGGCACATGTTGATCTGTTGCTCGTTTTAAAAAAAAAGAAAGAAAAATCGTATCTACTTTATATATTAGATAGATATACTTTGTTTGCGGCACATGTTGATCTGTTGCTCGTTTTAAAAAAAAAGAAAGAAAAATCGTATCTACTTTATATATTAGATAGATATACTTTGTTTGCGGCACATGTTGATCTGTTGCTCGTTTTAAAAAAAAAGAAAGAAAAATCGTATCTACTTTATATATTAGATAGATATACTTTGTTTGCGGCACATGTTGATCTGTTGCTCGTTTTAAAAAAAAAGAAAGAAAAATCGTATCTACTTTATATATTAGATAGATATACTTTGTTTGCGGCACATGTTGATCTGTTGCTCGTTTTAAAAAAAAAGAAAGAAAAATCGTATCTACTTTATATATTAGATAGATATACTTTGTTTGCGGCACATGTTGATCTGTTGCTCGTTTTAAAAAAAAAGAAAGAAAAATCGTATCTACTTTATATATTAGATAGATATACTTTGTTTGCGGCACATGTTGATCTGTTGCTCGTTTTAAAAAAAAAGAAAGAAAAATCGTATCTACTTTATATATTAGATAGATATACTTTGTTTGCGGCACATGTTGATCTGTTGCTCGTTTTAAAAAAAAAGAAAGAAAAATCGTATCTACTTTATATATTAGATAGATATACTTTGTTTGCGGCACATGTTGATCTGTTGCTCGTTTTAAAAAAAAAGAAAGAAAAATCGTATCTACTTTATATATTAGATAGATATACTTTGTTTGCGGCACATGTTGATCTGTTGCTCGTTTTAAAAAAAAAGAAAGAAAAATCGTATCTACTTTATATATTAGATAGATATACTTTGTTTGCGGCACATGTTGATCTGTTGCTCGTTTTAAAAAAAAAGAAAGAAAAATCGTATCTACTTTATATATTAGATAGATATACTTTGTTTGCGGCACATGTTGATCTGTTGCTCGTTTTAAAAAAAAAGAAAGAAAAATCGTATCTACTTTATATATTAGATAGATATACTTTGTTTGCGGCACATGTTGATCTGTTGCTCGTTTTAAAAAAAAAGAAAGAAAAATCGTATCTACTTTATATATTAGATAGATATACTTTGTTTGCGGCACATGTTGATCTGTTGCTCGTTTTAAAAAAAAAGAAAGAAAAATCGTATCTACTTTATATATTAGATAGATATACTTTGTTTGCGGCACATGTTGATCTGTTGCTCGTTTTAAAAAAAAAGAAAGAAAAATCGTATCTACTTTATATATTAGATAGATATACTTTGTTTGCGGCACATGTTGATCTGTTGCTCGTTTTAAAAAAAAAGAAAGAAAAATCGTATCTACTTTATATATTAGATAGATATACTTTGTTTGCGGCACATGTTGATCTGTTGCTCGTTTTAAAAAAAAAGAAAGAAAAATCGTATCTACTTTATATATTAGATAGATATACTTTGTTTGCGGCACATGTTGATCTGTTGCTCGTTTTAAAAAAAAAGAAAGAAAAATCGTATCTACTTTATATATTAGATAGATATACTTTGTTTGCGGCACATGTTGATCTGTTGCTCGTTTTAAAAAAAAAGAAAGAAAAATCGTATCTACTTTATATATTAGATAGATATACTTTGTTTGCGGCACATGTTGATCTGTTGCTCGTTTTAAAAAAAAAGAAAGAAAAATCGTATCTACTTTATATATTAGATAGATATACTTTGTTTGCGGCACATGTTGATCTGTTGCTCGTTTTAAAAAAAAAGAAAGAAAAATCGTATCTACTTTATATATTAGATAGATATACTTTGTTTGCGGCACATGTTGATCTGTTGCTCGTTTTAAAAAAAAAGAAAGAAAAATCGTATCTACTTTATATATTAGATAGATATACTTTGTTTGCGGCACATGTTGATCTGTTGCTCGTTTTAAAAAAAAAGAAAGAAAAATCGTATCTACTTTATATATTAGATAGATATACTTTGTTTGCGGCACATGTTGATCTGTTGCTCGTTTTAAAAAAAAAGAAAGAAAAATCGTATCTACTTTATATATTAGATAGATATACTTTGTTTGCGGCACATGTTGATCTGTTGCTCGTTTTAAAAAAAAAGAAAGAAAAATCGTATCTACTTTATATATTAGATAGATATACTTTGTTTGCGGCACATGTTGATCTGTTGCTCGTTTTAAAAAAAAAGAAAGAAAAATCGTATCTACTTTATATATTAGATAGATATACTTTGTTTGCGGCACATGTTGATCTGTTGCTCGTTTTAAAAAAAAAGAAAGAAAAATCGTATCTACTTTATATATTAGATAGATATACTTTGTTTGCGGCACATGTTGATCTGTTGCTCGTTTTAAAAAAAAAGAAAGAAAAATCGTATCTACTTTATATATTAGATAGATATACTTTGTTTGCGGCACATGTTGATCTGTTGCTCGTTTTAAAAAAAAAGAAAAATCGTATCTACTTTATATATTAGATAGATATACTTTGTTTGCGGCACATGTTGATCTGTTGCTCGTTTTAAAAAAAAAGAAAGAAAAATCGTATCTACTTTATATATTAGATAGATATACTTTGTTTGCGGCAGATGTTTATCTGTTGCTCGTTTAAAAGAAGAAAAATCCAATTTGAATGCAGTATCAGAAAGAGCATACATTTTTACGTAAAAATGTTAAGTTCTATTAAAATTGTTCCAAAAATAGAAAATACTGAATTGGTCAGTGATTTCAAGTAATTTTCACATGTCAATTTTGAACCTCAAATTTAAGTGTTTTTTTTTAAAACTAATGAGTCACTACGTATTAAGGCTGAAACACTCGAGGATAAGGGTTAAAGAGATGATGGCTGCATTGACATTTGAACGATGATGATGATGAAAATTGAGAGGATTAAAAATCTCCACTCACTGAAAACAACAGCCAATTAAGAAAATGGCAATTCTCCCCCTTTTGTCAGAAACATCACTTATGAAATTTGAGGACTAAAGGACAAAATGGAGCTAAGCGAGCGTTACGAGGTTGCCGAAAGTAAACCTTATGGTCTACTTTCTACTCTCCATGACTCCAAATTTAAATTCTTATAACTTTTGAACCACTACGGATATTTGCATAATTCAAACAGTTTTGAACTTTCTACTCTCCATGACTCCAAATTTAAATTCTTATAACTTTTGAACCACTACGGATATTTGCATAATTCAAACAGTTTTGAACTTTCTACTCGCCATGACTCCAAATTTAAATTCTTATAACTTTTGAACCACTACGGATATTTGCATAATTCAAACAGTTTTGAACTTTCTACTCTCCATGACTCCAAATTTAAATTCTTATAACTTTTGAACCACTACGGATATTTGCATAATTCAAACAGTTTTGAACTCCATTTACAGATTTCTTTATAACTAATGTGATTAAACAACAATACCCATAAATGTTATTTTAAACTGTACAGAATCTCTTATAAAGATATTTAGAAACATTTAAAATATGTCCATTCAATATGCGTGTTTAGTGATCAACATGTAACCTGTAGTATGGTGGCCATCACACTGCATATATGGTTGGTTGATCACCACCGTGGTATCAGATGAGGTTCGTCATCGTGTTACCTGTTCAAAATCAACACTCGATTTCACTACCGGCCGTAGTGATGCATCGACCAAGCTGTAATAAAAGGGCTCTCATCTAAATGAAGGGACAACACTGTGCTTTTAATAATTAACAACTTTTATTGCTAGAGTGAATATTTCTTGGCATGATCCATAATTTTTATTTTATATATTAAAAGCTACGAGTGGGACATCGATTTGGTTAGCAGTACAAAAAATATGGACTTTTAATAGTGATATTTTCCATCCTTGCACAGAGCTCTACTAGCTGTACAACCCAGAAGTCACAGCCTCTCTCCTTGTTGGCCAGCTAGCTTCTTACTCTTCAAAGAAAATTGCATTTTTTAACCTCTTCGCCAAAAGTTATCGGGGAGGGGCGGGGGTTCAAATGACTGACTTGATTCATCTTTCCTAACCAAAAGAAAAATCCAGGCTCTCCTCGATGGCCGTTCATCTAAGCAACATGAAATAAATGCTGGTGTACCTCAGGGATCTATCCTTGGACTTTTATTGTTCCTGATCATCATAAAGGATCTCACTGATGACATTGAGTTTGAGATTGGTATATTTGCTGACGACACCGCACTTTACTCTTGTCATGTGGGCAAAACCGACGCACACATATCTGAGGCAATGGCTGAATCCTTAGAAAATGACCTCCAGGCTGTAGTGGATTGGGGTCAAAAATAGATGGTAACTTTTAATACCGCAAAGACAAAGCTACTTTCCTTCAATAATTACAAGAAACCTTTTCAACCACGGATTGTCATGGCAAATAACACCCTACCTGAGAGTTCATCATTCAAACTCCTCGGCCTAACTTTCACAGATGACATGAATTGGAATAAATACATTGAGGACATTGCAAGGGCTGTTGCAAAGAAGGTGGGCTCCCTCTACCATGCTAGTAAACTTCTCACACCTGACATTATCCTATATCTCTACAAAGCCACCATCTTCCCATGTATGGAGTATTGTTGCCACATCTAGGCTGGTGTATCATCAACTAGTTTCTCCCACTTAGACAAGGTCCAAAAAAGAGTTGCCAACTTAATAGGTCCCTCACTATCCACCAAGCTCCAGCCTCTGTCCCATCGGCGCAATGTTGCATCCTTGTGCTTGTTTTACAAGTACTTCAATGGATTGTGCTCTGATGAACTTACTGCTCTGGTGCCCTCACAACGTAAATTCACTAGACCAACCTGACTATCTGCCAAATCCCATCCATTCACTGTGGAGGTCTCCGATGCCGGAGAGCCTTCTACTCCAATAGCTTCTTTCCTCATGCTGCCGACCTCTGGAACTTCTTCCCTGCTCCTTGTTCCCCGACTCTACCAACATGCAGAGGTTTAAAACTAATGTAAACAGACATCTCGCTGCACAGCTCCCAATTTAGGTTGACAGTATGTTTGACATTAATATATATATTTATATATATATATATATATATATATATATATATATATATAAATATATATATATATATAAGATAAATATATATAAAAAAAATGTGATAGTCAGTGAACATCAATGGAATACTGCAGGGACATCACAGGGGGCATCGGAAAAGGACCTATATAATAAATATATATCTTTAAAAAGAAAAAAAAAAGAAAAGAAAAATAGTGAGAATGGAAAAACAAAATTACGAAATAATGTGAAGGGGTAACAAAAAAGATGGGGTCCTTCTTTATTGTATACTTACATCTCCATTGCCTTGGCCTGTCTCCAATGGTAAATGGCAATGGGAAACTAAACAAGTGGTTCCTTTAATAATTCCAACATCATACCATTGGTTGGCTTCCTTTTTAATGGTTGTACCTGGAGGTTTTGCGGGAGATTCGGTCTTTATACCCTACAAGAAGAAAACGACAGAAACTAGTAACCTCCATCAAATTAAGCCTAACATAAAGCTTGGATTAAATTGGGGCGTTTAACAATAAAAATGCTATTTCAAACAAACATGAGACCGACAGACATAACCTCACATAATATGCATTTAAAACAAAAGGTTTTAATTCTTAAATACACTAAGAATGTGTAAGTCATATAGAAACTTTAAGGTTTTTTTTATAAAGAAGTCATGCCTAGACTTGATTTGAAAAGAAAATGCAAATTTTAAACTCTAAAACGAGTTAAAATTAAAAAAGTAAAATGCATGACATGTTTTATACAAATATATATATTATTTTGTTGTATAGATGGTCAGTTGTAATGGATGAAGTGAAAGCAAGTGGATATCTTAAGACTTCTATAAAAAGGGTTTTTGTAAAGATCGATGACTTTGCTGCCTCCACATCCGAAAACGTTGAATGAAATGTCCTTCTGGTGTGAAGAAGAAGAAAGAGTAGAGAACGGCATTGTTATGTAATACAAAATACCTTTTCATTTCGGCCAGAAAGAGATTAAAGACAGACAATAGTAAACTTTACAAAATGTAAGGCAGCATGCTCCATATCAGGCTGGGGAGTTTAGAGAGTCCGCCACAGAACATCCGATTTGTACGACTTCCTGGAATTCCAACTGTTTGCTTAGCGGGGAAAAATCTTGCATGGCCATGCTTTGAAACTAATCCAAGCCATTCTATTGGCCGATGGGCCAATTATTCAGTGCTTGCTTTTCTGTTTATATCTCGAGAAAATAGTCTATCAAAACATGTGCTTGTTACACTGTCTTTTATTGCATTTATACAAAAGGTTTCATTTTACAATTACACAAATTAAAACGAAAAAAAGACTACTTATCTCATCTGATTAGAACCCAAGTGATATTTTGTTAGGTTTGGTAGTTTGGTAGTTTTGTTTTACGGCATATCAACCCTTTTTGGGTTATTTAATGCCGAATCTGGTCATTATAGTAAAAGTTTTTATGCTTCAAGTTCTTTATATCTTCAAATGTTTAATCATCGTTTTTGGTTTGGTAGTTTTGTTTTACGGCATATCAACCCTTTTTGGGTTATTTAATGCCGAATCTGGTCATTATAGTAAAAGATTTATGCTTCAAGTTCTAAAAATAAAATAAAAAAGGGGAGGGAGAAAGGGAGAGGGGCTGTTGTTTTTGTTTTTGGTTTTGTAGAACATAATTAAGTTTTACAAAAAAATAAAAAACGTCAATGTAGGTGAATTTCGTCTCAGGGAGCCACAGGGCAGCCTGATCTGGTATCACCAGTATTTTATTAGGTAAAAAAAAAAAATTAGCTTATTTTGTAGAAAAGGAGTTGAGAGGAGCTCAATTTTTTAGTGGTACTTGTGAACATTGGGTACACAAGTGAATTGAAATTACTAGCTAATAACCAGTTTGTGTGCAAGAATTGTAAAACAATGGAGATGGATGAGAACTCAGATGTGGAGAAAGTATATCTTGGATGACGAAGCTATTAAGTTTATTCAGAAGTTTTGTTACCTTAGTGATACCATTGGAGCACAGAGTGGTGCAGTGTTAGTGTGATTGCAAGAACTAGGAGTAGATGGAGTAAGTTCATAGAACTTCTGTCATTACTAACCAGCAGAGCGTTACCACTATCTATCAAGGGAAGAGTCTATTAAGCATAAATATGCAGTGTGATGATGTATGCAAGTGAAAACTGGTTAGTGAGGGTTGACGACATGTTGCATGGAGAGAAATGATATGAGAATGATACAATGTGTAATTTGAGTCTTAAAAACAGACTTAGATCTTATGACCTCAGAGGAAGATTAAATCTGGATAGTATAGGGAGAGAGTTCTTAGGCTAGTAAATGTAGAACAGTTGATGTAGCAGGGTCAGTTGGTGGGGGAAGGCCAAGGAAAACATGGGAAGTGATAACGGATTTGAGAGAAAGAGGGATAAATAAAGACCTGAATTTGGAAGTAAATTTCCAAACGCTGTCTAACACATGCCAGTATGTAAAACAGACATTAAACATGGCGATGCATCCAAACAATAAATAAAAATACTTACTTGCTTGCTGTCAGCAGTTTCTGTACTGGAAGGAAGTCCATTGGTTGTGAAATAGCTGCCGTTAGTGTGGTATGGCCTTTTGGCTAAGATCAAAGTTCGTGCTTGGCTTTTTTGGCGAAGATCCGGATGCTTTCTTGGCCTTTTTGCGAAGATCAAAGTGTAGTATCTGTTCTTGCATTTTGATTTTGGTCAAATATTTTGTCTAAGTCACTGATGTCTCGCTCCATTCATTGGGGTGGGGGAATGCAGTAACACCCTCTTGTTTGACATTGTCAGCGGCACCCTCACCGCATGACCCACTTTTACTATCACTTCCTTCTCCTTTCGGGTTGAGATGCAACACTGACCTTCTCGTAAGCCTCGAGCGACAAGGGGGGGTCAAACCCACTTTCTCTCTTCTATTAACGCTCTCCCCCTCCCTCTCTCAGTTCTATCTCCCCCTCTTGCCTGTTTTGGCGCCCTGAGAGCGCGCCAAAACCGGCTCTATAGTTGACGCCATCTCCACGCCAGTTGAAATCGTGAACTTTCAGCCCCCCCCCCCCACACTTCTTTCTTTTATTATTATTTTAACTGGCAGAGACATGGAAGAGATTTCATTTACCACCAAGAACGCTGAGGAGCATGACACATCTCTCAGCCCGGACCCCACCAAGACAGTTGCTCCCATAGAGGACGACTCCCCCAATGGGGGAGCCAAAAAGAACAGGGCATACTGCCCGGATATAGACTTTCCTAAAAAGGACTCCCCATGCGGAAATGAACACCAAAAAAGGGAGGCTCCCCTGCAGGTTGACTCCCCCAATGGGGAAGTGGGACCCGTAAAGTGCACCGACGGGGCTTACCGCCCGGATGTCATCATGCCAGGGGTGGCTTCCCCTAAAAAGGATTCCCTTTGCGGGAATGCAAACCAAAAAGGGGTTGCTCCCCCAGAGGCTGACTCCACAAATGAGGGAGCAGAAAAACGAAAAGAGGCGGTTTCACCCAATGTGGTGGTGCCCTCTACAGTGGAGGTAAGTATGGCTCCCCCAGTGAGTGGCTCCATTGCAGGGAGTATGGCTTCCCCCAGTGAGGGAGCAGAAAAGGGAAAAGAGCCTGCTTCACTCAATGCGGCGATTCCCTCCACTTCCAATACTCTCCGGACTCCCCAGAAGAGGGGCTCCGCTTCCAGGAGCCAAGGCGTCTCTGGTTCCACCATCAGGGACCAGGGGGGGGGGGGGCAAATCAGCACCACCGAGGGAGTCCGCTTGGGGGAAGAAGAACCCAGAGAAGAGTTTGTCCCCACAGGATTACAAACAATTGTATCAAAATAAATATAAACAGTACATTGAAGGGAGTGTACTGCAGCCTGTGCCTGGTTCCTGGGAGGCGTTGAGGACAGGGTTTTGTCACTTGTAACCTCGGACTTGAAGGAAAATCGCCTCCTGGGACTCAAAAAGGAGGATATGGCGGAGCTCCTTAAGAAGCTAAACATTCCGGCAACCTATATCTGCCAGAGGAGCTATGCCATGTGGGACATCCTGCTCCCCTCTCGGGAGGAAGCAGAACGTCTCTCCATGAAAGAGATGAGGAGAGGGAGCATAAAATTGCAGCCCGAATACCAGGGCAGAAGGAGAACCCGGGTCCGCATTTACAATGCCCCAGCTGAGCTGTGCGCGGATTACCTAGGCGCATACTTCAGCCAGTTTGGGGATGTGGAACAAGTGGACCCGGTAAGGTCCAGAAGTGGACTACACATGGCCGACTACACGATCACCATGAAGCTGATGCGGGCAGACTTCCTTGCAATTCCGTCAGTGCTGACGCATAAAGGCTGGAACATGCCGATCGTGGTAGAAGGCCGTCGCCCGCACTGCTGGTTTTGTCAGCAAATAGGCTACATGGCAAAGAACTGCCCCAAAAAAAGCCGGTTCTGAAGACAGCTCCAACCACCCTTCCAATTTCTGCTACAAAAACAGCCCCAAGATCAAAAAAACCCTTGGGAAGAGCAGAAGAGGAATGCAGCCCAGTGGTGAGGGAAGGGAGGAAGAATGTAACCGCTTCCGCCGTGATCTCACCACTCGTCCAACCGCAGGAACAGCAGCAACAGGAACAGCAGAAGCAGCAGCAGCAAAAGGAACAGATTGCCCTCAGGCCACAAAACCGGCAGGGGGTAAAAAGAAAACAAAAAAAATCCTTTGACGAAGAGGAAGTCGGTGAGGAGGAGATGCCAAAAGATTTGCTCCCCCCCCCCCCCCCCCCCGGTTCAGAAAAAGAAAAAATGAAAGGAAAAAAGAGGATAAGGGAAGAAAAGATTGCCCAATCCCCCATGGAGCAGACACCATCCCCAACACCTCCAAAACCTACATCCACACAACCAACTCCCATCCCCAGTACAACAATTTTGAAGAAAAAACCTATCCCCACTCTGCAAGCACCGGCCCCCACACTAACACAAGCAATAGCCCCCACACCAACACAAGCAATAACACCAGCCCCCACACTGCATTTATCAAAACAGACACCTGCACATACACCACCCAGCTCCAAATCCTCTCAGCTAAAACCAGTCGAACCGGGGAGGAAAAGGAGCCAATCTTCCTCACCGACTCGGAGGAAAATCAAAGAAAGACCCCTCCCCTTTAAATTGGGGAGGGAGTTGTGTAAAATTGACCCCCTATCTTTCGGCATGGACGTATCCTTCCGGCAGAAGAGGAATTTAAAACCTCTGTTGGACTTCAGCCAGATAGGGGGTAAAGACATAGAAGACCCCACCAATTTCCCGGAGGCCCCCTTCTTAACAACTTTTGTAAGGCTTCCAGCTGGTCGTAACAACTCTGTCTGGCAAATGCTGGAGGCCATGGAGGGAGCCATACCGGGAATAAAACTCACCAAGGACAAAGACCCTTCCCTGGACGAACTTTTTCCAGAATGCAAGGGAAGGGTCCCAATGTTGGTTCATCCTTCTCTCTATAGGGCCTTAAAACTTACCTTTTCCCTGGACGTCGGCGGCATTGCACACAGCGGCCAGGACACCAAAGAATTGGCCACATTGAGCATGGCGCATAGCGTCGGCGTCCTTTTGCCGGCAGACTTTGGAACCGGGTGCGACACTGCTTAAGGTAAGTTCATGACTCTGTGCTTGGCTAGTTTGAATGCAAAGGCTTGAGGTCTTCAAACCGGGCAGTTCGCGTCCGGAGGGATCTCCTGTCCCTGGGAGTGGATGTAGCTGCGATCCAGGAGACGCACTTTGTTTTATCCGTGGATTGTCAGGTGCTGACAAGAGACTACGACGTCTTCTCAGCATATGGGAATCCCCGGGGGAAGGGTGTCTCCTTGCTTGTGAAATGCACCCTGTCCGCGACGGTAGACATTGTTCATAGGGATTTGGGGGGCAGGCTGGTCGTGGCCGATGTGGCCGTGAAGGATTTTGTGTTCCGGGTAATTGCGGTTCATGCACCCAGCACCGCTCGAGAGAGGGTCGCCTTTTTTCGGGATCTGGACGTGTTTGTCGCATGTCCGAAACACGTAGTTTTAATGGGAGATTGGAATGCCATCCTTAATCCCAAAATAGACAAGGTCGGGAGGGGAGCTAGAGGGACGGAGAGATGTGAGACCAGCCTGGTTGACCTGATGGAAAGATGCGATCTGGTCGACAGGTTTCGTGTCGATCATCCGGGACGGGAGAATTTGACATGGACAAATAGTGTGCCTTCCTACCCGAATACTTATTTGGATAGGATGTTAGTTAGAAGAGGCGATGTAGACTTTATATCATGTCCTACGTTCAAATGGTTAGGTCAATCGAACCATAAACTAGTTATGGCCCAGTTGAAGTTAGGAAACAGGCCTAAACTAGCCGGGTACTGGAAGTTGAATACCTCCTTGCTGGAGATACGAGACTTCCGGGAAAAGCTAATGCAGCTTATCCAGAAGGCTTTAGTGGGGGCAGTTACCGGGAGTAAGTGGTGGGTTAGCTTAAAAACTAAGATCAGAACCTTTTCCGTCAAATACGCCCAGCGTCTCGCTTTAGATAAGGCCAAGACGGAAAAGCACTTAGAAGAGAAACTAACCCGGGTGGTGGCTGAGGGGGATACTGTAAGCATAGAACTAACTAAACAGGACCTACGACGCGAGGCTAGTGAGCGTTATGAAGGCCAAGTAGTTAGGGCTAGGCTAAGGAAAGTTTCCAATGAAGCCATGAACTGCGACGTAGATGAGCGTAGGGAAGTTTCAAGGCGTGGCTCGGATAGATACATTGGAAAAGTCAAGCACCCAGATGGACGTGCCTTGGAGTCGATTCGGGAGATCTGCGAGGGATTTCGGGAGCATTTCGAGGAACGTTACACCCAACTGCCCAACCTCCCGGTCCAGGAGTTTGGCAACTATTTGGCTGACTCTCCCCGCCTCGATGTGGCTAGAGCAGCTGTTTGTTAAGGCAGAGTTGCAGAGCGTGAGGTCTTAGCTGCGTTGAAGCAAGTCGGCTGTAACAAATCGCCGGGACTTGATGGTCTGCCCTACGAGATGTATTTGAGGCTGTCGCACATGTTTGTGCCGATTCTGACGAGTGTGTTCAACCACTGGTTTGACCAGGGTTCTATCCCAGGTCAAGTCACCAAGGGTGTTATCACATTGCTAAAGAAGCGGGACAGGCATGGTGGGGAGGAACTAGACGATTACAGGCCCATTACTCTGCTAAACACAGAGTTAAAGATTTTGGCCAAGATCTTATCGAACCGGTTGCAGGGTGTCATCAGAGAATTAATCGAACTTGAGCAGAACTACGCTGTGAAGGAGAGATCGATTCAGAACAACTTGCACCTGATTCGTATGATCATAGAGGGGATAGAAGACGACACGGAAGCCGAGCTGATCAACTTGGATCAGTCCAAAGCTTTCGACAAGGTCGACCATCGCTTCTTGGCATCTGTTTTAGAGACCGCCGGTTTCAAACCGGATTTCCGCAAATGGATCTCCATTCTGTATCGTTTACAGACGGCAGTAGTACAGGTAAACGGAAGGCGTTCGAAGTCTTTCGCTGTCTCCCGGTCAGTACGCCAGGGTTGTCCGCTGTCGCCCCTGCTCTACATCCTTGCACTGGAGCCGCTACTTCGCAAGCTAAGGAGTGGGGAGGCAGGTCTGGTCCTATGCGGAATCACTTTGCCTGGTGGAGCGCGAGCCAGGGTCTCCGCGTTCGCCGATAGCCTCACCGTCTATGTGTCGTGCTTCCAAGACATTGAGAGGGTGACAGAGGTGCTCACACATTACGAAACGATCACAGGGGCCAAAATCAACTGTAGCAAGTCGACTGGCCTGCGGGTGGGTGCCTGGAGCGGTGACACAACCCTTCCAGCTCCATTCTGTTGGACAGATGGCCCGGTTCGAATCCTTGGCGTGTGGTTCGGACCGGGCCTCCAGCTCGATAGGAATTGGTCGGAGGTACAGTCAAAGGTCGAAGCGTCGGTTAACACTTGGCTTCGAAGGAAACTCTCCTTAAAAGGTAGAGCGGAGGCGTGCGCCACCTACGTCTTCCCTCTCATCCTTTACCGATTGGCTGTGCTTCCCCTGCCTGTGAAGCGCCTTCTGTCCTCACTTCTCTGGGACAGGAAGAGGCATTGGGTTTGCAGCCAGGTCTGCATTTAACATCTGTGTGAGGGAGGCTTGGGGATGCCTGACTTGATGTGTCATCGAGACGCTGAGAGACTGGCTTTCCTGAGTCGAACATTGACAGAGGAATCTGCGTGGAACCCCGCGGTCGATAGTGCTTTCCTTGACCTTATCCTCGACCATCGTAGGCCGAGGGGTGAATCGCTGTTTTTCAGGGAGTGTCGAGCCGCGCTGAAAAAGCTTCCTAGGTCCAGTGACCTTTCGCGGCTTTCTAGAAAAGAACTCCATAGAGGATTAGTGAGGGGGGCAGCTGACGATCCGTTAGTCAAGCGGTGCGGGTGGACAGAGGAGGAGATCCGCTCCAAATGGAGTTGGGCACCGGGGACGAGTCATATCAACAACTCGGAGTTCTCTCTGACCTGGCGATTGGCCCGGAATGCACTACCCCTTAATGCAATTCTGCAGAGATCCGGAATTGAGGACTCACCCAAGTGTCCCCGTTGCAACAGGCTCTTTGAGGAAACGCCTGATCACGCTTTCTTCTTGTGCCATAAGCTCTAGCAGTACTGGGAGTACGTCAATGAGGTGACGGCTCGCATCGATCCTATCACCTAGCTTACATAATAGACAACGTCTGTCCGCCGTGGGATGGGGAGAGACGAATGGTGTTTCTCGTGATCCTGGCTGTAGCGCGAATGGTGGTGTGGACATCGCGTCTGAGAAATAACTAGGGGGTTGAATCTTTTGCTGATCAGGATCTGATCGCATTCTTCAAGCACCAGCTGAAAGTCAAGATCAGATGTGATAGGAAAAGATTACACTCCTCGGTTTTTGAAAAAAGGTGGATACAAGAAGCGAGCTTGTGTGTACGAAAAGGAGTCAAGTATGAGTACGTGTTCCCGGCCTGAGCATGGTGTGCACGGTTCCTTGTGCAGTCGGACCTCAGCCCTTTGGGTAAGTTTAGCCTCTTATCTAGTTGAATGAATGAGTTACCCCACCCTCCTGGTAATAGAAACCCTCCAAGATGCCCACTCCCCACTTTCAATTTTTTGTCCTCAGCCCCACCCCAACTTGCACTTATCTTGGAAGGACACCACCCACTCTCAAAACTCCATCCCCCACTTTCTTTTTTCTCCCACTTAGATCCCACTCCTATTTAGAGACGAACCTGCTTGTTTTTGGTTCGGAACAAACCGGAAAACAGTGGGCAGTCTAATATTTAGAAAGGGTTAGGAGGGTCTTACTAACTGGGTTTTGCTTTTCTCCCCTACCCCATTATACTCCAATGAATTTCTGTAAATATAACCATATTTATTTATTTATTTATTTTATTATATATAAAAAAAATTTTTTTAAATAAAAACCTATGGAAAATTTTAAGATTGCCAACTTATTTTATAATAGCCTAAGTAGGACGGCCCCTAGAGTAAATGTGGTATTGTGGTGACTGAGATGATTCTAGTTAAGAGTAGGATAGACAATTTTATTACTTTAGACAAAGGATGACCAACGACACCCACCCCACACTTTTGATGGTCTTGTGCCTAATTTGTTTTGAATATTAACATGTATTTTCTGCAGATAAATTTTTCAAAGTGTAGTATCTGTTCCGATGGATACTACACCCCATAGACTGGTATTGTCTTGGCCTTCGGGGCTTGATTTACGCCGGTCTATGGGTCTGTCCTGTGCAGTTCTAGGAGGTCTACACTCCCAGGCTTCGCCTCCCCTCTTTGGGGAGGAGTAAGTTTATTGCTTACTGCCTGAGGCGCCCATACCGGGGAATGTCGATGGGGCTGCCCAGACAATTTTTCAAACCCCACTTTCCCGACCTGACCTTGGGTCACATCTTACTTGTGGGAGTAAGATAAAAACTGGCCTTGTGCCTAACTCCTGGAGAGGAATAAATCAATACTCATCTGTTTTACAATAGAAGTTGCTGAGGCACTACTAACGGCAGCTGCACTAGCTGCCGTGGTCACTGCAGCAGTTGCAAGTGTCGCAAGAGGGTCTAAAATTAAAATTTTAAAAAATCCTTTCATTTCAAGAAATGATAAAAATTATTTCCCTTACCTTATAATGAAAAAAAAAAAAAATTTCTTTCATTTCAAGAAATGATAAAAATTATTTTCCTTACCTTATAATAAAAAAAAAATTTCTTTCATTTCAAAAAATGATAAAAATTATTTCCCTTACCTTATAATGAAAAAATTTTTTTTTTTAATTCCTTTCATTTCAAAAATAATAATAAAAATTATTTCCCCTACCTTATAATAAAAATAAGATTTACTTAAAGCCGTGATTGTTCAAATAAGATCATAGAATAGAAATCCTGAAAATTTCATGTTTATACAGTAAGCCGTTGTTTAGGTAATTGCGTGTTCCCGTATGGTAAAATTGTTGTAGTGAATTCATGAATATAATTAAAGATTGGCAGAATTCCACAAGGATTGTTATGTTAGAGAGTAAAGAATAGCGGGGATGAGAAATACAAAACTGATTATTCGAACAAGTTTACAGAAATCCTGACAATTTCATGTTTATATAGCACAAGCCATTCTTCAGATAACGGCATGTTCCCAAAGTGGCAAAGTTATTGATAAAATATTGACATAATGAATTCAGTAATGTACATTTCAAAGATGAAGAAAAATTGAGGTCAAATGGATATGGATTAAATAAAAAGAAATTGATTCAAAATAAAATATTTAATTAAAATAAACATTAAAATAATCGCCCAAAGTTGGTTGGGGCCGATGTATTTCTTGTTCACAAAAAAATCAAAAAAAAAAAATTTGAAAAATGAATGCTTATGTAAAGAAAAATATTTGCACAACTAATTGCTACAAATTAAAAATTTTTAGTATTTCATATGTTCCCACATAAGAACGTTGCCAAAACTATACATATTGTAAACAATTCATTTTACTCAAAGCTGGGTGGGAAATTGTGGGTCCATACCTTCCCCTCTTGGGTATTATTGTAAAGGTAAAGGTAAAGGTCGCATAGCCTGGACGCGCCTGAGTGTCGTTACTGACATCGCACACTGCCCATGGCCGTAGCGGCGGTGATTTGTTAAGAATCACCGTGTCTAGGGCACAGCATATGGAAGGCGGAGCCCGTCCCTCTCCTTCCACTGCCTTGAACCTTCCCTGAGTTTTAGTCAGGTACCCATTTACTGCTGGGTAGACAGAGGGAGTTTTCAGACCCGAAAATTCGCATGCCGTGAGTGGGATCGAACCCAGGTCGTCCAGCCCAAAGACAAGCCCTCCCTCTCGTCCACAGGCCCTCCCTGTATTATTGTATAATAGTTCTAATCGAATTTGAACTCGGCATAGCTGGTTGCAAAGGTACCTACAGGATTGAAATGTATTTGAATCCTACATATTAATTAATCAACTGCGAAAACACACAAGTCATGCCCCAAGATACTCGAGAAATAAGCAATTATATTTTTGTGCAAATCTCTCAGTATGAATTTGACAAAAAAAAAAAAATAGCAGTCAATGACATGCTGAAAAATATGTCCACACGCTCAAAAACATTTTTAGCGGCAAAAAGCAAATTCATAGTCCGATTACCAAATATAAAAGGATCAGAATTTCAACGTTCCCAACACTGAGAGACAGACATTTGAGCCAGAAACAAGACAGTCTTCTAACACAATATTTAGCTCAGTGCCACTGCTCTTCAAAGCTAGGGGAAGCGAATGACTATTTCACCCGAACAGAAGTTCATACACTGACAAAAGCAGCACATACACACAATGCCTACTGAAGTCACTCACACATATACACACACTGACAGAAAACAAACAGACACATACACTTCTAATACTTGTACCTTTGCTCCTCCAAACATTCAACTTTTCTAACAAACAATTTATCGACATAAAACAACTTTTAATCATCTGTAAATTGGTACATATGTTCGGTAACAATAGTTTTCTTCTTTCATTCAGCGTCAACGTTTTTATCCATTTTCAACATTTATTACATTTTAACTGTCAGCATAGGTGTAGGCACATTTCTAAGATGCGACTGTAGCCTATCCCCTATCCAAGCCAGGATTCACGCTGCATATCCATTAATCAAATTCCACACCACTTTTACTTCATATGAAAAATTTGTGCTTACCTGATACATCTGTTGTCGAGGTGTAACAGAAATGGGAGCTGAAGTGGCGGGTGGCGCTGCCTTTACCATAGTTGGTTTTATGAGTTCTCCATTGACCGTACTGATTTTCACTGGGACCGCAGTGCCAAGGGCACTAGTAGTGTCCATGGGCTCGGGATCGGATTCTTTCTTTTCCGGTTTCAAAGAATCCACTGCGGTCAGCACCTTTTTATCACCAGTTTCCATTGCTACTTCTTTATTTGTTGTGGGCGGGTCGGTTTCCATTTTCATGGCACCATCAGCAGTTTCACCTTCAGACTTCAGAACATTGGCACTTTCATCACTGGTAGGTTTTTCCTCTGACTCTTTTTTAACTGCCGGATCTACTTTACCCACAATATTGGATAGAACGTCTTTAATTTCCGCAGACGCAGTGCTGTCCCCCAGGGCAGCCAGAGCAGGCTTCACCGTTGGGTTGCCAGTAGGCACAACAGTTACAGTCGTAGCTGAAGCAGTTGTTGGGGATGTACAGTGACTGGAATGATCATGGTAGTGGTCACTGGAGTGGTAACTTTTTCCATTTGTTGATGGAGGGCTGGACTGTAACTTTGGCTGTAGTGACAGGAGTGGTTGGAGTCACGCTGACAACCTGAGTAATTGCTGAGCTAGGGTTGACCAGCGAAGCAGCACCTTGAGGCAAAGGAAGAATTGATATACGTACAGGAGTACCAGAAGGTTGCGTTGCGCCACTCATTAGTGACGAAGTTAGAGTTTTGATGGTTGGAGTCACAGATAGTTGTACTGTTGTGGCTGTTGGCAACTGTGCCGTGGCAACAGTGTGACTTGGAGCTGGCTGGGCGACGATAGATATGGTTGGTGGGGGGGGGGGGGGTGACGTAGCTGAAAGAAGGATGGAAGTAGCTGCTTTGGTAGCACCAGCAGCTACTTCCTGAGACCTGAGCAGCAGCACTCATAACACTGCTCAGATTAGATGTAGACAGGGATTGAGCTAAAATGAAAAAGTTAAAAAAAAAAAAAAAATTTTGAAAAAGAAATGCTAAATACAAAAGCAATTTAACTCTCGACAGTTTTTTGGAAATTTTTAAATCCCAGTCCTGTAAGCAATTAGTAAAAAACATTTAAAAACAAAACAAAAGAAACAAATAAATAAATTGGTTAAAAAGTTTTTTTCGTGTTTTTTCATGTCAATAATGCCTTTGGGACAGACTGCCATTAAACTTGGAAAGACTTATTTTTTAATATGATGTCGCCATTTGCACTACAAATATTTTTATTGAATAAATTATTTGAGTTAATATCAAAAGCAGACATTTTGAAAGAAATTCATGTGGAAAACAGTTATATCAATTATGAAAATTATGAGATACAGAAATAAATATCTGTACCACACGTACTGGTAAGAGTTATTTACCTTCGATTGGAAACATTTTAAAATAGATTTAAACAAAGGATTATCATTTTATGCATTTCGAAGCGGATTGAGAATCACTTTGGGTCAATGCGGTTTCGGGTGGTATGGGACGTTAATTAAATCTCACTTAATAAAGATATGCGGGCGTAATCAAGATCCAGTTAGTAGTGAGATTCTTAAAGTGAATGTTACCTGGAAGCAATGTGTAACGAAAGTATTGCATGGGGGAAGAGCTGTGTAGTTGAAGGAAATTCATTATTACTTTAGGAGCCACAGTTGAATCCTTTAAAATTTCAGGAGTTGGAGTCAAACATTTGGACTACAGACTCCACATCAGTTTTTTTATGATGTATCACAAAAAATTGAATTCTTCAGATTTTGTTTATTAAAAACTAACAAAAATCGAATTCACAAAGTCTTGAAAAACATTCGCGTACACTTTAAAATAGAAAGATTTATATGAATAAAGATAAGTGAAAGATTAGATTAAAACCTGTGGCTCTTTCTCAATCGGGGGGGGGGGGGCAGGTGGGAAGCAAAACACATCAAAAAGCTTGTACAGATGATTTATGAGGACGTCTTTTTAATGATTTTTTTTTAAATATTAAAAAAACTTAGAATTTTTTTTTTATTAGTGAATTATCAATCAATGCTCTCGATGAGGTCTCATTAGGGCTGTATGCCTTTAAAACGTTTGGGACACTTGAAATAATATTTCTAATCATCCATCCAACCATTTCATTCGCCCTCGATTGTTAGCTTTAAATGTATCATCAAAACCAACTCTTTTATAGCATTCATATTTTTGATTTCTGTTTAATAAATATTTAACTTCAATATTTTTTCGATCAAATAAGTAATACTTTACACTTCTCTATATTAAATCTTAATTTTCACATTTCTTGCCAATATGACAACTTATTCATGTGTTATTACCTCTGCCAAGGAGGTTATGTTTTCGGTCAAGTTTGTTGGTTGGTCATTATTATTTTTTTTATTGTGTACAGTCTAGAATCCACATCGCTTGACTAATTGTCAGCAAATTTGGTCAAAATATCGGTCATGGTCTTAGAACTACTTAATTTTGAGATATCTAGGCAATGGTCAAGGTCATTGAAAAGGTGAATGCTACTTTTGACGATAACTACGGCTCTATTCATTGTACTTGGTCCAATTTGTAGTCAATGAAGTCTGGCATCATATATGACATTAAACTTTGACCATGAAAAGTTTTGACAGAATTTCTACCTCCGATTGTTTCCAAATTTAATATATGAATCTGATGCTCTTTGATAGCAGTAACCACCTCGCAAAATTTCAATCTAATTAGATAAACAGCTTTTGAGTTATCAACATCTCCATGGCATAACTTTCGAGAATACTGAAGATTTTGGGCCATCCTTATGTTGTCAGGTAGAGGTATGCAGTCTCCCACCTGCCTTATATTCTGGTTTCTTTTGATAATGGTTTAACATCCATCAGCAAATAGTTCTATTTCTAAATTCATATCATTAGACAAGTCATTTATGAATATCAAAAACAAAAAGTCCTAATATTGGACCTTGAAAAACACTGAAGGGCACATCATGTGATTCCTAATAATTGTTACCTTCATAATTCTGTCAAAGTTTCTCGTAGATAATTAACTATTTTGTTAGAAACATCAACATTTTCACAGATTTATTTTCACAAGTAAACGATGAGTACCATATCAAATGCCGTGCTGAAATCCAAATATATAATATCAACATTATGCCCGTCATTCAAATATTCTTTTTTAATTTTAATACTTCCCAAAATATTACATAATGCTGATTTATCATAGATGACACCATGTTGCTTACAATGTATATCATTCAGTATAAAATTTAAAGAGCAAAATTAAATTTAGAAAAAAAAAAGGGTGCTATTTTACTTATAGGCCGATGCAGTTAATTATTTTCATGTAAAAGCATTATTTTGTACTTACTCAGTCATATTTTATCTCTCACGCCCCGAAAAAGAATTTTAAAATATCAAGCAGAACTTTAATTAGAACGATTTTTCCATTTTCATAAACAACCTGTATTTGTGAGCGAGCCGACATTTTGGGCTGTGAGCGGTCGGTAGAATAGACAAGGGCATTAACTCCGTTTTTATTTTTAGAATTATAAAGAGAAAGAAACACATAAGCAATAGTAATAAAATATATATTTATTAAATAAAAAAATAGAAAATTAAATAATTATTTTTACTTTGTTCACCGGGATACTTTCCACGATATAATTTTCTTGTTTTTTTTTTTTTTTTTTTTTTTTTTCATATTTACATGGTAACAGCGACCAAATATGGATAATAAAATATATATGTATTAAATAAAAAAATAGAAAATTAAATAATTATTTTTAATTTGTTCAACGGGATACTTTCCACGACGTGCCTACCTAGGGGACCCAATTTCGCGACACTTATCTGCCCTTAGTTCGCTAACCGGCCACTAGCTGGCCACTCCGAAAATGTCAAATTCGACATTTCATATCGCCCTTATGACAATGGAAAAATCGTTCTAATTAAAGTTCTGCTTGATATTTTTTAATTCTTTTTCGGGGCGTGAGAGATAAAATATGACTGAGTAAGTACAAAATAATGCTTTTACATGAAAATAATTAACTGCATCGGCCTATAAGTAAAATTGCACCAAAAAAAGTCATTTAATCAGAGTTCGATTAAAAAACTATATTTAAGAATTATGACAAACTTTGTTTTTTTTCTGTTAAATTAACATAACGGTTTAAAAAATAAAATAGACAGTAGGTTCAAGTCGAAAATTGCAGCCGTCATTGAAATACATTATACCTGAACAAAATTTTAAATAGAAATGTGATACTTAGAAGGCAATACAATGCAGAGGTGTGACGGATAGACACAAGTTGGAGCAAATAAAACATATAATGGTGGAACAAATTAAATAGTTTCACCTTTAATACAATGTATACATACACACACATATATATATATATATATATATATATATATATATATATATATATATATTTATTTATTTATTATTATTATTATTTTTTTCACAAACACACATATATCTGTTTATCTACACAATGTTACAATGTTATGTAATACCTGTATCAAGATGGTCTGGTGGAAATTCCGTATGATATAATATTTTTTTTAATATTTCGGGAACTCTTCCCTTCCTTCATATGCACGCTTGAACTTGAGTTGAGCACGGTTCTGAAGAAGTAAAAAGTTCCCGAAATATTAAAAAATATATTATATCATATGGAATTTCCACCAAACCATCTGGATACAGGTATTACATAACATTGTAACATTGTGAAAAAAAAATAATAATAATAAAATATATATATATATATATATATATGTGTGTGTATGTATACATTGTATTAAGGGTGAAACTATTTAATTTGTTCCACCATTATATGTCTTATTTGCTTCAACTTGTGTCTATCCGTCACACCTCTGCATTGTATTGCCTTCTAAGTATCACATTTCTATATACTAATAAACAATGCTTCAAGCAAACTACATAAACCTCTTATAATTTTAAATGTTTTACACTTTTGATGAAAGGAAGTCAATTGTTTCCTAATGTGTGTGAAACAAAAGGATTCAACTTAATGAAAAGAAAAGTAAAAACAAAAAGGTTTTCTTTCATTTTTCTATTCCATCCAATCAATGGCAATCTCAAATTTGAAATTGATAAGTTGTGGTTAAGATCAAAGAGAAAAGGGATGAGGGAAGATAATACATTTTTTATTAGAGAGATAGCCAAAGATTAGAGATTAGAAATCAGATTATTTTGAAAAGTGAGACAAAATTGCACATAACTAACCCATAGGAAAATTGAGGTGTATCTCCGAGACGCATATATAGTTTAGTACATCCTTTTAGGTCAGGGATGCACGGCATGTACCTAACAGCATATCTCTCTCTCTCTCTCTCATATATATATATATATATATATATATATATATATATATATATATATATATATGTATATAAGTTGAGCAATTTGTTGCACTGACAGTGGGATTAAAAGGCCACCTTCTTCCCCATGATAGAAAAAGAGATTCTTAATATACTCCGTCATGTCTATGTGATCAACGTCCCAAGGCCAACTAATTTGCATATTGCTTTGCAAAACAAACTTTCATTAATTAACTTTTTTTTTCTTATTTGCAGATTGTTTTCATTTTACTATTACCAACAGTGCTATTTACAAATATGTTTTATATCATGAATAAATGCTTAGCATTTTGGATGAGAAGAGTCTTTTCTCTCATTCCCAGTCAATTTACTTTTCGGAGTCGCGATTCTGGGTTTCCTCAATATTCAGGGGCCACGGGTCTCATTAGTAAATATGTATGTATAACGGTTTAAATCATTTTTCAAATCATATTCCAAATAAAGAGCATAGACAAAAAAGTGTTGTCTTAAAATAAACACTGACTTGAAACCATTTTTCATTTTTAAAAAACACTGGATCATCTTCAGAAAAAAATTTATCGTAGGTACCCAGCAAAAAATACAAATCAATAAAAATATCCAATTATAAATTTCACCATAAACCACAAGAAGTTACCTCGGTAAAAATTGTTAAATTAATGCCATATTTTGATTTGTAGATACAAATCATAAAAAAAGTAAAGTAGAAAAAAAATTACTTATTTTTTCTACTTAACTTTTTTTTTAACTTTACTTTTTTTGCTTTTTTTATTTTTCCTTTCATTAACCAATATCTTTGGTCATGGTTAAAAAAAAGTAGAAAAAAAGTAGAAAAAAAAAAGTAGGAAAAAAAAGTAGAAAAAAAAAGTAGAAAAAAAAAGTAGAAAAATAAGTAGAAAAAAAAGTAGAAAAAAAAATAGAAAAAAAAAAGTAAAGTAGAAAAAAAAAGTAGAAATAAAAAAGTAGAAATAAAAAAGTAGAAAAAAAAGTAGAAAAAACAAAAAAGTAAAAAAAAAGTTTTTAAAAAAAAGAGACCACAACAAAGTCAACAACAATAGTACTAACCTACTACACCTTCAGCTCCACCTGACTGCGGACTCAACGATAAACCGGGTGTTACCTCCACCACTCAGCTTGGGCACAGAGGTGATAATCTGAAATGAGGGAAGAGGAGATTGTCTTGATGATAGTGTTCACAGATTTCGCTGTAGATGTCTGGGGGGGGGGGGGGAAACAGCTTCATTTTATATGAAATGTGAAATGGTGAAAGATAATTTTTTTCTTTCTTATGGAAATCGCTCCAGACAAGGCATGAAGCCACTTGATGTAAGGAGATAACAAGAACAAAAGATGATTATCGCAAAGACAGGAGATACCTATTAGCCTTAGTCTTGAAAAAACCAAGGCTATAGGTAGGAGGAAAACAAGCCTGCGATTCTTGGAAAGAAGCTACTGGAATAGGAAGTTGTATTACAATGATGTATAAAAACAGCGAATTGATGGAGACCATTAGACAAACGAGCTGGAACAAAGGTAGGAGGGACTAGATCAAACAATTCTTAAGAACACATGCCATAACAGTATTTATGGAAAAGACTGAGGCTAGCAACGTCACGTCTATGAGAGAGCGGGTTCCGAGAAAAAGAAAGGATGGGACCAATTAAAGGTTTTAACCAATCATAAAGCTTTATCTAATTATACGAGTTTACAAAAAAATTTGCGGTAAACATGGATGCCCCCTCCCTTCAGGGTGGTACAAACATGGGCAGTGTGGCAGCTCCACCTACCCAGCTCTTATGTTAAACTTAATGTACTTTCAAGTGGAGTGATAAAATTTAGTAATTTTTTTTAACCAAAACGTATCCTTGGCCTTTTGGCTAAAATCAGAGTGTAGTATCTGTTCCAATGGAACTCTGTAGACCGGTGCTGTCTTGATCTTCAAACCGTGATTATGTTGGTCTGAGGTATTGTCCTGTGCAGTTCTAGGAGGTCCACTTTCCTAGGCTTTGCCTTCTCACCCTTTGAGAAGGGGTTAGTTTATTGCTAATCGCCTAAGGCACTCCTACCAGGATATGCTGACGGGGCTGCCCAGGCATTTTTGTAGGCCAGATCGTGCTAATCCTAATGCACTGGCTTTCCACACCTGACCTTGTGTCTAACCTCCTGGAGAGGAGGTAAATAAAAATAGTTTGATCTTGTATCTAACCACCCTCCCAGGCTTTGCCTCCCCTCTTTGGGGAGGAGTAAGTTAATTGCTTACTGCTTGAGGCGCTCCTACCGGGGAATGCCGACGGGGCTGCCCAGGCAATTTTTGATAGTCAGAGTGCTCACCTCTCGGGCGCTGGCTTTTCAACCCCCACTTTCCGACCCGAGCTTGGGTCACATCTTACTTGTGGGAGTAGGATAAAAACTGGCCTTGTGCCTAACTCCTGGAGAAGAGTAAATTACTCTAACCTCCTGAGATAAATAACTAGGCCTTTTGGCTAGGAGCAAAGTGTAGTATCTGTTCTGATGCAACACTTCATCTTTTCTGTCTTTGGTCAGTGAAAAAGGGATCCTTCTAGACAGAGTCATTTTTTTTTTGTCCTAAGCCGGATTGCCTCTCTTTGTGAGCTGGATTTTCCCTACATAAAAAAAAAAATCGACCGCCCTCGTGGGGAGGCAAGTAAATAGGGACAGACATTCTGGCCACAATTTCTTGGACGTAAATACTGAAGGATTTTCACACAGCGGAGGGATGGGACATAAAACAATTACCATATTGTTTCAGCCATAAGTCAAGGGAGATTTTTATGGTCGGATTAAAGGATTTTGCATAGGCTTGTGCATTGGTAAACCTATATTTTTATTGGCTTACTTTTTACCTTCCTTTATTAAATCTGTCAACAGCAGAACATAATGAATGCGTAAGGAAATGAAATAAAAAAAAGTCTGGAGAAATGAAATTTTACCAGCCATTTTGATATCCGTTGTAATGTTTGTACATCATCGGATTGAAATTATTCAGTCTCATGTCTTCACACATTTACCAACACAAACGGAGCAATGCAATTAAAGACTAACCATAGACCAATAGGATTGAGAATATCCCTGATTGATTATATCAAGAGTTAAAACAGACAGGCGTCAATTTTAAGAAGGGTTATTTTAAATAAAGACATATCTGATTTCTAGAAAAAGCTGAAAATAACACCAGTCACAGTAAAAAATGACTGAACAGCAACAAAGAGTGAACACTAGTAAACTGACATCATGACTTGACAGAGGGGTTATTGTTCTTCCACTTCTATCGCGTCACTGTAAGAACACCCTGTCAAGTTTCACACACACATCCAAATCCTATAGAAAATGATGGTGCTTATGCTGATTAGCGGCCTATGAAAAGATTATTTTTATATAAAAACAATGATATATACTTATTAAGCATTATATTCTTACTCACTGTACGAAAACGTAGAAAAAAATATCCACTAGAACTTTAATTACTAGTATTTTTCCATTATGCGTATCATAACAGCGACTCGTTCAGTAAGCCTCCATCTTGTTTTTTAAGAAGATTTCAGTTATCTGCCCTTCAAATCTTCTTAAAAAACAAGATGGAGTCTTAGTGACCGTTCGCTGTTATGATACGCAGAATGGAAAAATACTTGTAATTAAAGTTTTAGTGGATAATTTTTTCCTACTTTTTCGTACAGTGAGTCAGAATATAACGCTGAATAAATATATATTATTGTTTTTATATAAAAATAATTTTTTCATAGGCCGCTAATTGTCCACTAGAACTTTAATTAAAAATTATTAATTATTTCGTATATATTACGAAAAATGCCCCTAAATAAAAATCATACCTCAAAGAAAAATTAATTTTGTTAATAAACGATATTATCATTGAATAAAGCATTGTTTAATCAATATTTTCACCAAAAAAATATAATTTCATAATATATTTCATGTGATTTACTATTTATTTAAATAACATAGTTCCAAATTGTTCGAAATGCCGTAAATTAAACTATTTTTTTTTTAAATCTTAGTGAAAATGTATTATTTTTTTAAAACAAAATACACCTTTACTAAACGTATATCTTTATATATAAAAAAATCCATTAAATTTTTTTAATGAAAATAATGATCTGTATATGTTTAAAATAAAATTTGTTTTTAACTATTTCGTATGTATTACGAAAAATGCCCCTAAACTCCGTGTTAATAAAACCATTATAACTCGAAGAAAAATTAATTTTGTTAATTAACGATATTATCATTGAATAAAGCATTGTTTAATCAATTTTTTTTTGTGCGTGAAAACATTGATTAAATATGCCGTTATTATTTCATTTATTTAATCTACAAAGATAAAATATACTACACTTAATAAGATATCGAAAAAAGTAATTTTTAAAAAATGGAAACAATAATTATTGGCTATACACTACTTTTTTATCAAATAATGAATAAGTAATTCAGACTTTTGATTTTTTATATAATTAAAAAAAAAATTCACACTTATTTGCGTGTATCCATATTTGTCGTAATTCTTTCTCTTTTGGAAATCCAAACACATGCAGTAGGCATTTTAACTTTGTGAATTATGAAATGAAATTTAAAAAGGCGCGAAATTAAGTTAACCAACCACAATGACGTCAGAGGGGGGGCAAGAAGTTAGTTGCTTGGCCTTGTTAACTTTCGGTGGCCATGGCAGGGTCCGCCCAACAGAGGGCATTGAAGGAGGTGCTCATGGTTTAGGTTCTGTAGGTTGTTTTTTTTAGTGAAGAGTTGTTTCCCTTACAACTGACACATTTATAAATGAAGAGTTGTTTCCCTTACAACTGACTCCGGCAGTTATAGCTCACGTGTACGAATGGGAAAATGTAAATGTTTCTGAAATAAACTACATTCTAAATTCTAATATTTTGACAGGATTAGGACATGCCAAAATGTCTTCTTAAAATATCCTATTTTTATCAGTCTTACAGTGTCCTTTACCTAACCATTTCATATGTTGCATACATGTTTATATCATGGTTTTGTGACCATTTATATAACTATATATGTGATCCATTTTTACTTTATTTTTCAGATTTTTGTGAGGTGTTATATATTTCTACAATAGCGCTAGGCACTTCAAAACACAGATGATACATCAAAAAGGTTTATTTATTATGTGGCCATATATAGGGATCTGCCCTTTTAATACTGTATAAAGCACTGTATTATGAATGAAAATATGCTTATAGAAAAAAAAAAAACCTGGGATATGTGAAAGAAGAAAAAATAGAAGTGGTAAAGCAAAGCTTATTCCAATCAGCAATTCTGTTGCAATAAGGGAAGCACTCAGAAGCTACAATTCGTACAGCTCTGGACAGATACATCTGTTCTTAGGGACATGATTAATGTGATGGATACTGTTAATACCTGAAACAATTTAACAAACACAATGGATATAGTATAATAAGCAATTTAATGCTAAAATGCAACAGGAATAGAATTCAATGAAAAGTGTTTCTTTTCTCCGAGTGCGAACATTGTCCATAACACTTAAAGGTTCTTGTTGTTTAAAAGTACGAAAAAAAAATTTTTTTGTCTTGAGAGAGAGTTAATTAAGGGCAGTAACTCTATTCAACTGTTATTATTACATCGAAAGCAATTAACTGGAAATTAATTATTAATAAATGAACGTAAAAGAATACAGTAATTAAAAATTTAAGGATTTATTTTGTTTAAATTTGAATTGTGTAGTGAATGAAATCACTGAACGAAATTCAGCAACGAAAATTTAATATTTTTTTTGTACTGAATGAAATTACTGAAAGAAATTCAGCATGGAAACATCGAAAACAATTATGTAATTACTGAATAAAATTCAGCATGGAAAATTTAAGAATTTAGTGTACTGAATGAAATTACTGAAAGAAATTCAGCATGGGAATTAAGTTCAGATCCATGATCGCATTTAATACAAAATCAAAGTTGTTAGATATTAAAGACAAAATTTGGCTCAAAATTACAATTCACAGTTACTGCCCCTTAATTAACTCTCTCTCAGGAAAAGACAAAAAAAAAATTTTTTCGTACTTTTAAGCAACAAGAACCCACTTAAAACATTTATATTTATTCAAAGTTCAAAGTCAATATTCACTTATCTGTATACATATCTTTTCTTCTGACGGGCTATCATATCTTTCGTACTCAATCATAGTTTTCTTAATTTTTTTCTTCTTACTGAATCATTTTTTTCCTCCGATCTCCCTTTCCATAACATTCCAGTCTAAAAAAAACAAAAAAACAAAGTGTTGTCTGCTCCTACTCCAATTTAACATTTTCGTTTCTTTCCCTTCTCCCACCATTAAACGCTCGCTTTCTCCCTTCCTACTATTGTTATATTGAGCCAAGACCCTGAACAAAAACAAAAAAAACGGCCAAGCTGTCAGCCACAGCAAACACCCCCTCCCTCTCTCTGGCCGATGACGTTAAGAAAGACAGAGAAAGCAGACAGGATGATACTCCTATGCTTATCTTATTCTCCTTCTATCTCACCCTTGTGAACTTTGTGACACAAGCATGTGGGTTTCTGCATTTTTTTTCTCTATTTACTCCATTTCAAACCCGATCGCACAATATTCTTTAAAATTATTATTTACATGGTGAGTTCGCTCAACGCGTCACATTAAACAAAGATATACAGGCAGATAATCCACTTCACTTCTTTAAACGTACCCAAGGGGAGATAATTTATCTTAAGAATTGTGTTTTTTTAGTTTGTAATAGGTGGCAACTGTCCATGCAACACTATTTCTACAACAAAGTGTCCTACACCTGTCCCAAGACTGATGTTGGTTATCCATTGCGTTTGGTTCAGGTGCTGGTCAAGATCATTAATAGGATCTACAACATAGTAAAATCAGCGAGACTATACCGCTAACTTTTTGCCATGATCCAAGCAATCTTGAAGTTGTCAATTATTTTAATGCAAAGCCATTTTTGAGCATGTGTGGCAACAGGTTGTTGGGACATGAGATGTGGGATCAATCATGTGGTGTAGGTGGTGATGTTGCCATGGCTACAAACATCAAGAGATGTTCTGTAGGACGATGTTCAGCACTCAATAAGTCCCGGGCCTAATTTATAAAACAACATTCAGGCAAAATGAAAGTTTATTTATCACTAGGGTGATACACACTCAAACAATTCGATACAACTTGTTTTGGGGCTCAATTTTAGATATCAATTTAAGATATTAATTTTAGATATCAATTTTAGATATTAATTTTAGATATCAATTTTAGACCTCAATTTTAGATATCAATTTTAGATATCGATTTTAGATACCAATTTTAGATATCAATTTTAGATATCAATTTTAGATATCAATTTTAGATATTAATTTAAGATATCAATTTTAGATATCAATTTAAGATATCAATTTTAGATATCAATTTTAGATATCAATTTTAGATATCAATTTTAGATATCAATTTTAGATATTAATTTTAGGTATTAATTTTAGATATAAATTTTAGATGTTAATTTTAGACCTCAATTTTAGATATCAATTTTAGACCTCAATTTTAGATATCAATTTTAGACCTCAATTTTAGATATCAATTTTAGACCGCAATTTTAGATATCAATTTTAGATATCAATTTTAGATATCAATTTTAGACCTCAATTTTAGATATCAATTTTAGACCTCAATTTTAGATATCAATTTTAGATATCAATTTTAGACCTCAATTTTAGATATCAATTTTAGATATCAATTTAAGATATCAATTTTAGATATCAATTTTAAGTATCAATTTTAGATATCAATTTTAGACCTCAATTTTAGATATCAATTTTAGACCTCAATTTTAGATAACAATTTTAGACCTCAATTTTAGATATCAATTTTAGACCTCAATTTTAGATATCAATTTTAGATATTAATTTTAGATATTAATTTTAGATATCAATTTTAGACCTCAATTTTAGATATCAATTTTAGACCTCAATTTTAGATATCAATTTTAGACCTCAATTTTAGATATCAATTTTAGACCTCAATTTTAGATATCAATTTTAGACCTCAATTTTAAATATCAATTTTAGATATCAATTTTAGACCTCAATTTTAGATATCAATTTTAGATATCAATTTTAGATATCAATTTTAAACCTCAATTTTAAACCTCAATTTTAGATATCAATTTTAGATATCGATTTTAGATATCAATTTTAGATATCGATTTTAGATATCAATTTTAGATATCAATTTTTGACCTCAATTTTAGACCTCAATTTTAGATATCGATTTTAGATATCAATTTTAGTTGGATAGATTCCAACCCAGAAAACAGCAATTCTTCCCTCTTTGTCAGAAACATCGCTCATGGAATGTGAGGACAACAGGACAAAATAAGGGAAGCAAAAGTTACAAGGTTCACTTTCTACTCTCCCAATGAACATTAAGATCGTTTTCCCCCTTTTTTAAACAAATATATGTCCATGTAGAGAAGAACGTTAAGTATTGGTATGGTGACTATACTCGCACCAAAAACTAGATTTCTCACTTGCAACAATTTTTGAGGAAATAGTTTTAAATATCATGTAATACGAAGAATAGGAAACAACAAAATACATTTAGTTTTTTAAATAACTTTTTTTCGGGGTATTTTTATACAAATTTTAGGCACATATCTAGGGATTGAGTAGCAAGCGATACATAAATCGGTTATTCAGAAAAGTAACCCAGCCCTAATTTATATGTTTAGCTTTTATAAATATGGATATCCGAAAAGACAATAATCTCGGTTATAATGACGCTCTGTGCGAACGGCGCGATATTACGTTCACATGAAGTTTAAAGAAATAAATTATTTGTATACACAGAAAAAATACATAAATTTTAGACAAAAACAAATTAGTTAAAAATCTCATGACATTAATTTTATTAACTTATTTTTTAGTATTAATAAATAAAAAAATTCATATTTTTGGACACATACAAATTTTCTTCAAGAAATATGTCTGTAATTAAAATTCCGTGATGTTAAGTTTATTTAATTTTCTAATATAAATAAAAAAAAATTGTATGCAAAGAAAAAAAAGAAAAAAGAATTCTAAGACTTTTATTTATTTTATTTACTTTTTATTCCATTATGTTAACATTATATAATTCCTAGATTTTAGATTTTTACCGAGATTATTGTCTTCTCGGACATCCATACTTACAAAAGCTAAACGTATAAATCAGGTCTGGGTTACTTTTCCGAATAACCCAGAAATTTTTAGAAACTTAACCCATGTAGTTTCGAAGATATTCAGATTTATACAAAAATGTTTCAAAAGCAAGAATTTTCTTCTTATTGTACAATCTTTTCGAAATCTTGTTGTTTTTGTTGCCAATACTCATCATACCAACACCCAACTTTCTCCACATGAACATGATTTGATATAAAAAAAAATAATTCAAAATCAAACTGCCTTAATGAACATATCCAAATACATAAGGGTCCTTGGACTGGCTAAGAAGGGGAGCCCTCCACTACGACTAGGAGAGGCTTATAATGGCCGCCCAAGACCAGGGCCTGATGACAAATGCGTTTAAAAAGATGGCTGGTCTCAGTCAGGACAACAAGTGCAGGTTTTGCCACACTGAAGTGGAGAGTGTGAGCCACCTGATATCGAGTTGCAAAATCATGTTGGCAGATGGCTCCTATACAGCACGACATAATGGAGTGTGCAGGTACCTCCACTGGACCATCTGTAAGAAACTGAATATCAGATGTAGCAGCAGGCACTGGGAACATCTACCTGAGAGAACTGTGGGGAATGAGACATACACCATCCATTATGACCATGAAATCCTCACAGCTACCTATCTGGAAAACGCAGCTGTCAAACCTGACATTGTCATATGGAACAAGAGCGAGAGAGAGTGGCAACTTTGGTTGGGGTCAGTGTCCCTAATGATGGGGGCCTAAATAGAGCTGAAAGGGAGAAAATAACAAAATATCAGGGTCTAATGTATGATATGAAAAGAAACTGGAACCTCAAAGAGATCTCTATCATTCCAGTTATCATAGGAGCCACTGGACTCATGAAGAAGAACTTAAAAAAGTATTTAGCAAGTATACCTGGTGAACCAAGTGCAAGAGAAATCCAAACAACTGCACTCAAGGGAACAGCCAGAATCCTGAAAAGAGCTCTCGGTTGGAGTCTGTAAATAGCGGGTGATCGTATTGCATTTGGAAGAATGCCCCGTCCCCAGCAAATGAATGAAAAGAAAAATTTAAAAAAAAAGAGAGACTCCCTTTCACTGCGAGGTTTGTGGTAGATCTTTCTCCGCAAACGGTAACCTTACAAAACACATGATCATCCATACGGGGGATATGCCGCACCACTGCAGCATCTGTAAGAAGGCCTTCTCCTCAAACGCCTTATTGATAATCCACTCGAGAACCCACACTGGAGAAACACCTTTCTCCTGTCAGATATGTGATAAATCTTTTAGTAGAATTGATGTTTCGACAAATCACTACCGGACACATTCTGAAGAGACTCCGCATCAGTGTGGAGAGTGTGGCAAATCTTTCTCTCTGAAAGGAAACTTAGGGAAGCATCAACAATGGCATCTTCAAAAGAAAGCACAAAAAACGAAATACCCTTAAAAAAAATGAATGAAAAGAAAAATTTAAAAAAAGAGAAAAAAAAATACAATTTCTAAATATGGACTAATAGACTACTTAGTATATTAGATTAAACGAAGGCCATTTTGTCAAATTTAAAATTAAACCATCAATTATGAATAATAACAATCTTAATAAAGACAATCTTACGTGTATATTAGGGAACAGTATTAACATAGCGAAGACTGATGATACAGTTTGTTTTATTAGAGAAAGACTGTTTGTGGTTTGCAAGCCTTGTTTTACAACATGACTGTGTGCTACCTATATATGTTTTCTTGTAGATATGTTAGCTTGGTAAACTATATTAGTTATGCATAATTAAGGGTTGCGGGTGAAAAACAGAAATCATATTTTACTTATCTATGTAAGTATGTATATTAGTATTTTGTGACTTACTGTTGCAGCAGTCATTCCTTGTGTAGTTTTTACTAGGGTCACAATCTGTGGCTGGCTTGATGTTGCTCCAGTCTTGTGAACTGTAATCATCTGTTTCGTCCCAGCACCAATACCTCCACCTGCCTTTAATACTGTTGCGCCAGGAGTAGCAACTCGCACTGTCTGCGTGCCAGGAATTAATTGGCCTGCAAATATAAAAATAAAAAATATGGCTTGATTACATTTTACAAAAAACATGTTACGGAAATTTACGTAAGTTAATAAAAAATTTGTTCTTTTCTTTTTCCTTTAAAACTTTATTGGTAAATATGAAAGCCATAAATGTATTTTATATCTGGCTATCTCGAAATTCCTTTGAGACTAGTGTGTCGTACATAACTCAAACGTATTAATAGACTGTCAAGATCTGCAGCAAACCCGAAACAAGTATTACGACTCCCCAAATTTAAAACACTTGTTTGAAAACATAAATGTGACAAGAATTTTAGACTTCATCAGGGAAGTTGGACTGTACCAAAAAAATGTATTGCAATTTCTTCATTTTCACCTTTCATTGTCTTGAAAGACAATGTAAAATAATTTGAATTGTATTGAGAACTTTATTCGGCATTACATAACCCATAGTTGGTTGCTATGCCGTAAAACAAGCCAAACCAAACCAAACTAATCCCACCCTACATCACAAGTCTTGTTTTGCTCGCCTCTTGTACGTGGGGTTTATACTCTATCAATGCTGTTTTTCAACTTCATCTCGGGTGAAATCTGGGATTTTTTTCTATGTTAATTTCAAAAATGTTGAATGTAACATTCACAATTTTTTAAATTAATAGTTGCAACTGACAACAAAAAGAAAAAACGTATTTGAGATTCGTGATAAAATACAAAAATAATTTTAAAAACTAATTCCCAGTTTCATTTGAAAATAATTTAGGTTGCTAGTATTCATTTCTATCTTTTGAATGAAGACAACACTTTCTTTTATAAATTAAAAAAAATATCTTTAAAAGAAGCTGGCAGAACAACAATGTGAATTCATTTTGTGTTTATATTACATCATTTGAATTATAATTATTAAATTGATAATTTATGATATTAAATAGTGGGAATTAACAATATTTAAAAATATATATTTAGTAAGTTGACAAAAAAAGACAGATACACTGACAATCTCTTTTGAATGAAGACAACACTTTCTTTTATAAATTAAAAAAAATATCTTTAAAAGAAGCTGGCAGTACAACAATGTGAATTCATTTTGTGTTTATATTACATCATTTGAATTATAATTATTTAATTGATAATTTATGATATTAAATAGTGTGAATTAACAATATTTAAAAATATATATTTTGTAAGTTGACAAAAAAAGACAGATACACTGACAATCTCTTTCACCAAGCAGGAAACAGGTGAAAAGCATCGAGGCTTTGTTTCCCTCACCACTTGATCTGAAACTAGCGAAGTTATGTTTGAGTTTGAGAACGCGTAAATTTTAATTTCTTTTCTTTTTACAAGGTAACATAAATTTAAATCATATTTAGATGTTATTATGGTCAATAGTTTTATTTTAACTGGTAGTTTAAAATCCGTAAATATTTATTATGGTATCATTAGTACCAGTAATGGAAAATTTACTTTTAAACAAAATAAAATCCAAAGAAGCGTTTTTGAAATCGGAAATTATGTTAAAAATTGGTGGGAGGTCCCCTCATGGTGGGTGGCCCAGGGCCCCAGCCCCTTGGCCCATTAATCCGGCCCTGCTATAAAATATATTACACAAAAGTAAATACTGGTTCATAATGAAGAAGTATAGTTGACTACGAAATATAAGAGTATTTATATTTATAATATTTTTTGATCACAAATTTCATGGGGTGCAAATGTAACTGCAGGTGGGGGGGGGGGGCCTAGCACCCCCTGGCTACGTGGGGGGTTTATAAATGAATTCAACTGAATAGATTTTTGCATTATTTTGACACTGTTACTATTATGACGTGTGTACTTTGATCTGATTCACGTACTAATTTGGTCCCTGAGGACCCCAAATAAAATTCAGATAGAAAACTAACGATTATAAGAATGTGCCGGGGCCCTACAAAGGGTTTAGAGCGATTAGAAGCTCTAGTATACATTTGGAAGAGTGTACAAAAAAACTTGATAACTATTATTTTAAACGAGTTGAAAAAAGAATCAAGCCAGGGCAAAGGGGTGTTTTTACTATGGGTTGGATCGAAACGCTGAGAGCGGAAATCCAAGCTGTAACCCGAGGAACGGTCAGCTACGGTCAGGTATTATCATAAGTGATGAAAATATCATTTGAAAATGAAACCAAGAGTTGAGCTAAGGTAACCAGCGACCAATCAAAACGCGTACTTGCCATAATGAAAAAAAATTGAATCCGGACAATGCCGCGTGACCAGTCTAACTATATGAAGTGTTGTGTGAAGTGAATTTAGCAGACAGAAAGTAGCAGACACTCACTCAGTAAGACAGAGTTAGAAACACACAGTAGTAGACAGTCAGAGTCTGTCATCTGAGTTAGACGCTGTGATTCTCGCGCCCCCTCCTGCAATCAATTGGATTCACTTTTCTTAAGCCAAAAAGAAAAGTTGCTTTATGTCAAATATCAACTAAGTTGAGAAGTCACAAATTAAAATTAACCCCAGCATCCAAAAGCAAAGACACTATCCCCCTTTACTTGAGGAAAAGGACCCAAGTTCATGCATATATGGAGAATATATATATTATTATCTTAAACACAAACAAGAGCTTTGTTGTGTTTTTGAGCTGTTTGAACTGTCTATTGATTTCCACTTTTTATTGATTTTCACTTTTTGCTGTTTTTTTTTTTGTTATTAATATGTCTGTCTTCTCTCAGTTAATGTGTTCCCCGGACAGCGACGACTTATGCCTCTTAACCAGACCAAATCACAATGTGGAAAGAGGTATTATCGAAGATGAGGGATCACATCAAATTGACGCACCCCCACCACCACAGCCGCAAAACAATAAGTGTGAATACATCACATCAACCCATGCAGAAGCTACCAGTCGGAAACGAGAGAAAAGTGACCGAGAGTGAAGACGACAATGTCTGGAAAGGGGAAAGGAGGACAAGGCCACATCTGTTGCCGTTTTGGCCAGGATTGACCCTTTGTTAGTGTTGCAAATAAGTAAGAAAGGTCACAGGCCACATCTTGTGACAATGACCGGGGATTAAACCTTGGTATGTATCATAAATAAAAAAGGGTTGCAAGAAAAAAGAAAAACCGTTTAAATAAAAGAGAAATCCTATATTGTCCCTATTTACTTGTTTCCCCACTAGGGCAGAGTTAGACACACGGTCGGTTTTTAATATAGGGGGAAATCTAGCCCCCCAACAAGGGGCACTCTGGGTTATAACAAAAATTGCCTCAATCTAGAAGGATTTCTCCTTCTTTGACCGAGGACAGAATAGACTAAGTGTAGTATCACAACAGATACTACACTTTGTTCCTAGCCAAAAGGCCATGCATAAACCCTGCATTGTTTCGATGAAAATATGTGGCAAAATGCGTACAACAACTTAATTACGGGTGGCAGTATAAAAATAATAGAACCGGAGAGAAAGGCGAAATACTAAAAAAAAAAAGAGGAAGAAACTTTAATTAATGAAAAAAAAGAAAGAAACCAGAAAGAAGAAGAAGAAGAAGAAGAAGAAGAAGAAGAGTTACTTGCTTTTGAAAATGAAAAAGAAAAAGAAAAAAGAAAAAGAAAAAAGAAAAAGAAAAAGAAAAAAGAAAAAAGAAAAAACTTTCGTTGCTTACGCCAAAGCTGAGTAAGACCAATAAGAACTTTTAGTCGATGGGCTAATAGTTCTGAAACGCTTGAAGAAAGAAAGAAAGCCAAAGCTATGAATCGAGGAAAAGACCGGAAGTCCAAGGTAGATTACTGTTTCAGTACCTGTATTTTTTGGTGGTAAAAATAATTTTTTAAAAAGTCTGTCAAGTTCATAGAGCATCAATTGAGAATTATTTTATGTCAGATTTCTACAAGAAGTTTTTTTTAGATGTACTGTTTTTTTTTTTTAGTTTGACTGTTTTCGACAGTGAGCGAGTAAGGAATTAGGAGGAAAAAATCCAAAGCAATACGATGAACGATCGCTGTGCAGATTTAATCTTCCTTTGAGATCATCAGAGTTAAGACCGTCTTTAAGACTCACATTACACATTCAACTAAGTTCATCCTCCTCCTCCTCCTCCTCCTCCTCATCATCATCATCATCATCATCATCATCATCATCATCATCATCATCATCATCCTCATCATCATCATCATCATCATCATCATTATCGGTTGAACATCTGTTTTATATGCTGGCAGGTTTTGGACTCACATTACACATCCACTGAGTCATTCTCATATCATTTCTCTCCATGCAACACATGTCCTCAACCCTCACTAGCAAGGTGTCACTTCCATACATCATCATCACACTGCGTATACATGCCTGATAGACTCTTTCCTTGATCAACAGTGGTAACGCTCTGCTGGTTAGTAATGGCAGAAATTCACTGAACTTACTCTATCCACTCCGAACACTTGCAATTACACTAGCACCAACTCCTCCCTGTGCTCCAATTTTAATAAAACTTCTGAGTAACATTAATATCCTCATCATCTTAGTATACTTTCTCTACATCTGAATTCTCATCCATTTCCATTGTGTTACACTTCTTGCACACAAACTGCTGATCTTCCATTGTTTCACAGAAAAGCACAAAACTATCAGCGTAAATCATCTCTTTTAACAACACATACGAAATTCCCTGGACAACGCTTCTAAGGCACAACCGAAAAGCAACAGAACTCTGATGTGCTCCCACTTGAACATTAAAGCTGTCACTAAATGTGCTGTTAATTCTAACCCGACGACTTTGAGTATTTCTGTACATTGCTTGAACAACCTTCATCAACCACTCGCTTGCACCTAATTTATGCAAAGCCTACTAAATAAAATCTCTTGGCACTCTGTCAAATACTTTCTCTGAATTTACAAAAGCAAAATACAGGTTCTTCTTCTTACCAATATACTTCTCTTGCATTTGTCTCAGGATAAATATAGCACCAGTGGTAATATACCCAGACATAAAAACAAATTGTATTTCAAAGATAAAGAATATTTTTTTATAAAATAGTTAGAAAACCTTCACAACGCAGATTATTGTTTTTAAAAATAAATTATTTATTTATCTTAAAAACATTTTTTTTTTTTTAACTTGAGCGCTTTCGGTAATAATATCACCATCTTCAGAAGAATAAGCATATTTTTTCCTCTTTTTCTTCATTTTTTTTTTTTTTTCCCCTCCTGACTGAGACAAGCAGTAAGGATGAATTCGTCTCGATGTTATGGACGAAATGTTTATAAGTCGTGTGTTATCACGTGGTTTCGTTTATGCTTATCTGACTTCTTATTTACTGTTCAATTATTCTCTCCACCAAATCCTATCAATTTTAAGCCTCTGTAATAACCTCGATCCAAAGTTTCTCGTCTACCCTTTTTAACAGTTCACAATTGTACTAAGATCCCAGTCTGTTATGATCTTGTTTGTCAAGTCTCTAATCATCTCAATGGTTGTTTCACCCACAACCTTCAGCATTTATACAGCAATGTCTGAGGGTCCTGCAGGATCTTCTTCATTATACAGCTTCTGGTGTCATTTTTTTCCAACTGACTAGATACTGTTCTGCAACTTCTAGATTTTGTGAAACATAGAAACATAGATGAATTCTGGTAGAAGGACATGAGTCGTCTATGGCACCAGCTCCTTGTCTTCATCTTTGTATGCGTCCAGTGACGACAGCAGCCTTATAATTGAATTTGATTTCTTGGTCAATCCAGAACTTATCCAACCGCTTCTCAAATATCTTTACAGTTTCGGCTTCAATTACACTTGATGGCAATCTATTCCACAAATCAACACAGCGATGGGTGAATGAATATTTTTTCAGGTTCAAACGTGCCTGTTTCTTGTAAAGCATCTGACTGTGTCCCCTGTTTCCCACTCTTGTATTTTTTCTAGTCAATAGTTTATCTGCATTGAAATCATATTTTCCAGAGAGCAATTTATAGCACTCAATCATGTCCCCAGGTATTCTTCTATAGGCCAAACTTGGCAATTTCAGAGCTTTCAACCTTTCTTCATAACTCTGATCGTACAGTCCTGGAACAAGTTTAGTAGCTCGCCTTTGTACATTTTCTATCATTTCAATGTGTTTCTTTTTATATGGTGCCCATACTTGATTAGCATATTCAATATGAGGCCTCACAAGCGCTTTAAACAATATAACCAATGAACTTCGATCGAGGTATTCAAAACATCTGCGGATTAAACCGAGTATTTTGTTGGCTTTGTTTACTTTCTCTTTCATGTGTTCTTCGAAATTTAGCCTATTGTCTATTACAACACCAATGTCTTTTTCCAAGTTCGTATAATCCATGGGTTGTAGACAATCATTCAGAGTATATTGAAAGCAATTTTTAGTGTTCTGTTTAGTACCTATACACATAATCTTGCATTTTTCTGGATGGAATTTTAACTGCCATTTTTCAGACCAATCATACATGCAATGGATATCTTCCTGTAGTTTCTGACAATCTTCATAGTCTCTGATTTCACGAAATAACTTGGTATCGTCAGCATATAAAAAAGTTTCACTGTCATTCTTCATAGACTCAGGGAGGTCGTTTATATATACAACAAACAAAAGAGTCTGATGAAAACTATTAATTTCCAAGCAAGCCTGTGCATGCATTGCTAGCACCCCATTGTTATTTCAAATGTACTTCTCTCCAACAATATGCATATTTATCTTTGCCATCTGTTTAACTATCCTGAATACTTCATTTTTTTTTGTTGGATATGTACAGGGTGATTCATAAGTCACTTAGCTATTTAAAATGATTACCATATGAAGCACAAACATACTATGAACTTTTGATAATTGTTATCTTACTCTCTAATTACTGCTATTTGTTATTTTAAATTTGTTCGTTTATATATTTGTTTCTATATATATTTATTTTTATTTATTTACATTTGTGTAAATCATCATATCTGCTTTTTTTTCAGGCAGTATGTCATTTACAATTGAAGAACGAATTTTTATTGTTATTCATATGACCAAATTTGATGAATCTCTCACACTTGTTGAAAGGTAATGGAAACGTGATGTGAACAGAAAGCCTCCTTCGCACAACACTCAATCAATCAAATATGCTACAAAGAGTTGTAAATTCCTTGCAAAAAAGAATGGAGCTATGCATGCAGAACGAAGGTGAAAATTTAGAAAATTTGCTGTAATTTTAAACTCCCATAAATGAATTTGTTGAATAAACTTTTTGTTTTGTATTACCGTATGTTTTAACTTTAGAATTTCAAGAATAAATAGCTAAGTGACTTATGAATCACCCTATATATCATATTTTGAACAAAGGGGGTACACCATTATCGTGAGGAATAACAAAGAGGGTACAAAATTATCGTGGTGTAAAAAAAAGAGGTTACAACATTATCGTGAGGTACAAAAAGGGGAATACAACATTATTGTGGGGTACACAAAGGCAGGGTACAGCATTATCGTTGTGTACAACAAAGAAGGTAAAACATTATCGTAGTGTACAACAAATGGGATACAACATTATCGTGGTGTACAACAAAGGACGTACAACATTGTTGTGGTGTACAACAAAGAAGGTAAAACATTATCGTAGTGTACAACAAAGGGGGTACAACAATCACTGACAATAACAAGCATTATTCTCTGGAGTCTAAGTGACAACAAGTCTCTCCAGATTTCCAGAACTCTTTAACTCTTTTGATCATCATCATCATCATCATCATGATGATGATGATGATGATGATGATGATGATGCCAATACTGGATCCATCATGGGCATCAAGGTTACAGTACAACAAATCTTGGTCAGTACATATTTTTTTTATTTTTTTTTAACATAGTTCACCCCAAACAAGGCAGGCCGCCACTGTAGACGTAAGGGGCTACTGAGAAAAAAGAAAAGGGGAGAAGGTAGGGGGCGGTCGACCTAGATTGGGATCTGCGCAGCGAGATGTCTGTTTACATAAGTTTTAAATTTCTGCATGTCTGTACTGTTGGGGAAATAGGGGGCAGGGAGGGAGTTCCAGAGGCCAGCAGTACGAGGAAAGAAGCTATTTGAGTAGAAGGCTCTCCGATATCTGGGGACCTCCACAGTGAATGAATGAGATTTAGTTGATTGTCGAGTTGGTCTAGTGAATTTACGTCGAGGGGGCACCAGAGTAGCCAATTAATCGGAGCATAATCCATTGAAGTATTTGTAAAACAAGCACAAGGATGCTACATTGCGGCGATGGGACAGAGGCTGGAGCTTGGTTGACAGTGAGGGACCTATTAGGTTGGCGATTCTTTTTTGGACCTTGTCAAGAAGGGAGAGACTAGTAGACGATGCACCAGCCCAGATGTGACAACAATACTCCATGCATGGGCGGATGGTGGCTTTGTAGAGATACAGGATAATGCCAGGTGTGAGGAGTTTACTAGCACGGTTGAGGGAGCCAACCGTCTTTGCTGCAGCCTTGGCAATGTCTTCAATGTATTTGTTCCAATTCATGTTACCTGTGAAGGTTAGGCCGAGGAGTTTGAATGATTGGTCCATCACTGTAGATGTGTTCCATTGTCTGTCTGGGATTTCCACCAGGACACTTGCTTGTTGTTTCTGGTCCCCACCTGTGCAGATTGCTGGCTGTCCTTTCAACCTTCGCTCTTGATCAGTTTAGGGTTACCTAGTCCTTCCATGGGAGATGCTCTCTGGGTTCTTGGATAGCTTTGTTCGAGTAGTCATTCTATATATTCTAACCTCAACACGAACATTCTACGTCTTTTTAAAAATATATTTTTAATGGAAATCGCTCCAGACAAGGCATGAAACCACTTGATGTAAGGAGCTAACACGAACAAATATGATTATCGCAAAGACAGGAGATGCCTATTGACCATAGTCTTGAAAAGACCAAGATTATAGGTTTGAGGAAAACAGTCAGCAGGAAGAGAGTTCCACAAGCCTGCGGTTCTTGGAAAGAAGCTACTGGAATAGGAAGCTGTATTACAATGAGGTATCAAAACAGCGAATTGATGGAGACCACTAGACCAACGAGTCAAACGAACTGGAACAAAAGAAGCAGGGAATAGATCACATAATTCTGAAGAACAAATGTCATAATAGTATTTATAGAGAAGACTAGCAACATCACGTCTATGAGAGAGAGGGTGCAGAGAAGAAGAAAGGGTAAGGCCAATCAAATTACAGATACATTTCTGCACCTTATCAAGAACCCTCAAATAAGACAGAGATTCACCGGCCCAAATACGACAACAGTACTCCATACATGGTCTGATTGTGGATTTGTACAGATAGAGAATAGCTTCAGGTGTGACAAAGTGTTTGGAGCGATAGAGAGAACCGACTTTATGAGAAGCAGAAAGAGCAATGGATCTAATGTATGAACTCCATAAAGATTTGATGAGAGAGAAAGACCAAGAAGTTTCAGAGTCGATTTCTCCTCAAGAGCAGAGCCATCCATGAGAATCTCAGGAAGAAAAAGGACACACCTGTAATGTCCTTAACAAATAAAGGGAGATTACCGCAGGTGTCACAGGAGTTACGGCCCCTGGCGACATCCGGGTTTTCTCAGTCTGATATTCACCGAGCGCCATCTTTGTTCGTTCGTTTCTCTCTCTCTCGTAATCCCCGTCCATCTTGCAACCTTGCCATAGTAATAACCGATATCTAGCAAGTATCGGTTACTTACTACTTGGACCATCACATTGGCGACGAGGACAGAGCTATTTACAAAAAAAATAGACACAAGAAAACACAAGAGAAAAAAAAAAAAACAACAACAACAAACAGTCCCACGTGTTGCAAAACAAACATGGCCGCTTTACCTCACTACCCGGAATTCGACTGTGAGTCAGAAGCCAAAGCAGCAAGATGGACGAAATACATTGGCAGATTGAGAAACTATTTTATCGCCCACGACATAGAGAGTGATAAAAGACAAAAAGCAATTTTGCTAACGTTTGTTGGTGAGGCGATGAACGACCTCATTGACGAATTGCCAGCCGAACAGACCACACCAGTAGAAAACGAAACTCACTTCGACAAACTCGCCTCGGCCGTACAGGCTCATTTCAACCCCCAAAATAACACGGAATACAACCGGTTTGCATTCCGTAACATCAAACAAACCACGCCGAATGTAGAGGATTTCTACCGAAAATTGAAAGAAGCAGCAGCTACGTGCCACTTTGCAGACGCAAACGCTGAGATAAAGTCTCAACTAATAACAGGCTGTTCATCAGATAAGGTCCGGCAAAAGGGCTTAATAAACTCTAACATGCCACTACACGACCTGATAAATTATGCCAGGACGACGGAAACAATAACAGCACACCTACAACAAATGCGTTTAGAGGACGCGACAATACGGACGACTACTGCAGTAGTAAACAAAGTCACGTACGAGCGACAGAGACGTGACAGCCCCCGGCAAATTCAGTGCAGGAATTGCAACGGAAAATACCCACATGAACGAGGACCAACGTCTTGCCCAGCATTCCAGAGCCAATGCACTTATTGCCGGAGATGGGGGCACTTCACCTCTGTCTGTTTTAGTAAAATGAACAACGAGAACAGACAACGTGGAGCAAATCGCCCTCCACGCCCAGAAGCCCAAACCAGTCACCGACCGGTGAACTGCATCGAAGACTCAACCAGCAGCAGTGACACAGAATATGTGTTTCATACAGGTAAGATGAAAAACCTTCCCTGTTTTGATGTATCTTTTGGCAGTAGCCACCAAATATTCAATGTGTTAGCTGACTCAGGAGCCACTATTAACATTTTGTCTGAGGCAGATTTCAAGTGTTTAAAACCGACACCCTGTCTCCGACCGACAAAAACTGTGATATCTGGATTTGGTGTCAAGCAAACTACTCCAGTTCTAGGTCAATTTAGGACTCTCCTAGAGTTTGGGGGCACCTCCTGCCAAGCTGAGATACATGTAATAAAAAGCCCAGAAAAACCTATCATCGGCTGGGAAACATGTGAAAAGCTTAAACTTTTATCAGCAAAAAAGCTCCCAGTTAACCACATCAGCAACTCTGACACACAAATCCCGCAGACAACTCTTAAGCTTCTGGAGGACTATGCAGACCTATTCAATGGCTTAGGTAAACTTAAAGAAAAAAAAGTCCATTTGCACATAAATGAAAACATACCACCCATCGCTCAGAGATACCGCAGAGCCCCCTTTCATGTAAGGAAGGACATAGAAGAGCTAATACAGAAAGACGAGGAACTGGGGGTGATTGAAAAAGCAGAAGGACCGACCCCGTGGGTATCGCCTATTGTGGTGGTACCTAAGAAAGACCAAAGCAAAATCAGAGTTTGCATTGATATGAGAGCGGCAAACAAAGCCATCGAAAGGGAACGTCACCCTACCCCCACACTTGATGAGCTGAAAGCCATTCTATCGGGAGCCAGTGTCTTTAGCAAGTTAGACCTCAATCAGGGCTACAACCAGTTGGAACTAGCTGAAGAGTCCCGATACATTACCACGTTCGCAACACACCTGGGCCTATATAGATACAAAAGACTATTCTTCGGTGTCAACTCCGCCAGTGAAATATTTCAGGAAGAGATTAGCCAAGCACTCGCAGGGATTGAGGGGGCCATCAACATCAGTGATGATATTCTTTGCTTTGGATCGGACCAGCAAGACCATGACCAAAACCTCCAGAAAGTATTTCAACGACTACGCGAAAAAGGCCTAACACTGAATAGCAGCAAATGTCAATACAACAAGAGGTCATTGGAATTCCTCGGACACACATTCGGTAATGAGGGCATCAGCCCAAGTAACTCTAAAATAAAAACAATCTTCGAATTACCAGACCCCAAAAACGCATCAGAAGTCAGAAGTTTGTTGGGGATGACTAACTTTTGCGGTGCACAATTCATTCCAGACTACGCAACCCTGACTTATGAACTACGTCAGTTAACAAAAAAAAACACGCAGTGGTCCTGGACTGAGCGCCACACTGAATGTTTAAAAAACCTCAAGGAGGCCTTGAGCAAAGCATGCTCACTTGCCTACTTCGATCCTAACAAACACACTGAAATATATACCGATGCCAGTCCTGTAGGCATATCTGCTGTATTATCACAAGACGGGCGGGTAGTACAATTTGCAAGCCGAGCACTATCCACAGTTGAACAAAGATACTCTCAAACAGAGCGGGAGGCACTCGCCATCACGTGGGCATGTGAACACTTTCATATATATATCTTTGGGGCCCCATTTACTGTTCATACAGATCATAAACCCTTAACATCAATCTTCAATAACACTCGCTCCCAACTATCAGCGCGCATCGAACGTTGGGTTTTGAGAACACAACCATACAATATGACTGTCACATACCGACCAGGTCATGACAACCCAGCTGACTACCTCAGCCGCCATCCAATACATCTACCTCCAAGCAACAGGGAGCAGAAAATAGCGGAGGAGTATATAAACTATATTCTCTCAACGTCAACCCCCAAAGCAATGACAATTGATGAAGTTGCAACGGAAACTGCAAAAGACAAGACACTCACTACAGTCATTCAAGCTATTCTCACCAACAAATGGCAAGGGTCCAATGATGGCATAAACAAAGCCACATTTCTCACCCTGCATGACAACCGTGATGAACTATCACTAGCACATGAGGACAGCATCATTCTGAAAGGGCGCCGGATAGTGCTACCTGAGACGCTACAAAACAGAGCTGCCAAAATAGCCCATGCCGGTCATCAAGGTGTCGTGAAATCCATGGCCCTCCTTCGGGAAAAAGTCTGGTTTAAAAACATGCAGCCTTTGGTAGAAGAAAATATCAGGAACTGTCATACCTGTCAGATCAGCACTCACAAAACGGCAAGGGAGCCACAGAAAATGTCCCCGCTACCAGCAGCCCCGTGGACAGAGGTTAGCGCTGACTTTGGACATCTCCAGAATGGGAAATACCTTCTGGTTGTCACAGATGAATACTCACGCTACGTTGTTGTCGATATCCTGGACTCTATCTCAACAAACTCAGTCATACCCCGTTTAGACAAAATATTCGCCGAATTCGGAGTACCAGTATCCCTCAAAACAGACAATGGCCCACCATTCAACAGCTATGATTTCAAAGACTACGCCGCCATCACCGGGTTCAGACACAGGAAGATAACACCTTTATGGCCCCAGGCCAATGCTGAAACAGAACGCTTCATGCGCACTGTAAAAAAATCCATCAAGGCCGCCCTAATCAAAGGTCAAAGCTGGAAGCAGGAGCTATTCAAATTCCTGTTAGATTACCGAACGACACCACACTGCACCACCGGTGTTTCTCCAGCCTCAATCCTATTTGGCCGGACCATAAAAAACCGCCTGCCACACCTAGTTACACCTATAGCTGGAGACCATAGCATTAGGGTACGTGACACCCAAGCCAAGGAAACAATAAAGAAATATGCTGACAGAAAAGCATACGTAAAACCCAATAATCTGAGTGTGGGTGACACCGTCATTGTAAAAAGCGACCACACTTCAAAGGCACACACCCCCTATCAACCTAATCCATTAACCATAACAAAGAAAAAGGGATCCATGATTACTGCATCACACAAGGGCAACCAAACTACAAGAAATGCCAGCTTCTTCAAAAAAATCCCTAAGCCACTAAGAAACTTCACACACGACGTACCTGAATACTCCTCATCTGAAGATGAGGGACACACGCATGTGACAGCATCACCAAAATCTAAAAAACACCAGGGACAACACCCTTCAAACCTCAGACGCTCAGGCCGCACAAGACGGCCACCCAAAAGATTTGATTACTAAATGCTACAAATACCCCTGTACATAATAATGCATAATTATCATTTTCTTTCACTTAGGTTGACAGATGTTTCCCTCGGACTCAGCAACGCAAACACTCCAGTCACATCACGCATGAACAAACTCTTCGATGAATAAAAAAAAAAAAAAGAAAAAAAAAAGCATTGTAATGTCCTTAACAAATAAAGGGAGATTACCGCAGGTGTCACAGGAGTTACGGCCCCTGGCGACATCCGGGTTTTCTCAGTCTGATATTCACCGAGCGCCATCTTTGTTCGTTCGTTTCTCTCTCTCTCGTAATCCCCGTCCATCTTGCAACCTTGCCATAGTAATAACCGATATCTAGCAAGTATCGGTTACTTACTACTTGGACCATCACAACACCTACGATTCAAAGAGACTAGCTGACTCTTAACTGGATTAAATGAAACAAGCCATTTCGTACCCCAATCCACAACTGAATCCAAGTAAACTTCTAGATCAGCTGCATATTTCGACTGATCTGAGGGAGATGGGCGAGAAGCAACACCAGAATAGAGAGTGGTATCATCAGCATAGATGTTAACTTTCTGAACAATATTCTCTGGAAGATCATTTATATAGAGAAGAAACAGTATTTGGCCTAGAATATAGCCATGATAAACACCAGCATTGATAGGAAAAGAGAATGAAGAGACACTGTCCAAAGTTACTCGCAAGCTTTGATGTTCTCTGGGTTTTTGGATAGCTTTGTTCAAGTAGTCATTCCACTTATTCTAATCTCAACACAGATATTCTATGTCTTCAAAAGGCACACACGGACACTACTCCACCTATTATTCCTGGAATGCATCTCATCACCTACCATGGTAGTCGCATCAACGGGAATGTCACCTATGCTAGAGATAAGTCTATTGTCATTGGTAACGAGAACATATTCAAACATGGAATAGAAATGCTAAAAATCGAGACAACACAGCTGACAATTTACAAACAACCAAAACCCCAAACTCCTAATTGCCATTGGTGACTTCAACAGTCACTGAACCGTAAAAAGTGGGGAGTGAGTTTGCGTATATATAAAGGCACATTAGAAGCTAGTACAATACAGAGGTGTAATGGATAGACACAAACTGAAGCAAATTAAGACATATAATGGTGGAATGTGTTAAGCAGTTTCCATCTTTTTATTAATACAATATATATATATATATATATATATATATATATATATATATATATATATATATCAGACGTTTATGTAGTTTGCTTGAAGCATTGTTTATTTGCATACAGAAATGTGATACTTAGAAGGCAATACAATGCAGAGGTGTGACGGATAGACACAAGTTGGAGCAAATAAGACATATAATGGTGGAATAAATTAAATAGTTATAATACAATGTATACATACACATATATTTTTTTTTTCTTTCACAAACACACATATATCTGTTTATCTACACAATGTTACAATGTTATGTAATACCTGTATCAAGATGGTTTGGTGGAAACTCTGTATAATATAATATTTTTAATATTTCGGGAACTCTTTCTTCTTCAGAACCGTGTTCAACTCAAGTTCAAGCGTGTATTAACATATAACTGAATAGCTCGGTGAATAAGATATCTCGATGACAGCATCAAGGTTTCTGTTAAAGTAAACTCTTCCTACCATGATGTTTCATATGATGCTATCCCACACTCTAACCTTAGCAACACGTAGTAGCTCTGCTAGTATATATATATATATATATATATATATATATATATATATATATATAATTATTAATGACAATATATATATTAGCATATACTATCAGTGCCCTTTTACTTTGCAGTCTCCTTAAAAGATTCAGCTCGATGATTGTCAATTAGTGACAACAGAGCAAATATAAGTCAGGTTCATATTATATTCCAATAACGATGTTTTTATTTTATTATTTTTATTTTTATTTTTATTTTTTCACATTTCCAAAAAACATAACATGAGATATATTTTTTAGGGTACTTTGTTTTTTGTTTGGTTTCACCCAAAAATGAACCACTGTATAGTGTAGTTTTTTTTCAAGACACTTTAATCCAAGAACTTTTTACTCTTTGTGAATTTTTCTGATGATTTTGTAATGTTGCAGAGACGATATTAACATAACAATGTTATTTGGCACAAGACAAATGAAACGGACCGTAAAAATATATCTCACAAAAATGTTATGTTTTTTGGAAATGTGAAAAAATAAAAATAATAAAATAAAAAAATAAAAACATGGTTATTGGAATATAATATGAACCTGACTTATATATATATATATATATATATATATATATATATATATATATATATATATATATAAGGGCTGGGCACTTTCGAGTAGCTTTAATAACAAGCAGTACTAATAGCTATATGCGAGATCCAGAAACCGGTTCGTAAGATCACTCTGAGCTGCCTGGTAAATGACGGCCACGTGTCGCTATTTACAGTTAAAGTTATTCTATATTCACTAATTAATTTACGATGGCCCTTTGGTTAAGATCACCGACTACGAATCAGTGGCGATTTGTGTTCGGGGTTCGCGCCCACCGACCGTCAGAAATTAGTTCCTAGACTGAAGATTGCGTTAGCATGAAACATCGATGTCTCTAGGTATTTAAATATTTAATATTTATTAAAAAAAAAAATATTATTGTTTATCAGCCCCCCTTCCCACAAGGGCTGGGCACTTTCGAGTAGCTTTAATAACAAGCAGTACTAATAGCTATATGCGAGATCCGAACACCGGTTCGTAAGATCACTCTGAGCTGCCTGGTAAATGACGGCCACGTGTCGCTATTTACAGTTAAAGTTATTCTATATTCACTAATTAATTTACGATGGCCCTTTGGTTAAGATCACCGACTACGAATCAGTGGCGATTTGTGTTTGGGGTTCGCGCCCACCGACCGTCGGAAATTAGTTCCTAGACTGAAGATTGCGTTAGCATGAAACATCGATGTCTCTAGGTATTTAAATATTTAATATTTATTAAAAAAAAAATATTATTGTATATATATATATATATATATATATATTATATAATAATCCTACTTGTGTCAGAGTGGTCTGATGGAAGTTGTGTATGATAATTTCGGGAAAAATATCCCTTCGTCAGATGAGTGTTAAACCTTAATTCAAACGTTCATATGAACGTATCTTCCAATAAGAGCTATATATATAATATATATATATATATATATATATGTATACAAATATATATATATAATATATATATATGTATACATATATATATATATATAATATATAATTATATATGTATACATATATATATATATAATATATATATGTATACATATATATATATATATATATAATATATAATTATATATGTATACATATATATATATAATATATATATATGTATACATATATATATATATATATATATATAATATATAATTATATATGTATACATATATATATATATATATATATAATATATATATGTATGCATATATATATATATATAATATATAATTATATATGTATACATATATATATAATATATATATATATGTATACATATATATATATAATATATATATATATGTATACATATATATATATAATATATATATATATGTATACATATATATATGTATACATATATATATATATATATATATATATATATATATATATATATATATATATAATTAACTTGTTACAAATATCCAAGGGGTATAAATCCGAAGGAAGTTGAAACCGGGTTCATGAGAGTGCTCAATGAAAATTCAGAGCAAAATATATTTTGTTGATGGCTTTATTCCATTTTGCTACATAATATATTGTGTTTCATTAACGTTTAAAATAAACGTCAACTCGTCAGGCATTTTGGAATCAACTGTTCAAACTTCTATAATTCAACAACAACAGGAAATTGGGGATGGATAAGAGGGAGGGGAATGAAGACGAGGTTCGCATATAGCAAAGAAAGGAAAGGAGGAGGGGGAGATTCTAACGGGTGATATTTCTTAAAATATCATCCGTTATATATATATATATATATATATATATATATATATATATATATATTTCTGTTTCCAATTACAGGTTAAATAAATATTATTTCTGTCTTTATTGATATTGACTTTTGTTTAGAAAAGACTATTCCAATCTTTTTATTCTGTCATTTCTTTATTACTTTTGACTGCTAATAAACAGAGAGAGAAAGAGAGAGAGAGAGAGACAGACAGACAGACAGACAGACAGACAGACAGACAGACAGACAGACAGACAGAGTTGAAAATAAGAGTGGAGGTGGGGAATGCTCAAACAACATAAAATGAGAAAGGGGGAGAGTGATAGACAGACACTTTGTAGGAGAAGTTCAGTTGGTGAGATAATTGCAATTTAATGGTTAATTAGAGCAATTAAAATCGATTTTTTAAAACATAATTCAATCCCAAAATTAAGGAATATTTAAACATGTATTTCGTCTGATGAAAAAATAAAGGAAAAAAGTATTTGGGAAACAAACATTGGTCGAGTCAGTTTTTTTTTTATGGAAATCGCTTAAAAGCTAAATAGAACACAACATGATTATTGCAACTACAGGAGATGTCTATTGACCTTAGTCTTGAAAAGACTAAGATTATAGGTAGGAAGAAAACAGTCAGCAGGAAGAGAGTTCCACAAGCCTGGAGTTCTTTTAAATCCTGGAATAGGAAGCTGTGTTATAACGAGGTATCAAAACAGTGAATCGGTGAAGATCACTAGACCAAAGAGTCAAACGAGCTGGAAGAAAGGAAGCAGGGAATAGAACAGACAATTCTGAAGAACACATGCCATAATAGTATTTATAGAGAAGACTGACACTAGCAACATAAAATCTGTGTGAGGGTGCACAGAAAAGAAAGGGTGGTGCCAACCAAATTACAGATACGTTTCTGCACCTTATCAAGAACCCTCAATAAGACAGAGATTCACCAGCCCAAATATGACAATTGTACTCCATACATGGTCTGATAGTAGATTTGTAGAGATAGAGAATAGCCTCAGATGTGACAAAGTGTTTGGAGCGATAGAGAAAATCGACTTATGAGAAACAGAAAGAGCAATGGATCTAATGTATGAACCGCAAGAAAGATTTTATGAAAGAGAAAGACCAAGAAGTTTCAGAGTCGATTTCTCCTCAAGAGCAAAGCCGTCGATGGAAATCTAAATATAATAATAGATAAATAGTATTACAAAAAGAAAAATAATTGGTGCTACTATTATCACAAGGTGATCAACGTTCCCGAGTGGGCTATGAGCATCCGTCACACAAGCCTCTAACAATGTAGTCAGGAATAGATCAAGAAGTGAGGCTTGCTGATCTTCACAATCTGGGAGGTGGGGCGGGAAAGTGACAGTCCGTGAAAGGGAATGAAATATAGAGAAACTATACGTGCTGTTACCAGCTGCGTCTGTATAGCTTGAAAAACCAAGCCAATTACTCTGGTGGACATTAAAATCCTTGAATACATGTATTTGGATCTAAAAAGAGTGCTGCATCCATATTATTAGAGACATGGTCAATCAGGGTACAGTCCTGGGTCGAAGAAGAACGGTAGAGGAAATATAAGTAACTAACGCTGTGTTGTAAGGTTAATCTAAAGCACATGAAGGCCTGATCACCTGATTCTAGACTATGTTCTCAAGTTAAGGAAAGGGTGTTACGAATATAGATTCCAAATCTGTGCATATGTTTGCCTGTGTCCTGATGGCAGAGTCTGAGGAATCCAGTCCTGTCAAAACGATTAGAGGAGATCGCAGAGTGCAGCTTAGTTTCACTTAGTGCAAGGATATCCAGGGAGTTTACTCGGAGAAACGATTCTACATCATCTAGATTAGTTCTTAGCCCTCGGATATTTGTGAACACAAGCTTCAAGGGAGGAGGTGTCTTGTTTGAACTTATTTTTTTACTTAATTTTGATTTTTATATGTTTTTGGATAGAGTAGGTTGGGCAAAGTGGGTGTTTGTTTGATGCCAGTATGCTCACACAAGTAGACTATTAACCGAGTTTTCATCTATGATGTTGTGGCCTTTGGAAATCCCACCGGAGATAAGTGCATTGTCCTTTTCTATGCGCAACATGGCACTACAATTATCCCGATATTATACAACTGTTGATAGAGCAGACGCTCTTAACACCACCTAAGAGTTAGGGTTCTTGTACTACCAGTTGGAAACAGCAGCCAGACAAGATGTCAAACCTGTAATCTCAACCTGACAGACAAGAGCGGCCCAGACTAGTCATGTGAAAGTAAGTGACAAGCAAGTTACCTCAAGTTGCCCAGATAGAAAGAAAGAGAGATAGAACGATGTTCACTGTCTTAGTCACAAAAAAGCCAAGCGTCTCTGAGATGTCCCTGTGATGGTATCTCTGCACTTGACTAATAGACAAAGGAGTGTAAAAGCCGGGCGATAGGAAGAGCCTATCTACTCCTTAAGTAATTTTAGGTTTGCAAACCGGATATTTTATTTACGTCTCCAGCTCTAGGAAGGTTTATTTTATGGAAATCGCTCCAGACGATGCATGAAGCCACTTGATGTAAGGAGCTACAAAAAATACTACTTCAACAAGGAAAAATAAGGAGCAGGTAAAAGACGACTCAAACACCAAGTGAAGATTCAAACAATATTTATTTATAAAATAGTAAGAGAAGGGATAAACATATATAGAAAAAACAACAAGAAAACAAAGTAATATTTTAGGCGAGAGGCATAATGTTTAACTAATGGTGAGCAAAATCTATAAACAAAATAGTGTGCCAAACAAAGCACGGAAGAAAAAGGATTACTCACTCACAGAATGTGGAAGGTTGCCACAAAACTCCCCCCGGCAGTTGAAAAGCTCAATGATCCAGGAATGTCCCAAGTCACACTCATCCAAGATCCACACTGATCTTTGGATGGAAAAGTCATCAGCAGATATCAAGATACAAGTGTTCAGAAATCATGTATATACGAGTGTAATCGTGGAAGTCTCAAATGGGCGCTATGCAATCTTTACATAGGATATGTATTCGTCATCTCAGTGGTAGTGAGATATATTTACAATCAACAGCCGGTTGGGTGATGCAATTTAGAAAACCCTTTGTTTTCATCAAATTAACCTTCGGCGTAGGAGAAAATCTTGTGGAAATCAGCCACGTTATGGAGTCAGGTTTTTTCTTAGCTTCATTCTTCTCCTTCTTTTTCTTCTTCACATAGCTCACAGCGCATACGCTGGTGGTGATGGATTACTCGACCGGCAACAGCTTACTCTTCGGCTCACAGGAACTCTCTGGTTGATTCACCAACTTGCTTTTTATATACTCTCTGTCGATATGCATGAGCGGGGAGGTCAATACGTTCGTAAATGCTTTAAGAGACGACAACTGACCGGCTGCGTTGTCTGATTTCCTCTCGGTTAGGTTCAAAACGGATAGGGTGTAGCTAATTGGACACATGATTCACTTCTCTTGAGTACAAGGATAGGAGATGAGGGTACGGCGTCGGTCCAACAAAGGACAAATAAGCAAAGACACAGTATAAAATAGATTTGGCTCGCCTCGGTTTAATATTTATGAAATACATTTTATTTTACTGGTAATTTCGATTCAACTATCCTTCATTTGTAAAATTAATCTTTATATATATATATATATATATATATATATATATATATATATATATATATATATATATATATAGAGAGAGAGAGAGAGAGAGAGAGAGAGAGAGAGAGTACGTTGAGACAAATAAATTCATAACATTATTTATTTCAGTTGCAAGAATTCAAAGTTAAAAATGATTAGGCATACTCTCGTTTCTAAGATGATTAGGATTTTTTTTTATTTGTTATTTTGTACTTTTTAATATGTGACTTCTTCAGCGCCTTTTATAAAAGATCACAAATAGAAGTCAAACAAAAACATCAACATTTTCTACTTATTTAAAAAATATATATATAAAAAGTATTACAGGTAAAAAGATAAACACATGTACATAGATGTATAATACTTCTACTAATGATAATGACAATAATAATGAGAAAATTAAATAAATAATGAGAAAATATATAATGGATTAGAACCCCAAAATTCAATATTAGGGAAAAAGTAAATAATAATAAATATAATAATAATAGTAATAATAATAATACTCCATAAATATCATAGTAATAATAATTATAATAACAATAATGATTGTAATAATAATAGTGATAGGAAAAATATTCAGTATGAGAAAAAAAAAACAGCAAAGAAAACAAATACAAAAATCACAAATTGGATAAGACATCCGAGGAAGTTACATAAAGATGTACATACAAAGCATTTTGTATGAACAATAAAACAAAAAACAGAAAGACAAAAAAACAAAAATCAAAAAAACAAAAACAAAAAAACAAAAACAAAAAACAAAAAGACAAAAAAACACAAAAGAAAACGAAAAATAGTAGAGGCACATAGAACTTTACATATTATCGATGGGTTTTTTTAATGAAAGGGGGTAGGTTTTATTTGATCGATAAAAAGTCCCTACTTCAAGATACATTGCGAGAAGACTACCTTTCTGTTTATTTTAAACTTTGAACTAGTAATATTCACATTTTGAGGACTTAATAAAATATATATTAAGTCTAATTAAGACTATATACTCTTTCTCTACCCCTTCCATTTTTAAAGAAACTAGATATGCACGAATAAGAAGCTGTTTCTTCTTTTAATAGATTTTAATAGATGATGAAAACAACCGTGGAATTTCCATAGTCCCCACTGTCAACATGCACAATAATGCATGCTTAGTTGAGTTTTAAAGTCTGTTGACAGCAGGTCATTTATGGAAAATATATCTATCTTGGGATTTGACCACCCAGAATTTGATTTCTCCACTTGGAAAAGTTTTTGTCTCTCTAAACAGGGGTTCATGCTGAGAACTGAAACCAGTTAAAATCCTCGAAAAATTAATGTTCTTCCGGATACGGAATTACTAGGCAGTAAGTTTTTTTTATGTCCGTAGATAAACAGTCTATGATTTTCTAGTCGTCTTATTGGGTGTTCTACCTCAAATGACAGCAAATATCTAAATATATCCTGGCAGAGAGTCAGAGGAATGGAGTTGGGCCTCTGTGATTCTAAGCTAAGGGATTGTGTTTGTTTGGAATATATGTTTGTCTTGATTTGCAGGCCTGTTGTTAATAGGAGAAAATGAGTATCTCAAAATAAAACATTGTTATTTGTTTCAAACTGGAGTTGCGGTCTTGTTTGGAGGATGAATCCTTTTGTTATAACAGTGAACAAGACCACATGATTGACACTAAGGCCAATGTTGAAATGAAGCTCCTAATCCAGAGAAAGACAACAAGCAGACGATCACGGTCTGTGCAGTGAACGCACCCAGACGTACATTTACTTGTGAGCCACCTGACATCTAGTTGTAAGGTTCTGCTAGGGGACGGCTACTATACAATGAGACACAATGGAGTGTGTAAATATCTCCACTGGACCATCTGTAAAAAGTTAAATATCCAGTGTATCAACAAGTCCTGGGAACATATACCAGAAAGAACAGTTGGAAATAAGTCATACATCATCCACTATGACTATGCAATTCCTACAGCTACATATCTAGAAAACGGAGCAGTTAAACCTGACAGTGATATGGGACAAAAGGGAGAAAGTAGCAACCCTAGTTGAAGTCAGTATCCCTAATGATGCTGGCTTAACCGAGCTGAGTGGGAAAAGATAACGAAATACCAAGGTCTTATGCACGACATGAAAAGAAACTGGAATCTTAGGAAGATCGCTATCATTCCAGTAATTATAGGACTCCGGACTCATGAAAAATAATTTTAAAAAGTACCTGGCGAATATACCCGGCGAACCAAGGGCAATAGGACACAAACAATTGCACTTAAAATGACGGTTAGAATCTTTAAAAGATCTCTCGGTTGGAGTGTGTGAAATAACGGGTGAATGTCTGGCATCCAGTAGGATGCCCCATCTCCAGTAAAAACAAAAAGAGAAAATGTAGTCAACATGATTATTTATATCACAAAATACAAATAAAAAAAATTCTGTTTCTAGATGAATGCCACAGTTCTGTGTGTGTGTGTGTGTGTTTGTGTGTGTTTGTAGTTAATTCTTTGTGCTGATTGATCAGTGTTTACGTTTGTGTTACAGAGTTAATATATGTTTGCACAGGACATTGTGGTCTGAGAAAGCAAAGAATGAATATTCATTACTGCAAGGTGCGCGCGGAGTTGACAGCAATGATGTTGATTTCGGTCACTGTTTATGTAACTCCTTAGCCACAAAGACAAAGGTATTTACTCCTCCCCAGGAGTTAGGCACAAGGCCAGTTTTATCTTACTCCCACAAGTAAGATGTGACCACAGATTGGGTCGAGAAAGTAGGGGTTAAAAGCCAGCGCTCGAGAGGTGAGCACTCTGGCCATTTAAAAATTGCCTGGGCAGCCCCGTCGGCATTCCCCGGTAGGGGCGCCTCAGACAGTAAGCAATAAACTTACTCCTCCCCAAAGAGGGGAGGCGAAGCCTGGGAGGGTGGACCTCCTAGAACTGCACAGGACAATCCCATAGACCGGCGTAAATCAAGCCCCGGAGGCCAAGACAATACCAGTCTATGGGGTGCAGTATCCATCGGAACAGATACTACACTTGGATCTTAGCCAAAAAAGACAAAGACCGACTTTCGTTAACTGATGTTTATTTGGCGTCGTAAATACTGGACAATTATCAAACTTATGTATTAACATAAGTTTGACATTAAGTATAAATAAAAGTATATATCTGATTGGTTAATCGCTGGTATTGAGAGTTTTATAGCCTCTGAAAAATATTCCAACACAGACCAAATAACCAACCGTGTAACATCCCTAAGTATGCCACCACCATTGCTCACAGAAACCACTATTCCAATTGCCTTCAATAAAATAAATGCGCTGAAACAAAAGCTACCTTTAAAACTGACCACAACCACTGCAAAATGGTTATAGAAAACGTTCAAGTGTCCTATGCTTAATCCGTTAAATCTATAGTGGCTGGGCAGTGACTTGGTTTCAATGAGTTTTGGAGAATAAAAAATAGGGTCCTGAACAAATGTAAGACCTGTATTCCGACCATCATCAATAGACTAGAAGTGATATCCTCAGCATCTGATAAAACCAAACGTTTCGATCAGGGCCACCAACTTCCAGAATTTCCCTTCTATGACTGTAAGTGACATCGGTGCTTCTGTATTAAAAAGCCGAAAAAAAAGTTTTTTTGTCTTTTAGTGTAGGAGAGGTAAATAAGGGGCAGGTAACTCTTCACAACAGCTCTAGCTTTCAAACAATATATTTTCATAAAATGTAATTTAAATAAATTTAATTAATAATAGCCCTAACCCTAACTGTCTGCGGTAAAATACAGTATATCTTCGAACTTGAAAGTGTTAACATCCATGTTCCTAATTTCAGAGAAAATCTTGATTAAAAATCGTAGTAAGAGTCACCTGCCCCTTACTTACCTCTCCAACACTATAAGACAATAAAAACTTTTTTTCGGCTTTTTATTACAGAAGCACCGTGACATCTGTACATCTGTCCAGGATGTTACCAAACTTATTAAGAACCTTGATGCCAGCAAGGCAACTGATTCCAGCAAAATTCCAGTTATTGTGCTAAAGAATCTGCAACCGGAACAAGCTCCTATCCTTAAAAAACTGTTCAATCGTTGTTTAAAAGAGAAATACTTCCCATCACCTTGGAAGACTTTGTCAGTCAACCCAGTATTTAAAAATACTGGAGATCATTCTTCTACAAATGAGTACAAACCGATCAGCCAAACTACCTCAGCAAAAGCAATATACTTGGTGACAAGCAATGTAGATTTCATCTTGCAAGATCAACAGCTGACGTGCTGACGGTAATATTGCATATGAAGAGTGAATCTATTGACGGTGGCTTTGTTTCTAGAGCTAAAGCTCTTGACATATCGAAGGTCTTCGATAGTGTATGGCACAAATGTCTGCTTCACAAGCTTGCTAGCTATGGAATATCTGGAAATATCCTATCAACCATCAAATCCTTTCTCTCTGATAGGTCTATAAAAATAGTTGTTGATGGGCAGAAGTCTGAGTCTGAAGCATCAAGCTTTTCTCCTTTCACCACCAACGCTCAGATCTTTGATTTGCCCCAGTTGAAATGAATGGCTTTGAAGAAGCCTCTTGCTTTGATAAACTCCTAGGATTGACTTTCTCTCCAGATGTGAAATAGAAGACTTACATCAAATCTGTTGCTAAGGTCACTGAAAAAATAGTTGGGTCATTCTATTGCTCCAGAAAGTACCTTACTCCTGATACAACCTTTTACCTGTATAAGAGTCAGATATGTCCTAAGATGGAGTACTGTTGACACATCTGGGGAGGTGACACTAATTGCACTCTTTCTTACTTTAACAGAGTTTAGGGTTAGGGTTGATAGCACTCTTTCTTACTTTGACAGAGTTTAGGGTTAAAGTTAATAGCACTCTTTCTTACTTTGACAGAGTTTAGGGTTAGAGTTAATAGCACTCTTTCTTACTTTGACAGAGTTTAGGGTTAGGGTTAATAGCACTCTTTCTTACTTTGACAGAGTTTAGGGTTAGAGTTAATAGCACTCTTTCTTACTTTGACAGAGTTTAAGGTTAGAGTTAATAGCACTCTTTCTTACTTTGACAGAGTTTAGGGTTAGAGTTAATAGCACTCTTTCTTACTTTGACAGAGTTTAGGGTTAGAGTTGATAGCACCCTTTCTTACTTTGACAGAGTTTAGGGTTAGAGTTAATAGCACTCTTTCTTACTTTGACAGAGTTTAGGGTTAGGGTTAATAGCACTCTTTCTTACTTTGACAGAGTACAAATTCGAGTTTGCAATCTCGTGGGGATATCTTCTTCTCTTTCCTACAGCCCCTTTTCTCACAGAAGAGACGTTGTTAGTCTTTCTCTGTTATTTTCATGGTAGGTGTTCGATTGAGATCCAATCTCTGGTTCCCACCTGTAAAATATTTACAGCAAAACACGTCTAACTACCGCCATTGTAAAGACTTTTTTTCTTCCTCTGTGTACCTACAGCCAAATGGAACTTCCAAGAACTTCCCATCTGTGGAATACAATACAACAGAACTGCTTCCCTGCTAACTACAACATGGTCGTTTTGAAAACAGTGTGCTGTCATACTAAACGAACATATAAGGACAGTATCAGATAGGTTCATTCACAAATTCTGTCATACTTAAACGAACAGTATCAGATAAGTTGGTCTTTTGCAAGAGATTTCTTGTGTTATAATTTCAATCTATATATGATTAATCTCTGTCTTGTGCATTCTTCATCATTGCATTTCCATTTCAGCTTAACTTTTCTGTTAATCCATACGAGTGACCTCCCCTGGTAGTGAGGCGGCTTTTGGCTGGAAGTTGTAATGCTGCCATTATTGTTCATACTGTAGTCTGTAAAGTAGCACGGATAAAATATTCTCTCCATATCCATTATCGAAGTCCGTTATTTGCATGTTAACATTCCTCTTGTTACATATTAACAGTCATTTATTCAATGTATTAAAATTGGTAGCACAGCTAAACGTAGCTATGGCTTCGAAATACATTTCCCCTCCCGTCTTAGTTAAAGACAAATACAGCACGTGGAAGAAAGAAATGCAGTTCTGGGAAATGGCTACGTCACTTAATAAAACGAAACGCACTCCCATAGTGTTTCTTTCTCTGGAAGGAAACTCCAGAGAAGCTGTTTTGGAATTAGATGTTTTGGCTCTAAATTTCGAGGATAGGATGACAAAATTATAGGAAAGTCGGTTATTTACGTGTTAACATTCTTTTTGCTATGTATTAACATTTTATTGTTTTCGTATTAACATTTTGAAAAATCTGCAAACCAAAGCCAGTGTTAAAGGGTGGACATTACCAAATAAAAGAATGACAAAATCTATCAGCACAAAAATACATAATTTTTATTGACAACTTGTTAAGACAACTAAAGGTAAAGAGTTTGTAAAGAATGAGAGTTCATAGTGTTCGCCTTGTAAGCTTGCTTTTGACAGTGTATGTAAAATCACTAGGCATTGTAGAATGTACATGTGAATGTATATTAGCGTGTCTGTTTTATTAGTGAGAGAGTGTGTAAGAACTGTGTACATGAGTTTAATTAGCAGTGTGTATATGCTGTAGCTATGTTTAGTAGTTTGTGTGTATATCTCGTTGCATCTGTCGAAGGTATTAGGCCTCAAAAGGCTTAGGAAGGATGTGCTGTATGCACATGTGTTGTCTCTGAAAGAAAGCTACCGGAAAAGAGTAAGAAAGCTGTGTGTTTGGGTTTTTATAGTATGCACAATTTTTCGGCAGTGAATATCCTCGCTTCTGTGGTTGGCTGAAAGAAACTGCTGATTGGTAATTGTGTCCAATCGAAACTCGATATGTAAAATCAGCATTCGCTGCAGCTGTTTCTAACACTAGAAATTCACTTCAAAATATCTGGCTGAGTCAGTTTTTTGGGTTGTTCATGGTCATCTAACTTCATGCAAAATTCGATGCAAAACTAATGATGTAATTTTGAGAAAATCAGAAGACAAAAGAAATAACGGAATAATGGAATAATAGAATAACGGATTAACAGTCTTTCAATCGTAGGCGTGTCCCTTTTCTTCCTGAGATTCTCATGGATGGTTCTGTTCTTGAGGAGAAATCGACTCTGAAACTTCTTGGCTTTTTTCTCTCATCAAATCTTTCTTCGTGTTCGTACATTAGATCCATTGCCATTTCTGCTTCTCGTAAAGTCGGTTCTCTCTATTGCTCCAAACACTTTCTCACAACTGAGGCTATTCTCTATCTCTACAAATCTCTTATCAAACCATGTACGGAGTACTGTTGTCATATTTGAACTGGTGAATCTCTGTCTCATTTGAGGGTTCTTGATAAGATGCAGAAACGTATCTGTAATTTGATTATCCCCGCCCTTTCTTATTCTCTGCACCCTCTCTCTCACGGACGCGATGTTGCTAGTCTCAGTCTTTTTTATAAATGGTATGTTTTCTTCAGAATTGTCTGATCTATTTCCTGCTTCCTTTGTTCCAGCTCGTTTGACTCGTTGGTCTAGTGGTCTCCATTCAATTCATTGTTTTGATATCTCATTGTAATACAGCTTCCTATTCCAGTAGCTTCTTTCCAAGAACTGCAGACTTGTGGAACTGTCTTCCTGTTGATTGTTTTCCTCCTAACTATAGCCTTGGTCTTTTCAAGACAAAGGTCAATAGGCATCTCCCGTCTTTGCAATAATCATCTTTCGCTCTTGTTATCTCCTTACATCAAGTGGCTTCACACCTTGTCTGGAGCGATTTACATAAAAAACATAAAACAAAAACAAAACAGACAGCAATAAAAATATAAATACTTTACAATTAATATCAGCGACCAAAAGGGAATTTATTCTATAGTAAAATAGAAGAATATCCGTCCCAGGATGGGTAAAATTAAATCTGGGGACAGAGCAGTTTTGCACCACTTTTATGTTCCCTCATGAAGATTGAAATCAAGATATAATGTTAATGAAGCCGATGTCTAGAATCACCATTCCAATTCTGATCAAAATCCATTACATGATTTTGATTCTAGAAAATGTCTAAGATTTAAGACTTAAGAAGAAATTGAAATTCAGGGAATCTTGCTTAATTGGTGTCGAATCACTATGGATCAAATTTAATGCAAATCTAAAATATTTGAACTTTCAAATGAGAGGTTGTGCCCATATCATTCCCCTTAAAACCCTTAAAAATACTCCAAAGAAACTGAAATTTAGGGAATATTTATTGATTGATGTTAAAAACTTCACAAAATTCGAAAGTATCTAAATTTTCACGAAAGTCTTCAATCCTCTTTTTACCCCATTTGCATAAAAGTAAATTAAACTAAATACAGCCCACATTACCCACCATTTAGCATAGCAGCTGTATCCCAAAATTCATAATGATTGGTCAATTAGTTTAGGAGTGAATCCTATAAATATAAAAACATGTACACATACCAACCTTTATATAAATTGAGATGCCATTTCACCTGTGCCACCAAAGAGAAAGAATCAATCCATATAACATGGGTCCCAAGCGTTGGCACTGGTTATCAAACCAATTAGAATACGTAGCAAACCAATTAGAATACGTAGCAAACTCATCTTATGCACAAATTCGCTTGTGAGAATTTCATCTGTTTTTATGAGTACGAGTACACGTAATTCTAATTAGAAGCAAATATCAATGAATCATGGTTTGTTGACATTAGTCATTAATGAATGGAAGGGAGACAGGGGAGGGGCGATAGGAAATTGATTTTTTTCAATCAGCCAGAGTTAGACACCTCATGTTTTCATTTGAAAAGAAAAAGATTAGAATAGTATATATATATATATATATATATATATATATATATATATATATATATTTATTTTTTGGTACAGAAAAATTAGAACAACATTAGTACCGTCGGTTTCAATCACAGAGGGACTCTGCTGGTATTTTTCCTACTATATTACAAAAGAAGTATATATATACAGGGTGGGCAAAAATAAGGGTCCTATTTTTAAAAATTCATAACTTTTTTATTTATTGATTTAAAAATTTTTTTTTTTTTTTAGAATAAGTAAAGGACCCCTTCCGAAGCAAGCATGAGCCGTATTAGCCCTAAGGAACGTACCCTCATTTAGAAAACATTATTTTTGCTTAAAAAACTCAAAACAGTGTAAAAAACAATACTTTAGTTTTTGTAAGTTTTAAGAAGTGTTTTTCGGCTAAAATTTGTTTTGTTTATTTCAAAAAATCTCGGAAGGGTCAGTCTACACACACATAAAGTTTGGTGAGTTTAACTTTTATTTTGTGGAAGTTATTCAAATTCAAGTTATTCAAATTTAAAGATAGGACCCTTATTTTGGCCCACCCTATATATATATATATATATATATATATATATATATATATATATATATATATATATATATATATATATATATATATAAGTCAGTTCATATTATTTTCCAATAACCATGGTTTTAAATATAAACTGACTTATATTTGCTCTGTTATCACTAATTGACAATCATCGAGCTGAATGGAAAAAATCGTTCTAATTAAAGTTCTGCTTGATATTTTAAAATTCTTTTTCGTGCCGTGAGTGAGAAACTATGACTGAGTAAGTACAAAATAATGATTTTACATGAAAATAATTTTCTGCAGGGAGCCTATTCTAAATAAGCACCGATTTTTCTATTAATATCTTCATTTTAAAAAAAAATATATTCATCATATAATTTTAGTAAAGGTGTTTTTTGTTTACACGAAATAATACATTTGCACTGGGATTTCTAATAAAGTAACGGGTTAAATATATTCAGTGATCGTTAATAAATAAATACTGAAAATTTAATTAAAATTAGTTGATTTCCTGAATTTTGATGAATTTTTAAGTGAAGGGAGGGGTCAAAATGCCTAATCGTCTGACTGTTCGACGTGTTCGACTTACCTACAGAGCATGACGTCATTTTCCATTGGAATGGCCTGCTATTACGACGGTCACGCACGGTAGGAACATGTGACACAAGGCTGGATGGTGGAGAATTGAAAAGCGCACCAGAAGGAGGAGGGACACTCTGGATGCGCAGAAATATCTTGAGCATTCCAGTTCGCTTTCCCCAGTAGGGTCGCCTCAGGCGATTGGCAATAAGCCAATTCTTTCTCAATGAGAGAAGATAAAGCCTGGGAAGGTGCGTCTCCTAGGACTGAACACTGCCCTTAACTCCGACAAAGGAATATCTGCTCAGTGCTCACCGGCGAGATAGTCCTTCTTTGCTGGAATGATGCTAAGGACGTATGGAAATATTTATTTATCAACAAATTTTAACAAATTAGGCTGAAGACCAAAAAAAATTACGTATTCCCGACTGTTATGAAAATGCTGACAGACCGGAAACACTCAGGTAAATAAACAGTCTGCTAAATTTCCCCACGTGGTGTGCGATGTTCTCTAAATAGAAAGTTTCTAAGTAACGTAAAGGTGACCAATGAGAAGTCAGCTTTCAGATAGGCACTAATTTCGAACCAATCATAGCCGACGTAACTAACGATATAGAACTTTTGTATGTAGCTGCGTGTTTTATTTTTATTTTTATTTTTTTTATTATTAACTTGTTTCAAATGACGAAAGCGAGCTCAGACTTCGAGACAATCTTCCCCCAACGCTGTAAACACCTTCTTTCTATCTGATTCTTTTGAAGGGATATTATTTATGAAAAAAAAAAAAACGCAGCAAAAACAGAAACTAATTATTGTTATCGGTAAGGGATACATTTTGTTCATTTTATATCACAAACCTTATTTATTTTGTTTATAAAGAATATATATAATGCGAAATAACTATTATTAAAAAAGCGAAAACCTTTCCTCTCTTACGGTCGTTCCATTAGAATTGTTTTCTTTATTTTTTTCCTTACGCAAAGAGACTTTCAGGTATTTCGTTTCGATGGTCTGACAGGGCGACATTTTCCTTTGCTTTAATCTACGAGTACAAATGAACCATAATACTTGACTTTTGTGGCCTGTAAAACTTGAATTCAAGTTAGAAATTAATCCGTTTTCGTGTAATCTCTATTAATAAAACTATCAAACAAAATCTTGTGTGACTGTGCTTCTCGCCTATACGTAACTTTGATAAATACGCCTTTATTTTAATTTACTTTCTTTTTTCTTTTTTTACTATTTTAATCGAATATTTATTCAAATAATGAAAAAAGAAACGAATAAAGAAAGATGTAAACAAACATGACTCTATTGATTTTAATTTTGGTAAATTTTTACTATCATATCCATCGGATTTTTAAAAAATCCATTCTTAACATTGAGAGGGATTGGGACTTTTAACTATTCTGTACCTTCACCGAAATTTGTTAAGCCGTAAAAAAAAAAGTTTGTCGTAACAGAATCTCATTTTTAATTTTTGCTAAAATACGACTGGTGTGATAGTACGAAGAAATACCTGATTTTACTCTACCCCCCCCCCCCTCCATCCAAGGAAAAGCCGGGTCAATACAAATAATGGCTGTCTTGAAACGGTTTGTTCCGAAAGAGGCTGCCATTTCTTAACGACTAGTTTTGTCTACTTTTGTAGCGGTGACAAGTCAAATTAGTCCACCGTGCAAATTATTATGCTCTCTTTTGATATGCTGTTTTTCGGGAGTCGTGCTGTTAAATCTCTAAAAAAATGACAGCATCTTTCGGAGCTAATCGCTTCAAGAAAGACCAAATAGTTCTATAGACACTGTTATTCTAGATTTTTTTTGACACAAACTAAACGACACAGTTTTAACGGAATTAAACTAAGTTAAAACTATAGCAAAAATTAAAACGTTAAAAATTTGTATAATTTATCGTTAAAAAAAAATGGTCGCGACAGGTAAAACATCTTTTGGTAAAAGTTCACATACTTTTATGGCATTTGTAATGAATAGGTACCCAGAGAATTTCAATACTTACGTAGTCAGTCTCAAGTATCGACGGAGAATTCCGAGTCTGTCCCGGAAATGGGTGAAGCAGTTTACTATTTAAAAGCCACGAAAAAATGTAAAAAAGGCAAACGACACGGTACTTATGCAGTTTACGGGCCGGGCTGAAATAACGTTATAATTTAGAAACCCATTCTTAACATGGGGAGGTAGGGGGTTGATTAACTGTTCTGTACTTTCACCTAACAATTTAATAAACCGTAAAAATTGAATTTAACTTGAAAATCCTATCTAAAAAATAGCCCGGTTCGTAAACTGCATAAGCACTGACAACACTAAGCATGCCCCTCAAGAAAAGGTGGCTTTCAAGTCGTAAACTGCTCTGCCATTTCCGGGATTGCCTCTAGATTCTTCGTCGATACTCGGAACTAACTACGTAAATAAAAATACTGAAATTCTGTAGGTGCGTATTCATTACAAATAACAATTTGAGATAAACTTTACTATTGGCGACATTAATTATTTTAAAGGGAATACAGTTGGGGAAACTAGTCAAACACTATTTTGGTACTCATTTGTGACGTATGTGCGTTTTAAAAAAAATAATAGAAGTTATAAGCCTTTTAAGATACCGTAAATATCAGTTCTGAGCAAAGTAGTCATTTTTGTTTAGTCACTTGTTTACATTATGTACCTAAACCTTACTTCCTCTGATTAAATAAGATGTTTACCTATTTACAGTAACTTAAAGGCTTATAACTTCTATTAAATATTTTTTAAAACGCAAATAGTTCACAAATGAGTATTTATTTACTCCTCTCCAGGAATTAGGCACAAGACCAGTTTTTATCTTACTCCCACAAGTAAGATGTGACCCAAGGTCGGGTCGGGAAAGTGAGGTTTGAAAAGCCAGCACCCGAGAAGGTGAGCATTCTGGCCATTAAAAATTGCCTGGGCAGTAAGCAATAAACTTACTCCCCCCAAAAGAGGGGAGGCGAAGCCTGGGAGTGTGGACCTCCTAGAACTGCACAGGACAGACCCATAGACCGGCGTAAATCAAGCCCCGAAGGCCAAGACGATACCGGTCTATGGGGTGCAGTATCCATCGGAACAGATATTATACTTTGATCTTAGCCAAAAGGCCAAAAATGAGTATTTATTTACTCCTCTCCAGGAGTTAGGCACAAGGCTAGTTTAAAAAATTTTTTTTTTATCTTACTCCCACAAGGTAAGATGTGACCCAAGGTCGGGTCGGGAAAGTGGGGCTTGAAAAGCCAGCGCCCGAGAAGTGAGCACTCTAGCTATTAAAAATTGCCTGGGCAGCCCCGTCGGCATTCCCCGGTAGTGGCGCCTCAGGCAGTAAGCAATAAACTTAAACTTAAAGAGGGGAGGCAAAGCCTGGGGGGGGGGGGGTGGGCCGCCTAGAACTGCACAGGACAGACCCATAGACCGGCGTAAATCAAGCCCCGAAGGCCAAGACAATACCAGTCTATGGGGTGCAGTATCCATCGGAACAGATACTACACTTTGATCTTGGCCAAAGTTAAAGTAGAATAAATTGTTTTTAACTAATTTCCCAATTGTATTTCCTTCTAAAATAATTTATGTCGCCAATAGTAACGTTTACCCCAATTTTATTTAATGTAAATCAATTTTCTATCTCAATGTCGGCGGAATTGGGGGGGGGGGGGTGTATTTCAACGGTCCCTATGCATCACCTTTTTTGTTTGTTTCGGGGTCAGGTATCGTATTTTATACGACAGGGGGCGGTGCGACAATGTGTCTTTCCTTTTTCTTCTGTCTGTTAGAACTGAACGTGAACCACAACATTTTTTTGTGTGTCCTTAAACTTTATTTCAAGCCAGACGCCCAGACATTACTTTCCAATCGAATGTTTAAAATGGTTTTAAGTGACAATCTAGCAGCTCCGCCTCTTAATAAGTAACCCTCTGTTTACCCCCTGCTCCCAGAACTGAACCCCTTCTCATTGTTATTTTTTTTCTTATTTCTATAATTTTCTAATTTAAAGTTGAAAATATATATTTCAAAAAGGTCGCTTTAGCTCTTCATAAATGTCCGACGCGAACATAGGCATTTTAATCCGCCCCCAATTAAACATTAATACCTCATTGAATTCTGTTTCGAAATATTGAGATGAGGATCGATAATTTGTGTTATTCGGACTACTATTCGCAACTGTTATATTCACAACGTTTCAGCCGATGTAACCTCCGACCATCTCCAGGTGCATCGTTAGTTCGATATTCCGTCGGCTAGGTTCCCGAGTTCGAGTAGGAGCTTCCCAATTTCGAAAAGATGCACCCGAGAAAGGTCGGAGGTTACATCGGTTGAAACGTTGTGAATATACCAATCAAAGTGAGGATAGTAGTCCGAAAAGTTATCCTACTAACGGTGCTCCCACACAGAAAAGTAAAAAGAGTTAGTAAAATAAGTTATATATATATATATATATATATATATATGAGAGAGAGAGAGATATTATTCTTTTTTTTTCTTCATATTATTATAGTAGGAAGGTTTTTTGAGTAAAATCAATGTACTATTAATTAGTAAAATAGAAAATAAGACGTGTTAAAAGACTTATCGCCTCGAGGAAAAAATGTCGGCCGATGCGATAGAAAAACAATCGTTGACCTACGAAGCAAAGCCGTGTGTAATTAGAAATATATTTTTTATTTCAGAAATTTAAATTAGGTATAAAAATAATTTAGTGTTAACAATTTTTGATTAACACTTGTGCACTTTACTTTCTGTGAAGGGTTCGTTTTTCGTTCAACACATTCCGGTCGATCTAAAACGTGACACTTGGCAGCCATATTGGACGAACTTGGATTATTTACGAATTTCTTCGATAGTTCATAGATTTCAACTGTGCTTTTGGCTTAATACTACTTGGATTTTAACTCGAAATGATTCCTCGGTTAATATTAATTAGCAAAAACAACATAATACCATTCCTAATGCCTATACACGAAATTTATCACACTCTGTGTGGGAGCACCGTTAGTAGGATGACTTTCCAAATAATACTCATTAGATTCCTCGTTAATCTTTACTCAAAGGTTATTTAATCTTTGTATAGGCTAAGTTTTCAATTGCATCCATGGACAATAATTAAACTAACAAAACAGACCTGTTATGCATTTTTGTGACAGAATTTGAACCAAACCGACTTTTGCCAAACTAAACCTAAAACTTTAGTAAAGTTAGGTTAAAAAACAAAACGGTTCGGTTCAAATTCTGTAGAAGTACCAGAGTACCTTCATTTTTCACGTTTTGTGATTTAAAAATTGGATTGATTTATCGTAAATAAGGAACCCAGTTTAATTTACATAACATGAATATTAATTGTAATTGTAGCCTTGATAGATTTTATATATGATTTATTTATTACGAGAAAGAAGTTCCAATTTCGCGACGTTAAATCAAAGACGAATGCGTCGACTTAAGAATAGGATAGACGGAGGACGCCCCCCCCCCCCACACACACACTCTACACTTTCGAGATCCTTGTCTAATTTGTAAAAATTGTATTTGTCATTTTTGCAAATAAATAATTTAAAGTGTAGTATCTGTGTTACATACCGTCCCGGGAATGGACCGTGGCAGTTCTCATTTTGTATACCCGTCCCGGAATGGGCCGTGGCGGTTCTAGCTTAAACAACTGGTCATTTTTAACACCAAAATTGTATATGTTGCATACCTTTAAATTTCTCGTACCTTCTCTCTTTCCTCGTCGCGTGGAGGGGTGTGTCGTCTAGTGGTTGAATTCTTCTTTCTTTCTGCCGTGAACCTCGCCGCTACAACAAAAGCTTCATAACCGACTCAGGAGACAATCTTTTAAACTTTCAATTCTGTTTTATTTCAGGCGTTAAATTTCTGTCGGCTTGGAGATATTCACTAACGTCGAGGGAGAGACATAATTACTGCTTTATCGTAGTTACTTCCTAACTTAAGTCCTTAGCCATTCGAGGAGGGGGGAAAAAGAGATCTCCCACCTGTATTTTTTTAGGGAATTTAATTCCCCTAATCATTTGAAGACTACATAGAGAAACACGTCTGTTCGGCTCGCCTCCAAAACCCAGACTGCAAAACTCTGCTTCCCATGCAAAAGCCTGTGACGTCACAGAGCCCCCCCCCCCCCCCCCTGCGCAGGTGCACATTGACCCTTGATCTGAGGTCTCGTCGTCAACGTGGTGACTCTGTCACGTCTGTGAGCTCCAGCTGTGAGAACAGCCCCTTTCTGCACTCGACTGTACGGGTCCACCCACACTAAATAGTGCAAGCCAAACCAAACGACTTCCCACAGATACGTCCACCTCAAGATGCGTCCGTTCCAACAGGGCCATTATCCAACATCTGTTCTCTTTTCGGTTAAGATTTCCCCTGGCCGAAAACAGAACAGATACTACACGTTTTTCATTTTTGTCCCAATCAATTGCCCCCCCCCCTCCCTGCCTTAAAAAATGACCTTGTGTCTTTGCACTCTTGGAGAGGCAAGTAAATTATGGACTAATTTAAAATTCATGTAGATTTATATAATAGTTACGTTCTCAAAAATATGATGCATCCTATTTCTCATGTTGTTGACATGTTTACAAATGAGTCAAAACCCGGTTTAATAGTGGGTCCTCACCGGGAGGGGGGCACTCATAGTCTCATTAAGGATATTTTTAAAAATCCAGGTTATGGATATAAAAAAAATAGTCAAAATGAGGGTTAATTATTTAGGCATATGAATTTTTTTTAAATGTAGATAAACCTGAAGATTAGATGACGGTTAAGATTTTTCGAAAAGGTGATATGCAATAGGATAGCTTAAAAACTATAATTTTTTTAAAGATTATCATATGCTGAACGTATTGGTGTTAAAAATCAATTGAATATTACGTATTAATAGAAAAAAAACCTTTTTAAATTAGTACATCGGCTTATAACCAATATGGCGGCATGATCAATACAAAAAGTGGAATGGAAACGAGGTATAATGAAAACTAAAAAGTAGTCTTTTAGTGAAAAAAAAATGAATTGATCAATGACTCGTTTATTTTTTTTTAACATATGACATGTTATTGTAGCAGCATGAACCCTAGCTTGTTAAGATGTGTCTTCGAGAAAATGCTAAGATCCACGCTTACATTTAAATTGTTATAAACACAGAGATAAAGAGTATAAAAGCAGATAAAACATGAAAGAAAAATAGAAGGAAACATTATTTAAGTAACACTAAAATTATATATATATATATATATAACATTATATAAAGTGAAATAATAAAATAAGGTGCGAATCAAATTTTATTAGAATTCAATGTTCAGGCAAAGTACCTTAAAGTCCTTAACTCATGCGTTTCAAAGAAAATTCTTCTCCTCAGCGAACCATTACCGCAATGACATTACTGCAGGTAATAAAATTAAACTTTGAAAATATATAAAAATACATAAAAGTATATAAACATCAAATATATCAGCCTAAAACATACTTTTTGTTAAAGTTATACAGTTCATCCAAGTCATATAATTTAAAACATATTCAGGAAAGATATCCAAGAGGTTGATTGAAAAGTGATCCAGGTGGTGAGTGGTAGTCCATATATATATATATATATATATATATATATATACATACAAAATTACAAGACATTAATTGTTTATTTGAAATGTTCAGTTTGAAAAGTAATAAAATGTATGAGTGTGTCTGTATGTAATTTATGAGTGTGTATGTGCGTGCGACGGTGTCAGCATTTGTGTGATGCTTTGTGTTAGAACGCGTAGGTGTATGAATGTGGGTGTCACCTTTTATCAGGGTGCGTAGTTGTAAGATTGAGTTGATAATTGATTGGGATAGAGTATGCATTTGAGCGCGTGCCGCTTTTTTGTCAGCGTGCGTAAGCATGTGTGTATGAGCTAAAAATGAATAATAGCCGCTTCCCAAGCCCAGGAGGGCGAGGGAAGTGGAAATGTTGTCCTCTAGTTAAGCGTTTGCTGATATTTTTCAAACTGCTCGTTCTTGACGAAAATATCAGCTTAAATTACGTTTTAATCGGTTCCAGGAAGCACCTCGAGTTTGGGCGCAAAAAGGGGGTTAGATGTGGCGGACGTAGTTGAAAGCATACCACGTGGCAGCCATTATTGGTTTTTCGTTAGAATAATGCCTGTGGGAGCCGGTTTTTGAAACAAAAATTTAATTTCGTTTTTAGATGGAATTTTTGGGCATGGCTTGTGTTTTTTTCGCCCACGCCGTCGGTCAGTCAACATTTTAGGAGTGGGATACATGTCAATCCCAGATCATTAACACGTATTGTGTGTTACTGTCAGTAACACACACGTGTCCTGAAGGTGTGGAAAACGTTTATTTTGTTTTCTTTCCCTCGTATCTTTTTCGTTTGGTGGAAACAACACCGAAACAAGTCCTGATGTATTTGCTGTGAAATGGGATTTAATTACTCTCAACTTATTTTTACGTGAAATCATGTTTTAACGAAAAAAAAAAAGAAGCAATTATAAGTATAATTAACAACGAAAAGGGGGGGGGGGATATACAACAAATAACTGTTACCAAACGATAGAAAATTTAATTTTCTATCGACCTGCATAGTTTTAAACTTTTGGAACTAAGTTTTCATATTTCAAAATTTGTTTCGTTACTTTCTCTTAACCGATTTCGTCAATCAAAATGGTGGTCGAATTTCTTTTTGAGGTGGTCGCTAATTTCAGGCTAAAAGATATAGACAAAAAGTTTACCCTAATCCGACTGGAAACCACCCCAGGACTTAGGCTTAGTGGTACCGTAAGCCTTTTTTGTTGTTGTTAATATATTTTAAGCCTGAAATTAGCGACCATTTCAAAACCAAGAAATCGACGACCATCTTTGATTGACGAATTCTACTAAGTGAAAGTAAAACAAATTTTGAAATAACAAAACTTAGTTTCAAAAGTTTTAAACTATGCAGGTCGATAGAATATTACATTTTCTATCGCTTCGTAACAGTATATGTTTTATTGCCCATTTTTTTCGTTAACTATAATACATTCTCGCAAAGAAAAGTAGAATAACATTAAAAACAGTAAGTTTAATCTACACGAAACGCAGGCCAAACAAGACGATCGGGAAAAGAAACATGGCCTATATAATAAATACATAAAGAATGAAGATCACTAAGTTTTACCACTTTATATATATATATATATATATATATATATATATATATATATATACCAGAAAAATACCTGTCCCAGGACGGGTATAAGCAATAAATATAGCATTAGTTTTAAATTTTAATGTTTTTTTTTCTTTGTGTGGTATGGTAAAGTTTCACCCGCCCTAAATGATAAAGTTAAAAAATAAATAATGTGGCCACGTTACTTATCCTGTTGCCTAGAATACATACCCCATAATTCATAATAAGTTCAATAGTTTAGGATTTTACCGAGCGCATACATATTATTGACACTCATGCCAGCACACCGATCCTTTTAAAAATGGTAAAGTTTACAAAAAAAAAATAATGTGCCCATGTTACTCACCGTGTTGCAGAAAAAATATATATTCCAAACTTCATAATGATCGATCCATTCACCAAAAAAACTTTAAAATTAAAAAAACAAAAACTTTATATATATCTATGTATCCCCTAAATGTTAATATTTACGAAAAAATGATGTGCCTATGTTACTGACTGTATTTTTTTAAATTTTATTTTTTTATTTTTTATTTAAAAAAAATATTTTTAGAATATATATTCCAAAATTCGTAATGGTCCATTCATCATTTTAGATTATTCAGTACATATATATATATATATATATATATATATAAATATATAAATATATATGTCTCGGAAGTTTCTCAACCATTAAAACTATATTTAAAAAAAAAAAAAAAAGAAAAAAAAAAAGACTTATAGTCCCAAGTCTTTCAGGGGAAAATCACTCATGTAAGTCAATTTATTTTTTACAGCTATTATATTAGTTTGTTTCTAACACTATTTTAAGGGATCATCAGTTGTTTACCATGAAAAACTGTTTCGGGAACATACCTAACTTTATAAATATAGATACGAATTCAAAAAAAATAAATAAATAATAAATAAAATCCATTATGTATGCTTGTTGCAGAGGGCCAATGCTGTTTATCGGTCTTACAACTAAGAGACAAAGACACAAATACGGCAATAGCAAAGAAAAACTCTGGTGAGCAGCAAAATCTGAAGGTCACATTCATTTCAAAGAAATAAATGTGACCGTGAGGAAAAGAGTTCATGATTCAGTGAGTCGACAGAAAAAGATAGATCGTCACTGTTGGATGATGATCGTGAGCCTGGACGGATTCTTCTTTATCTAATAATGCATGGATAGGTTGATGACCGCTGTGATTATGAATCCTGGCCAGAGTGTCCTTTGGTCTTTTCACTGGGTGTTCTTGCTTTCGGCATAAGAACTTTGAAGAGAGTAGAAAGTGACTAACTTGGATTTACTTTCGGCAGCCTCGTAACTCTCGCTTCCCTTATGTTGTCCTTTAGTCCTCACATTCCATAACCGATGTTTCTGACAAAGGGGGTAGAATTGCTATCCATCTAACACTTAATCGTTGGCTAGTTTTTTACCTTGAAGTAGTAGTTTGTTTTGTTTTTTAACTCCTTACATCAAGTGGCCTCATGCCATGTCTGGAGCGATTTCCATAAAAGAAAAACTACTGTAGAAGTTTGGGCAGGCCGGAGAAAAAAAGCTGCAGATGTTGCATGGATCAGTTGATGGCTGCTGTAGTTGCTATGATGATAGTGATGATGATGGCAGTCATTGTTGACGTGCTGTAGAAGGAGGGAGCGAGGCTACTGCTGCTGACTGCATTCATCATGGGAGTAAAAATGCTGTCCCGTCCGTCAGAAATTTGAAGGGAAAAGCTGCTGGATGTCGTCGTCATAGTGGTGAAATTGCACCGTAATGTCTAACAAAGATCCGTGGAGCTAGGTGCGGTTAGAGGAGAAGGCGTTGTCCGGCATCGAGGCCAGGATGGAGCTAAAGTCCCTCTTAATGAGCATCTGAGTGAAGTGACTGTATTGCTGTCTGCTGCTGGTACAACGCTTTGATGAGATCTGATTGGTCGCTTCTAGTGACAATATGCACAGGAAAAACGAAACTGTTTTCTGTCACACGGGCCAAGGTGTTCAAGGATTACACATCTGGTTTTATCAAGAGTTTTAAACGGGGTTAGCACGAGAAGGGCTAAGATGTTCAAGCACCAAACCTCATGTTAGTGCTGAATTATAAACAGGATTGGCGTAACAAAGGAATGAAAGATGCAAGTGAACAATTTAAAAATGAAAAGGTTATTTATTGCACCAATGAAGTACAGAAATCATAGGAAAAGCAGATGGACGTCACACGTAGATTGACGTGGACGTCTCTGAGGTATAGAGAGGTGCCTCAGATATGTCCGGTCTGTGTAGACATTATCAAGAGCTGGAATGGGAGGAGGACATCGACAGGTGAAAGACAGGCAGAAGGTTGTAGCCAGGTGTAAGAGAACGTCACCAGAAGTTGGAAAGGCGGCCAGATCAAGAAGACATTTCCAGAAGCAGGAAAAACTGAAGGTTTAATTGCAGTAGTTTGGTAGAAAAAATCGCTCTGAAAAGGGCAGTTGGTTGCATTTTTGTAGTTGTGAAAAGTTGCCCTGAAAAGGGTAATTTTGGTTGCTCTTGGTGTTGGGTTTGATGATTGGTCACTAAAGGTGTGTGGGGGAGCTTCTGAGCCACCGCCCCTTCCCCGGTTAGCCGCCCAAAATCGACTATTTCCACAACATCATACAACAGCTGTTGGTCTCGTCAGATATTAAATGGCTGACAGTAAATTCTTGGTTTACAGAAATACGGTTTTTACGGTTATCTCAAGAAAGGAAGATCAACAGCAGTTGAGTTTGTGGGTGTGGCTTATCTCAACACGTTAACTTTTTAGGAGCAGTGGATTTTGTAAACAAGGGAACCATGATATACTAGCAATAATATGCGACCGGAGGGAGTGATTAAGGCCCACTCCCTTGATAATTGATCATATCAATTAAAAAAAAAATTCTGGTGAAGAGTTACTAAGAAAACGGATGTTAAGTTTGTTGAATGTGTGTCTTCGCTGTGGTCAAAATCAGTAGTGCAAGTAGGTCTGCACTATTATTGATGCATGTTATTTGCAAGTGAGTCTGCACAATTAAAGGTGATGAGTGCGAGTTTACACTCTTGTTGGTTTCGCTGTTCGGGTTGATTAGTTCTCTTGCAGAGTCAGTTGAAAGGGGAGATAATTCAAACTTTTTTTTTTTTTTGTAAGCACAACCCATAAGAAAAATCCAGAGAATTAGTAAGAAAATAAATTAAAAAAAGGATACTTATGCAGTTTACGGACCGGGCTGAAATAATAACGTTATGATTTAGAAAGCCATACTTAACATGGAGACGTGGGGGTGGGGTTGATTAACTATTCTGTACTTTCACGTAACAATTTGATAAACAGAATAGTTAATCCCCCCACACACACACACACACACACACCTCCTCATGTTAAGAATGGCTTTCTAAATTATAACGCTATTTTAGTCCGGTCCGTAAACTGTTTAATTTATTTTCTTACTAATTCTGTGGATTTTCCTTATGGGTTATAGTTACAACAACAAAAAAAACAGTTTGAATTATCTCTCCTTTCAACAGACTCTTCTAAATTAAGGATGAAAATGTAATCTGCCCCAATAATACAGAAGCACCCACTTCGGTGCCACAAGCTCAGGAATCTCTTAGAACAGTCCATATGGGCTTGGATTTACTTCCTAACTAGTTCTGTTTTTCATATGAGCAACTACTCCTTCATATAATGACACGTTTTCAGCAATAGAATAGTTTTTTCAACATGTTGATGCCTGTTCAAAAGTGAGAAGAATCCTCACGCTGTTTTGAATTTGTTAATTCAGTTTCCTATGTTGGTCGTACTTCACATTTGTTTATCTTCACCGTTTTCTTTACAAGAACTTTCGATCTGTGGAACACGTTTCCACAAGATTGCTTCCCTGAGAACTACAACATTGTCATCTTCAAATCTAATGTTAATAAACACTTGTCATAAACCATCTTTATAAGTCATGAAATTTTATTCATTCCATTCATTATTTTCAATCATCTCATAGTATTCAGGCTCAAATTTTTCCAATACCCTAAAAAGTTCTGATTTTTTTTTTTCTGGTTCCCATTAATCGTCTCAACACTAATAGTAATGTTTGGTTGTAAGGGTGGTCGTAATAGTAATGTAGCAGTTGTAGAGATAATCTTTTTATTTCCTCTTTGTGGCTGGAATAATGGAAGCAATTAAAAAGAACAACAAATAACTCCATTATTTGCTCTGGGATTTGGTTCACTTTTTACAGCAAATGCATCTAATTAAACTGCATTTTTTGGGCCAGCTCCCGTGGGAGTGGTGGGGAAGTGCTTTCAAAACATGTTAGTTCCTCTTGACATCAAACATTTGAGAGAGAGAGGGGGGGGATTTAGCTTCTTTGCTACATACTTCCTCCCATGATGCAATTTCTCGTAGACAGCAGCCTATCCTCTAACTTAGTTTTTAATGGAAAATTTGTTTTTGAATCTAATCTTATGTGGAAACTTCTGTTTTTAACATTATTTTTACCCACATACGTCCAATATGTCTGCATTACATCGCAAGGTTACTCCCTGGACCCTTACATTAGGTTCTCTAGTCTAGTACTGTTCTGAACTACAGAGGGCATTGTCACATGCGATCTTATGCTGAACTAGCACGACCCATCTCTGTCAATCAAAATAATAACAACCAGACATTTTTAAGTTACAGCCATGTAAAGAGAGAGAGTAGGAAGTTAATGTCATAGGCTGGTTTGTGAATCACACCAAAGTCATAATCTCTGACATTCATGGTTTCTCTCAGTTCTGTTCCGCCTTAGACTTTAACGATGCAAAAATAAAATCAGTTTATTTTGTAACACTTATCGCTTACATCACATTTAAATACTGGTTCTCATTGAATGACCAAAGTTAAGCAACATTGAGCCTGGTCAGTATTTAGGTGGGTAATCCTTTGGGAGACCAGGTGCTCTGGGTTTGGAAGTGATTGGAAAATAACTTTCTCTAATATCCTTAGGAAGGTATGAACCCATCCTCCTTTCCCCAGCTATGGGTGAATTAGTATGAGAGACTAGATTCTGAAACCTTGTTAGGGTTTGACTTGGCAGAACCAGGCTCTTTTTTGTTTGGATGAGACATGGTCTAGTTTTGCCCTACTTCCAAGCATTATCACCTTTTTAAGAGTGTTATTGCTGGTTGTCTGAATGGCTATTTTTGTATCCAGTCATTGTACCCCTTTAGGGGAGCTGACTTTGCCCACTTTTCGACCATGTGCCACGTCTTGCTGCAGTGGGAAGCAAGTAAATATTTGGGATACCAAATGCTGTAAGTTTGGAAGTGGTTATGAAATAATTTTCATTATGCTTAAGGAAGGTATGAACTCATTTCCTCTTCCCCAGCTCTGGGTGAATTAGTAGGGTTGGCTATATTCTTAAGCCTTGGTAGGGTAGCTTGTCTGAAAGGAAAAAAATAATTAAAAATGGCACAATTGCTTCTCTGCTTACCCCAGCAGTGCTTCCGATCATTTTTAAAAATTTCTTCTTGCTATTGGACTTCAGCAATGCTAGATCGGAAGAAATGCAGTTGGAGATTGTGTAACCCTTCTTTCACTAAAAGCTTATGCTGCCATCCTCTCGGAGTGTGTCACTTGTCTCTCATGACAGTCAGAGGTCAGTCCGCTGGCAGTTCTGTGCCAGAATCTATTATTATTTGTAGCAGATTTTAATCAATAAAAATGTAAAGTAATTATTATTAATCGATTGAATCGATGGTATAAATTTTGACTGGCCACTTGTTTATTGTAATGATTAAATAAAACTTTGTTTATTTACTGTACGGAAAAACAAATAAAATCGGACCAAATGTAAATTCAGCACTCCCATTTATGCTAGCAGCTGAAAGAAATGGGTTTTGTATAACTCCATATACATCACTCTAACCTCATGCCAGGTCTGATGTTCCGAAATTCTCAAAGAATTGATAAGTCTTGTAATCATCTTCGCAAAGTATTAATACTAGTTGTACCTATCCAACATTAGCGGGTAGTGTTTTTATTTGTAATTTTTTTGTTCCAAATAAAGGGAAGTAACTCTGTATTGACGAATATAGTTTTCTTTTTTTTAAAGATGGTTGCTATTTGAAAATAATTCTGAACCAGACAAAGTATTTTCTGGAAGGCATTAAATTGAATTACATTTATTCTTCTTAACAATATACTGCAATGATCCACAAGAAAAACTGACAAACCAGAATCAAATATTGATTTTGTAGGAAGAAAGCTATTGATGACAAAAACTGAGAAATAGACTGATTTTACTTTATATTTTTTATATATATATATATATATATGCAGCCTCCGTTCAGTCTCTAGTGAAAATAGATACTCTCAATAAGGGTGTCTATGTAGGAAGTCTATATTGAAGTAAGGGTTGCACAATTCCAAACCGATCATTGCTGGAGTCCAGTGGTAAGAAGTCCAGGATGACTGGAAACAATGCCAGAATAAGCAGAGAAAGACTGGTGTTATTTTGGAGCTTTTCTTCTGAACTAGTTGAACAACCAAGGCTTGAGGCTAGTTTATCCTACTATTTAATCCATAGCTGGAGGAAGGGTAAATGTATTTATAACATTCCCGAGGATGCTAGTAAAAGTGAAGTATGGTTCTGTTTGATCCTAGGAGGCTATTTTTTAAGGAGGGGGGGGGATTATTTTTTTTCCGGTCGCTTAAGTTGATGCCTGTGGGTCCGATCATAGCAAATTTTGCACCCAACTAGAATGTCCCCTTTTTTTGGAAGAGCTGGATTCCCTACTATAAACTGAAGTCATGTCTAACCTTGCTGCAGTGGAAGGCGGGTAAATAAAGTAACCCCAGACAGAACTTAAACCTGATGTTACAAAATACATTGTGAATACATATATATATATATATATATATAACTGAGAATTCAGCCTTTTGAAGTTATTACTTTTATTAGAAAGAAGGCCAACAGATTAATTTTCCATTAGACAGTTCTCACACCGGTTTGTCAGGGCGAATAAATTAATCTGAGGTCCAATAGAAACATATTGTGAGCTCTCATCTACAGTGAGCTTCATTTGGAATCTTAGTCATAGTCCGTGTGGGTACTTCTCACCATCGTTTATTTTTGATAAATTCAAAAATATAACGGAAAATTAATCTGTTAGGCTTCTGTCGTAAAACATGCTAGTTATTTAATTACTTGAAAAGGGGAAAATTGCATTAATTTTTTTTTAAATGATGGTGTACAATTCATACAGATGGACTTCCTCAACTTTCAAACATGACTGATGAGAGCTGATGGTTTGCTCACATTACATTGTTTCATTTTCTGAGGTTGCAACAGCTCGAAACCGATGGTATCATATTGATTTGATCTGATCTTCTGTAACACTATTAATAAATATACATATGTTTAATTATATACGTATTACAGAAGTTCAGAACAGCATCGGTACCGTCGGTTTCAAATCCAACAAGAGGGGAACGATACGTGATCACCCTCTATGGAGTCTCCTCGGCCTCTGTTGTGGTCTGTTGCTTTGGAAAATGGTGAATAACATTATTTCAATCTTCTCTCCTATTTTTTATAGTTTAGGATTTTCATCAGTATATCTTACAAATATTTGCAGTATGGGTAAGTAAAAAAAAAAGATTTTTCTTTTTGGATCTATGAAATTAAGTCGATGTGAAGATGACCTACGGCTGCCTACGGTTCTGGTCTGACGTCGAAAAAACAAAAACACCCAACACCGAAAAACACAAAGGTCAAGGACAGAAAACAGAACAACCCTAATATCGGAAATCAATAATGGGTGACAATAGCTTTAGTCTACGATAAATCATGGAAAAAAAACCCTTTTATCTATGCTGCGTCATGTAAACAAAGAAGGCTGTATATTAATAGGTGCAAGGGGGAAAAATCGTCCACGTTTTCTCCAATAGTTTGGAAAAAAAACAAACCTATTAAGCTTAAAGATTTTATAAAAAATCAAAAAAGCCCCAAACAATTAGGATAACGAGTTAGTATACAAATCTACTGGCATATATATATACATTCATATGCATACGTATATACGAAACCGAATAGATTATAATAAAAGGGATTCAGTAAAATCCACACATATAAGGTGCGGATAGGCGAATAAGATAGTGGATTGGAGGCTAAATTGTATGGTCTACCTGGCAAAAGAAGTGTCTCTCAAAAGAGGCCTCTCTCCTAAAAGTATTTTTCCCCAAAAAAAGTATTTTAAAAAATTGTTTTCAAAAACTTAAAAAAAAATTTTTTTAAAAGAAAAGAAAAACCATATAGGAGCATTTGTCTATGGTTGTGCTTCTAAAACTATTCTACAAGTGTATAGATTAGTATCTTCATTTCTGCATGTATTAATTTAATATATTTTTATATATATTTGCGGGCTCACCATTGACGGTTTCACAAATTCGCAAATGTTCAGCATAAGCATTGACTTAACATTTTCTTCATAAATTCGATTGAACTTACAAATATGATAATCATTTAAGTCCAACTAAGGCCAATATGAAAAAAAACGCAATTAAAAACGCTAATTATTTCGTACGATTCATATTAAATATGGCTTATACAAAAGCATTGGTATTCCAAATTTTCGTGAACTTTATACTAAACTGAAATATAAAAAAAATCAACCAACAGAAAGGGTTAATCTACGCTAATTTGGTGGCTTTCATGCAATACATGCTAATGTACAAAAACCTGATTTTTAGTGAACTTCGAGGTATCAAAATCTATTCGCAGATTTTCGCTATTCGCGAGTGCGTCTGGAACGTAACTCCCACGAATGGTGATACTAAACTTTTTTTTTATTTAGAATCCTTATTCCAATTTTGATCAAAATCCATTAACTACATGATTTTGATTCTAGAAATAGAGTTTAAGGAATTTTCAATTGAACAAACGCCACCATGAGAGGTTTATTTTTCATTTTTCAAAATAGAATTAACGTTAAAGTGTAGTATCTGTTCTGATACTATACTTTATCTTTTCTCTCCTAGGTCAGTGAAGGCAATTTTTATTTTTGTCCCAATCCAGAGTACCCTTTTTTGCAGAGATGAATTTTCCCCACATTAATAACCGAACTTTGCCCTCATAGGGAGGCAAGTAAATAGGAACATGAATGTTGAATAAAAGATAAAACATCTCGTCCCTACAGCCTCTTTCACACAGAAGAGATGTTGCTAGTCTCTCTCTACTGAATCGTTATCTTCATGGTAGGTGCTCGGCTGAGCTCCAATCTCTGGCTCTGGTACTCCCTTATAAAACATTTACAGCAGGAACTCTCCTAGCTACAAATACAGCGAATAACCCCCCCCTCTCTATCTATCTATCTACCTACCTATTTACCTACCTACCTACCTATCTACCTACCTACCTATCTATCTACCTACCTATCTATCTATCTCTCTCAAAAACCAAACAAAAAGTACCACGAGTCTGCTTCCCAACTGACTACAACATGGTCGTCTTCAAGTCTAATGTAAACAAATATGCTACCATGAACACAATGATACAGTAGAGAGACTGTAGAGAAGAGATCAATCCTCACTAAATTTTGAAGTCGGTTTTGTACTCAGTCAAGGTAGGAAATGGTGCTTTCAGCAGCACTTCCCACAACTAATACAAATTATCAGTGTTCATCTAAAATTAATTCAACATTGTCGCTAAAATAAACACAGATTATATTTTTCGTCTTATTAAAACGTATTGTAAAAAAAAAAAAAAAAAAAACTATGCACGCTATAAGATTTTATTTTATTATGCATTCTGCCCTCGTGGGGAGGCAAGTAAATAGTGACACGAGAATTCAAAAAGTTTTGTAAATAAAAGGATAAACGCATCCTACATTAAATAATAAATATATAATATATATCCCCCCCCCCCCCCCAAATATTAACATGTTTTAAAAGAAAAAAGTATTTCGGATACTTCGATGTTTCGTTTGTTTATTAAAAAGTTGTAAATAGTGCACGTGTGTGTGGCCAGGTCAACCGGAAGACACCGGTGAAGACGGAAAAGCGTCCCTTTCATTTGGCCATTGTTTTGGGGTCATTGTTCCCTGTATGGTCCAAAATTTGAAGCTCAGATATCACCAGAACCAACCACAACCTTCTATCGTATGTCACAATTTTCGGGGAGGGGGGGGGGGGCAGTAAAGTTTCATATGATTACAATTTTAGTAACAATACAAAATATTTTCAGGTTTTTTTTTGTTTTTTTTTAAAATTGTCTCCTTCATTTATGCAAAATGGTGAATGCGAGAAAAATTCTAAGTGATTTTGAAACCTTTAAACTGTCTAATGGGAATGAAAGTTTCTAGGCAAAAATATAATATTCTGGTTCATCTGTGATTCATCTCATTAAGTCCAAAGTTAAGCTCCCCCTCCCTACCTTCCAAATTATTAAATTATGCCATTTAATCACATAACAATGCCATTTTACTTTTAACGACAAATTATACAAACAAAAATTTAGTTTACCTATGGGCTCCCCTCTCGGCGGAGTCCTTGCCTGTCTATTTCTGGAATTTTTAAATCAATGCTACCCTAAAACTCTCACTACTTTAGATACATTGATGATACACTCTTTATTTACCCATATCACATTAATCTCCCTGACATAGTCAACAAACTTAATAAAATTGAACACACCATTTCTTTCACCTCCGAATTAGAAAATAATCTCATCCTCAACTTCCTTGATATCACTACACAACACCCGAAACGGCCTAAACTTCTCAGTCTTTAAAAAACCTACGAATAAAAATAATCTTATACATTTTTACTCCAACCACAACAACAGAATAAAATCTGGAATGATCATCAGAGCTCTTAGAATTTGCAGCTCCGTTTACCTCTGCAATGAAGAAACCTATACCCAGAACACTTACCAAGCATTAAGATATCCTCAATTTTTTTACCCAAAACGCCAAACGTTAATATTCACAACAAAAAACGGACTAACACCACAAAAATTTCCCCTCGTAACACCACCAGCACAAATAACACCAACATGACTGAGAAAAATAAATCTTACATAGTTTTCCCAAATAATCGCATATCTATTTCTGTACAAAAATAATTCAAATCTGACATAAAATAAGTAACAGCAACCTCTAAAACAATTAAGGATTTACTCAACACCAAACCCCATCCACAACTACCTCCTAAGGACACCTCTTCCCTAGCCGGCATTTACAAAATAAAATGTGCTGCATGTCCGATGTTTTATAATGGTGAAACTGCCACTGCCAGAAATATAAAAATATATATATTAACGAAAAAATACGTCCTATAAAGTTAAGGGCGACTAATAATGCAATTTTCTGCATCTTAATCACTTAGGAAATGAGACAATCGAAATAGTAAGCAAAATAAAAAAACAACGAACGTTGCAATCATCAATAAAAAATACTTACATAAAAATAAATGTAAATACCTATTGGTGGTGGTGGAGGGGCAATGTAAACAAAACAGAATCAAGCAAGTTCAAAAATAACTTGAAGATTTTTTTTTTTGTACTAATAGTCACCACTTATCAATGCCAAAAGGCCACTCGAGGATAAGGGTTAATGAGTTTGTCAGGTGGACGGTAAGACAACACCGTAAGGATTGGTAACGATGGTTGTCAATGGGCAGAATTTGATTAAGAGGATGGCTCAACAAGAATTTGTTAACATTAGACTTGAAAACGACCATATTGTAATCAGCTGGGAGCAGCCCCATGGTAATGTGTTGTACAGATGGGTAGTTCTAGGAAAGAAACTTTGCTCATGGAAGTTCTTTTAGTTTTAGGTATGCAGAAAGAGAAATTATTTACAATGGTTGTAATAAGACGAGTTTTTGTTGTGAATGTTTTACAGAGGGGAACCATAGATTGGAGCTCAGTCTAATTGCGTTTATTATAATGAATCTTTCCTAAGGCAGATATTCAAGCTGATATTAAAAAAAAAAGCACATTAATGTTAAATTGCTTTGTATATATATCCTCTCACCAATATCGAATTATACGTTTGATCTGACGGTACCTATTTATTAGTTATGAAATGACATTTAGTTTTTTTTCTTTTCATCTGTATGAGCGATTTCTAGTTTTACTGAAGGAGGAAGGAGAACAGTGAAAAGTCCAGAGTTCCAGGTCAACCCTCAGACACTGAGAATTTATTTTCTGTCAGTAAAGTATCATTTTTAGTTTTTATAAAGATAAGAGAGATGAGCTCACTTTTGACATAGCTGACCTTTGAATTGAAAAATAACCTGACAATGAAATTGGGGAAAAATAAAAAGGTAATTTGTCAGAATGTTTAAGTTGATTTGGTACATTCTAAACTATCAATAGTTCGCTATTATATAGTTGACCTACCACGAGATAAGTACATTGTAATCATATACTTACATACACACATATACACAGGATGCGTAACATATTTGAGAACAGATTTATACATGACTCTTAGAAACTGAAAAACGTTTCTGAAAGTAAAAATAAATAAATATTTTTGTAATTTTATTCATTAAAGTCTCCTTCGGCTTCGATTTAACAGCTTTTATGCGAGATATCAATCGTCTACATACTAGGATTGGTTAGGCTTTGTTCATATTGGACATCATTTATGGAAATTTTTAGGGATTATTTCGTTTATGAGAGTGTTAATTAACCTTCTTTTCAACTATGCTCTATATATAGTATCGAAATAATAGTAAGCAAAAAAAAACAATGAACGCTGCAATCACCAATAAAAATAATTACATGAAAATACATATACATATATATATATATATATATATGTATATACATATAGATGATGTACTTCCATATCCCGTCATCCAATAGTTAGTGAGTAAAACACATGCCCTTTTTTAGTCCATCAGACAAAACCATTTCAAGTGGTGAGGGAAAGCGAGAAAGCAAATAGCAAGTTAGACTGATCCCACTACGTGAATACATTTGGAAAGAAATCCTCTACTCTATCATAGTCAATGGCAAGTGTGTGTGGGGTTGTTTGTTTTTTTGTCATCAGAAATGATAATTTATATATGAAAAATTAAATTACTGATGTAATTCTATGATGTTTATATAAATATTTGTGAACATTAGTGAAGCATAATTTGTTATTTTCGTAATTTTTGACAAAGGGTGTACACTAATGTGTGTGTGTGTGTGTATATATATATATATATATATATATATATATATGTATATGTGTGAAAAGGAAAAAAAAATTATTTATGTATTCATCAACGTATCCATCATGGAATATTATTTCCATATATATATATATTTATTTATTTGTCACTCCCAATCTAGGCTGGGCACTGTAGTGAGTAGTATTAACAAAGTCGTCGTCGTAGCTTTAATGCATGTTCGTTCATTAGTTGAACACTGTTGACGACAGCTGCCTATAATAGGTTTAAACTCTCGCTGATTTATCAGGTTGTTCATAGTGGCTGAGTGGGTTAAGACATGACTCGTGTTCCGAGGTTTCGAATCCTGTGACTAGTATGAGTAATTATCTCTATACTGACGATTCTCAAAAGGATGAAACGTATACGTATGTAAATAAACAAATATTTATATTTATATATATTAAAGATATAATTTCAAACAAAGATATGTCTGTCTTAGTGGTCGATGGTTATCTCTGAACAAAATCAATAGAATATTTGGCATCGCATGATCGTGTGGCTTGGTTTTAAATGGTCAAAAAAATTTTTTGCCTGTTATAATTTATGGCAAAAGCTATTAGAGCATATACAAAACTGAAAGTCTTAATGAGAAACAAGTTCTGGCATGCACAGCAGCAACAACAAATTCTTTGTTTGCATCATAGATGAAAGTTGTCTCAGAATTAACAGAATTCCGACTGCTTTATTGATTGTTCCATGTGAAAATAGGCGAAACTGGCATTTTTCCAGCTTTTCTTTCATGGTAAGCGCGAACATAGCACATTTATTATTAGTCAATTGGCGGTTTATTTATTAATATCTTGTTGTCCTATGTATTCCTCTGTCAAAGTCACTACCTCCACTAGATATAATGTTGCTATTTTGGTAAAGGAGAAATGACCAGTGTTCGATTATGTATGTAAGAACATATATATTTTTATTTCAAAGAATGCTATACATTAGTTTGATCGTCCATCGATACCTTCGGTTCCACAGAAACAATGGAAACTCAACCCGCAGGGCCAAAGATGTCAAATGTACCCGTTCTGCAATTGATGTTATGGTCATCTGAGTTTCCAGTGTTTATGCGAAACCGAAATTATCGATGGATGATCAAGCTAATGTATACTATATTCTGAAATATATATATGGCAAAGTTGTATGTGTGTCTGATCATCACAATTAAGCGGTTGATCTAAGAGCATAACAAACCGCAGATTTAGAATCAGCACCTTTTGATTCGATGTCAGAAGTTCTTGAACCTTTTTCAAAACTCTTTATTCAAAATTAAAAATATAAAAATAACATTAGAAACAAATGTTCCGACATTTTTAGCGTTCCCTTTTAACCGACCAAACATACTTATAATAATTGTTTATACTGTTCACGTCAAATCATATGTATTTGACGTATTATCCTTTTTTTTTTAATTAAAAATGGATAAAAATATTTGATAAATGTTCACCAATATATTTTTAATTGAATAAGAATATTTTTAAATATTATATTTGTTTCTTTACTTATTTTAGGCAATGAAACTATTTTAGATCTGTGGAGAGGTAAAAGAAATCTCTACATGGAACTCATTAGATTCAAATGAAATTTAAACCATAGGTAAATGACCAAAAATGATGTCTATTCCCAAAATTTCAGCAAATTTTGATATTAAGAGGGTCCCCAGAGGCACACTCCCCCCCACACACACACACTGAAATTTAAACCATAGGTCCACCGAAAATTCAAATAGGTCCAATTTCAATGAAATGTATACCTTATTTAATACATATTAAATAAGGATGATTTAGATAATATATATATGGGGTAAGGTACACGATAAGTCATGAAAATGAAATGCTGTGGTAGACAAAAGGTTTGAAAAAAGACAAACGGAAAACAGGTTAGAATGCAGGAGAAAAACAAAAAGCAAGAGATTTGACCGGTTTTGTTCGTATTGAACGTCTTCAGAAAACTGAAGATTTGGAAACAATATTATTTTGAAGGCACACACAATCTTACATTGACAGTCTAGAATTTAAGATTTTTATTGCCTTATAAACTTAAAATGAGGCGAATAAGCAGACCTATCTTTGATATTTTCCGATTAATCTTTGGAGGCTTGTGTTCGGTGTATCAACTTCATACCCACTCCTATGTGGTTTAGTTTGTGCTTATTTATACTTATATTTACATACATAATTGTATGCATGTTTATATATATATATATATATATATATATAATCTTCCACTTTATGTGTGTTTATCCTGGCTAGTTTCTGTTTTCTTCCCTCTTATCGCCTTTACCCCCTCCGTCTACCCCCCCCCCATATTCTAGCTCGGTGGGTGTGGAAAGGAAAATGGAAAATGATGGTTTTTTCAACTGAGCATTAAAGCAATACTATTCTGTAAAAAGAATTGTGCCAGATTTGATGGCCAAATCTGGGTTTCAAATCTAGCTGTGCCTAGCTATACTGATGAGTCTGTGGATAACTATATTATACATTTCTTGTAATGTTTTTTTGTCCATAGGCGTTAATCCAATGAATCCTTACCTTGTTTCTACAATAGTGCTCAATAAAAAGTAGAGCTATATACATAAATGAATAAATGTGAAAGTTTTTTCATATGTCCCTCCTATATTATAATCAAAATGGGCTACTGTTATTTAAATCAATAATACAATCTTAAATCTTGATACTCTGTGTATATATAGTGCAGATAAATGATTAAGAGAGAACCTTTTGACTTCCTAATTAGCATAACTATTTTTTTAAACCATTCTATAATTAACATTTGGTATTAACTTGGAATTGCAGTAGTTTATGTTTACTATCTATATACAATATTTTCGTCTATATTAACAGTAATTAATTAAAGTTATTTAATAAATAAATCAGAAAAATAACTAAAACACCTTAAGTTTAAAACTACATGTGCTCACTGACAGCCTTACCGAAGGTCGAGGCAGAAGCGAAAAGAGAAAGGGGGAGGGAGAGTGTGGCTGTTTCACTTTCTCTCTCTCTCTCTGTCCCTTTTCTTTCGCCCTCTTTTTGCAGATTTTACATTTCTGTTGAAAATTAAAATAACTTTTTTTTATCAATTAAGTTAATGCCTAATTTATAAATTTTAACGAACTTATTTTTTTAATGATTACTTAGTTGCAGTGATCTGTCCAGATTACGAGAAAAAAAAATCGTATTTTGGTATGATTGTAGATTAACATCCTCCGCTAAATTACCCCCCCCCAAAAAAATGATTCTACCTTTTTTAGGCGATCACATGTTAACACCCTGAAAAGCTTGACAGAAAGAAAGAAAAAACCCCAATTATTTTAGAATTTAAAGTGGAGGAAAATTTTCGTGTATAAATTCAATGTAAAATGATCCCCGTTTTTGGGCCAGTTTTCGGGCAGTTAACTGAATTCTTTTTATTATGGGAGTTAAATCTGCTGCATTTTTTGGAGGGGGGGGGGTGCTACTTAGGAGATTACGTGTGGTTTATGACCTTGCCACTCAGACTTAGGGTTAGTGGTAAAAAACATAAAGTTCCCTAAAAGGATGGAATGGCCTGAAAATTTGGGAACATTTTACATTCAATATATATATATACAACTGATCCCTCACTCTAAATTCTAAAATATTTGCTTTTCTTTCTTTGTTTTCCACGCTGTTAACACGTAATCGTCTAAATAGCAGGGAGGTGGGTATTAACTGAGGGTGTTAATCTGCGAATTTACCCATATTTAAATTTTCTAAACTTTATACTTTCTTTTTAACTATACGTCCCTTTTTTATTTTAAGCAATTGATTTTACTGGTGTTTACTTAACCAATGACAATTAAATAACTTTAAAATGATCTAACTTATTAAATAGCTTATTTTTATAGGATAAATAAAAATATTGAAAGTTTGGATATTATTGTAGTTTAACACCCCACCCCCCACCCCCATCCGATAAAATGAGATTCTACTTTTTCAGGCGATTACGCATGCATACCCGGAAAAACCTGGCGGAAAGAGAAACAACAAAAAATAATTTAGAATTTAGAGTAGGGGATCAGTTTCGCATATAAATTTAACATAAAATGATCCTCCATTTTCGGGTTTTATGGCAGTTAACCATGTTTTTGCCATTGGAGATGAATTCTGTGCGTTATTTTTTTTTTTTTTGGGGTGGGGGGGGGGGGCGATTGCGTGTGGCTTTACGACCTTGCCAGTCGAACTTAGAATTAGTGTTTAAAAATATATTGGTTAACTGCTCTAACAATTGAGAATTACCTTAACAAGAAGAATCTCATTTTTTTTTTAAATTATGGAATTCTCTGAGTAAAAAAAATATATTTTTTAATTAAAACCCCCCTTCCTCTCAATTAATTGCTACCCAGAGGGGGGGGGGCTAATTTAGTATAAAATTCATACTATATATGACAAGCGGAAATACTGGCACACATTTACTAGTCTTGCAGATTATTATACAAATCAACCTTTAAAAATCCAAACCGAATACATAGAGGCCTCAATATATTTTTTGATAGAGCTTTATAACTATAATAAGTAATAAATGTGGCTTATCTTAACACTTTACTGCAGTTTCACGGTACATCGGATTGTCGGAAGTGTATTAATAGAATTCTTATTGATACAAATGCAAACTCTTTGAACGCATGAAGAAATAAGGATTTTATTAACAAACCCACATCTGCAAGGCCAGGTCTATAAATTTGTGCACAGACAGAAGGAAAGAATGTAACATTCAAAGACGGATTGCTCTTTCTTTTATAACATCCACACAAGACAAAAAGCAAAACATTTCTGTTCCAATCTGATAGAATCATCCAAATGCTTCCTCGTCTATCGAATTTCAGCCGAGATCAGCTTGACATTTTATTCAGAAGTAGCGAGCGAATGCTCTGCTCACAATTAAGACAACGTTTGTATTATTTTCAAATGCAGGTGAATCTGAGTGGGTGTTGTTTTGCGGCAGGGGAAGCCATGGAAAATGAATCGGCCACAAACAAAAATGTAATCTTTTCTGACTTCATTTATCTCGGTTTCTTTTTATTATGGCTTCCTCTCTTTCGAACTGCATCAAGAATAACAATGGGTGATGATGATGTGGGGGTGGGTGGGTGTGTGTAATTTCGTTCAGTGGATTAAAAAATGAATCTCAAATATGAAAACTTTTTCGTTTTCCCCCTCCCCTTAACTCCCTCCTTTCTCTTTTTTCTCATCGCTTTCTCTCTCATCGCTTTCTCTCTCATCGCTTTCTCTCTCTCATCGCTTTCTCTCTCTCATCGCTTTCTCTCTCTCATTGCTTTCTCTCTCTCATTGCTTTCTCTCTCTCATTGCTTTCTCTCTCTCATTGCTTTCTCTCTCTCATTGCTTTCTCTCTCTCATTGCTTTCTCTCTCATTTCTCTCATTGCTTTCTCTCTCATGTCTCTCATTGCTTTCTCTCTCATTTCTCTCATTGCTTTCTCTCTCATTTCTCTCATTGCTTTCTCTCTCATTTCTCTCATTGCTTTCTCTCTCATTTCTCTCCCTCTCATTTCTCTCATTTCTCTCGCTCTCATTTCTCTCATTGCTTTCTCTCTCATTTCTCTCATTGCTTTCTCTCTCATTTCTCTCATTGCTTTCTCTCTCATGTCTCTCATTGCTTTCTCTCTCATGTCTCTCATTGCTTTCTCTCTCATGTCTCTCATTGCTTTCTCTCTCATGTCTCTCATTGCTTTCTCTCTCATGTCTCTCATTGCTTTCTCTCTCATGTCTCTCATTGCTTTCTCTCTCATGTCTCTCATTGCTTTCTCTCTCATGTCTCTCATTGCTTTCTCTCTCATGTCTCTCATTGCTTTCTCTCTCATGTCTCTCATTGCTTTCTCTCTCATGTCTCTCATTGCTTTCTCTCTCATGTCTCTCATTGCTTTCTCTCTCATTTCTCTCCCTCTCATTTCTCTCATTTCTCTCATTTCTCTCCCTCTCATTTCTCTCATTTCTCTCGCTCTCATTTCTCTCATTTCTCTCGCTCTCATTTCTCTCATTTCTCTCGCTCTCATTTCTCTCTCATTGCTTTCGCTCTCATTTCTCTCATTGCTTTCGCTCTCATTTCTCTCATTGCTTTCGCTCTCATTTCTCTCATTGCTTTCGCTCTCATTTCTCTCATTGCTTTCGCTCTCATTTCTCTCATTGCTTTCGCTCTCATTTCTCTCATTGCTTTCGCTCTCATTTCTCTCATTGCTTTCGCTCTCATTTCTCTCATTGCTTTCGCTCTCATTTCTCTCATTGCTTTCGCTCTCATTTCTCTCATCGTTTTCGCTCTCATTTCTCTCATCGCTTTCGCTCTCATTTCTCTCATCGCTTTCGCTCTCATTTCTCTCATTGCTTTCTCTCATTTCTCTCATTGCTTTCTCTCTCATTTCTCTCATTGCTTTCTCTCTCATTTCTCTCATTGCTTTCTCTCTCATTTCTCTCATTGCTTTCTCTCTCATTTCTCTCATCGCTATCTCTCTCATTTCTCATCGTTATCACTCTCATCGCTTTAGCTCTCTCAGCTCTCTTTTCGCTCTCCGATCGTTCCTTTTTCATCTCTCATGTCTCCCACCCCTTTCTCTCTCTGGTTTCCTCCACTTTTTTTATTGCAAAGAACATATTACAACAATAATAAATAAAAATTGGCTAGGCAGAATAAAATATTGATTTGTAAGAAGCATTGCTATTTAGATCCAAAGTCGAGAATCGGATTTGCTTTTCTTTATATCTTAGATATAAATAGAATTGACTTAAAAACATTTAAAAAAAATTTTTTTTTTTTTTTTTTTTTTGTTAACAATATTTGTGGTTTGTATTGGTATCAGATATTAATAAACATCAAAGACAAGTTGTTGTTTTTTTTCTCCATATCATCGTCTAGCCTATATGCGGTGAAGCTATGGAGTTCAAAAACTCTTAAAGCTGGACTCTGAAGATATGATAATGACTATCACGTCTGGAACTTGTTGGCACTGAAAGGAAACTTTTCCAGTTGTTAATTTAAATCAACCAACACTGACAAATAATTGATAACTTCTCTTTGTTTATATTAGTTGTTGTCTTGGCACAGTGGGGGGAAAGAGAGGGGCAACCTCAGTTTGTTGTATGTGCCCGTTTTAGGAATGCAGTTTATATTATCGTCAACCTGCTTCCAATATATTTTTCTCAACAAAAATCTTTCCTAACTCTGTTGCGATGACATCACGGCACGTTATTCCTATTTCATCCATTCTTACTGTTTTCAAACCTGACCATATAATCCTGACAGACAGCAACTTTTCACAGTTGTCCTTGAATACCTTCAAAAACATTTGAAATATCAGTTTTATTTTATTTTATAATGTATTAGCAAAACATACTCGCTCTCCGGGCAGCAGTTAATTGGAATGGAAGGCCGTTAATCAAAAAAAAAAATTTTACTCAGTGAATTCCAAAATTTTAACAACAAACTTTGGTAAATGTGGAGATTAACACACTCAGCTAAATTGCACCCTCCTAAAAAATGAGATTCTTCTTTTTACGGTAATTCTAAATTATTAGGTCAGTTAACTAATATATTTTTTAACACTAATCCTAAGTTCGACTGGCAAGGTCGTAAAACCACACGCAATCGCCCCAAAACAATAACGTAAAGAATTCATCTCCAATGGCAAAAAATGGTTAACTGCCATAAAACCCTAGAATTGCTCGAAAATGGAGGTTAAATTTATTTGTGAAACTAATCACCCAGTCTAAATTCTAAAATATTTTTTGCTGCTTCTCTTTCTGCCAGGTTTTTTAGTGTATTCACACGTAATTGCCTAAAAAAGTAGAATCTCATTTTATCGAGAGATGGGTGTTCATCTACAATAATATTCAAACTTTTAATATTTTTATTTAAACTATAAAAATAAGGTATTTAATTAGTTAGTTTTAAAGTTTTTCAATTTTCGTGGGAAGAGTAAACACAACTAAAATCAATTGCTTAAAATTAAAATAAAGGTATAGTTAAAATAAAATTAAATATGGGTAAATCTGCAGATTAATACCCTCCGATATCCCCCCCCCCCATGACATTCTGCTTCTTTTTTTTTTTTTAGGCGATTGCATGTTAACACCATGGAAAACGGTTATAAAAAAACCCAAATATTTTAGAATTTAATGGGGGATCAGTTGTATATATATATATATCAAACGTATTATGTACCCAATTTCCGGGCCATTCTATCTTTTTAAGGAACTTACCAAAAGTTTTTACTATTAATCCTAAGTCCGAGTGGCAAGGTCATAAAACGACATGTAATCGCCTAAAAAAGTAGCAACCCCCCCCCAAAAAAATGCAGCGGATTTAACTCCCATAGAAAAACAGAATTTAGTTAACTTGCCCTTTGTCTACGTTGCTGCCGTAAAAATAAAGTTAGTCCTTTATTATAGGGTGAAGGATATGTGTATTTGTATATATCGTTCTGTCATACAAAAGTTAGTGAGTAGAAAGCTGCCCAACGAATAAGGGAAGGGAGGTCAGACCCCCCCCCCTCCATCTTCACTCTATTTCTATGAGATTTCTTTTTTTCTTTCTGCTTTCTATACTGATTTTTATATTTTTTTCTTTTACTTTTTTATATCTTCTTTATTATCTTCTGAAAACCACCAATTCAAGTTCTCGCGCTCATATATATAAAATTATACTTATGGCAAGTAAGCTTTACAGAAACGTCTGTTCCATTCGTGAGGGAAATCCTCAGGATAATTGCTCGACTAAGCTCTACTAACGTATTGAGCCCTGTTGAAATAAATATTGAAAATATATAGATTTAATATATTATACATGTGTACACCTGTTAATTTTACTGAAAAAAAATGATGCTTTGCCAATGTTCGCACTAATATTCATATAAAACATTTTTTATTTTCTTGAAACTTTCCAGTTGGAGACGTTTTTTTTTATTTTTAACTTCACTGATTGAAACGTTATTTTATTATATGAATATTAGTGTGAACACTGGCGAAGCATAATTTTTTATTTTTGATGGAAGGTATATACTAGTACAATAATAATTTGAGAACATTTCTGATTTGTCTATAAGCGATAAATCTTGGTCCATCCTTGATAAGATCAATTTAGGGTGATCTCTTTGTAGAATACTGTGAGTGATTTCCTCAATAGCCACGACTTGTCATTATCTTCTCTATTGACAGAAACAACTGTTCGTCTCTGATACGTAAGTCGTATGCTCAGTGTATAGTGGTGTCTCTGTATAGTCATAGCAATAGCTGTCATTGCCATAGTGTTTTAACAGCAGAAATGGTTGTCCGCTTTCCTCCTCTCTGCTTGTGATGATAGCCGCCATTTTTCTCGACATTAATAGATGCCCCGTAGACAATGGTGTCTTTCTATAGTCTCTTTATAGTCGTCCTCTTCTCCGTTTGTGATGACAGCAGCAGCCGTCTTCCTCTCTTCCCTGGTAGATGTAATAATGAATTGAAAATAAAATTAAAAAAGAACTCCAACAACCTTGTTGCTCGATGGCTCCTGGCCTTTGTTGCTTTATTCTTTTACAACATTATGTTAACGTCCCCTCGCCCCCTCCTCAGAAGGGTGAATAAAAACAAAGTTTTGAAAAACGTCCGAACACTCCGCTCACAGGCCAAAGAGGCAGATCTTTCTTTGCTACGTCGTACTTTGGACTTCCTGTCCGTAACGTTGTATCCTGACACATAGTCCCAATTCTATAACTTAAAACGTCTGATGGAAATTATCAATTTCTTAAATTTCCACGTACCAATTTTAACCTTATCTTTACACACCGCATCTAAATATTGCCACATTAAACATGGTTGTTGTTTTTTTTTGATTTTGTAAGTTTTTATGAAACTTTGTCAAGAAAATTATTTTATTAAACAGTCAAGCAGACTTACATAAAATTGTGAGTTTCTATTGATTACTTAAATAATTGAACCGCATCCTCCATGACTTGTAATAAAGTATTCAAAAAACCCTGGACCGCAACTAATGTGATTACAAGGAACAAGCCTCGTTATACTGTCAAATATAAAGGGTAAAAGGAACTGCCTCTTCAGTTATTTTTCTATCTTCCTTCCTTCTGGCTTTTTGTTAAAAAAAAACAAACTTCCTTTTGTAACTGTAATTTAATTAATCATCATTCCAAGTGTTTCCTGTGACTTCCTGTCTGTTCTTAAGGAATTGACCAAATAACTTACCAGATAGAGCAAGCGGTATTTTGAGAAATCTGTCCACACAAGACATGTTTCGTCATCAGAGGTATCTCATGACTTTAAAAGAATTCAGTGTCATTTTTTTTTTCTTTGTTGTAAGTATATCAACAATTTTCACGACGAAATATCACGTGTAATCATTTGCATTTAAAATAGGGAAATGTCAGCAGCTGAATAATTTTATATCGCAAAAATAATTGACTTTTAAAAATTTAACATTTTTTCAAATAACAGATTAAAAAAAAAAACTTTAAAAATACTTTCGTAACTGAAATCTACCCCCCCCCCCCTCGGTGGCCAATTCGTACACCGCAAACAAGAGCTCGCTTTCTCTCTGTATTTTTCGCTTTCCTTTTCTTTTTTTTTCTTTTTCCAAACTATGGGTTTAGTCTGCACCAGTCTCAGAGATGAAACTGCCTCTCAACCAAAAACTTTTTTTTTTATCCCTCCTCGGTCTCGGCTGAGAAACGGGAATCTCGTGCTTGAGTTACCCTTATTTTAGCTGATACATATGCTGTGTCATTTCATCATAACTTCGCTGTTGTCGCCTCGCAAGTTTACCATGTCCGCATATACATATACAAGCAATTTACCTTTTGTTTTGGTGAGGTAAGTCTCCGCCACATGACCACACTTAAAGATGAATATTATTCATAGATCAGACGTTGCTAATCTCTCTCTACTCTATCGTCTTGGCTTTTTGGCTAAGATCAAAGTGTAGTATCTGTTCCGATGGATACTACACCCCATAAACTGGTATTGTCTTGGCCTTCGGGGCTTGATTTACGCCGGTCTATGGGTCGGTCCTGTGCAGTCCTAGGAGGTCCACCCTCCCAGGCTTTGCCTCCCCTCTTTGGGAAGGAGTAAGTTTATTGCTTACTGTCTGAGGCGCCCCTACCGGGGAATGCCGACAGGGCTGCTCAGGCAATTTTTAATGGTCAAGAGTGCTCACTTTTTCGGGCGCTGGCTTTTCAAACCCCACTTTCCTGACCCGACCTTGGGTCACATCTTACTTGTGGGAGTAAGATAAAACTGGCCCTGTGCCTAACCTCCTGGAGAGGAGGTAAATAAATACTCTATCGTTACTTCCACGGACGGTACTCGACTGAGCTCCAATCTTTAGTTCCTCATAAGACATTCACAGCAAGAACTCTTCTTTCTTCCTCCATGTTCCTAGCGTCAGATTGAATTTCCATGGACAGAACGCTTTTACAAGAGCTTCCCTTCTGCAGAACACGTTACTGTGTGACTGCTTCCCTGCAGATTACAACAAAGACATTTTTAAATCCAGTGTCAACAGATACTTTTCATAATTCGCCCTAAAAGTAATCAAACTTATTTCATTCTGTTGATCAAGGTTAGTACTTCCATAGTGTTCTTCATTTTTCAGCTGATAATCATTCTCTCATCAATCGTTATCCTCGAGTGGCTCTTGGCCGTGATAAGTGGTGATCCAATAGTAAAAAAAAAAAAAAAATCTCAAATGATATTTTAGTTCGACTAGAATCCCCTGTCTATGTCGGGTTTTACAAATCTTCTTCTTTTTCACATCAACTCCACTGGAAGAAATGTTTTTATTTTGAAATGTAATACAAAAAAACATTTAAAAAGTACTTTTTTTTTTTTTTTTTTTAATCCAATCTTTAATTAAATAACTTATCACTGAACAGCATTTATCAATAATCAAAGATTTTTTAACTAAAAATTGAAGACCCACCCTTCTCTCTCTCTCCACGAAATTTTTTATTTTTATTTTACTTTTACTACAAAAAGTTTAATCAGCAACAGAGGTGCTGTGTGTGTATTCAGTTTAATATTATGTTTTTTACTTAAACCATTTGCACTATCTAAGTATTTACCAAATAACAAATAAGAAACTTTAAGAATAAATTTTAAGAAAAAAATTCTCCTTTGACTTTTGATTGGTCCTGAAGTCAGGGTGCACTTTTTAGAGTGAAAATCTGTCAATGACGAGCATGTTAGTGAAAAAAAATTTTTTAAATATTTTTTTTTGAAAAACAGACTGACAATTTTCGGTCATCTCTATATTATATAGTTGCAGTCGTCTGGGCCAGACTAAGTATTTAAAAAAAATAAATTGTAGTGAGGTATTTTATATTGTCAATAACACAGTATAATAATAAGAAATGAAAGATCAGATTGATTTATCAGCTTAAATGTTTCCGATTTTTAAAATCCGACAAGATAACTTTATATGTTAGATATATAAATAGCTAAGCTTGTAATTCAGCAATTGAATGGGAGAAAAAAATGATTCTCAAGATGCGTCCATTTGATCTGCAGGTTTAGCGAGCAAAATGTTATTTTAAATTTATGTGTGACAGACCAAAGAAAAATGTTATTTTAAATTTATGTGTGACCAACTGAGAGAGCCTCTTAGAAATGTGTGGACGCTTTTAAAACAAGATCTTCCATTCAATTTGTGCAGTGAGCACCAAAAAAAATGCGTTTTCAAATTTAAGTGTAACAGATTGGCCAACGGACAAATCTTCTTATAGGAATTCTTGGACATATATAAAAATAAAAACTACATAACACGAATCTTCAGTATATAAAACCAAGCAAATTTATTTAAATTCCAGCTAGAGAATCGCAAGTGTTGATAATTAAATGCAGTGTTTGTGGTTCCGACCGCTAAAAATGTCTTGTGCTAAATGTGGGTTTTGTTTTGTTGGATAAAGATAGAACATTCAAATGGATTAAATACAACTTTTTTCAATTTATTTTCAAGTGTTTCTCAGAAATCTGGAAATAATAAACCATGGAATTGCGTTTTATGACTAGTTTTTGCTTCGAGGTGGGGGTGCATGTATTGTTATTTATAGTGTATCAGTTGACACTATGTAAAAAAATGACAGAAAATAAAAATTATACTTCGTCAATGTTCACACTAATATTCATATAAAATAACCTCTCAATTGGTGAAGTTTAAAAGAAAGGAAGAAAAACGTATAAATCGGTATAAGAAGAAAAAAGAAGGAAAAAAAAAAGTATCATTAATATGGAAATAGTGGAGAATTTCTTTCCGGATTTATATCAGATGGCGATGGGGGAAAAGTTGTTTGATGTGTTGTTTTTCTCCCTTCCTCTAAACACTTGAAATGGTTTTCGTCTGGCAGTTTGTTTTACTTGTGTGACAGGAGAGAAATACATTAATATATAAACTAGAAGAATTATCCATCCTAAGACGAGTAAAATTAAATCCCCGAACAGAACAGTATTTGCACCACTTTTACATCTTTACAAGGATTAAAATGAAGATATAATGATATTAAACCTTATGTCTAGAATCCTTATTTCAGTTTTGATCAAAATCCATTACATAATTTTGATTCTAGAAATGTCTAAAATTTAAGGCTTAAGTTTGAGTCTTGAAGAAATTGGTAATCTTGCTTAATTTGTGTCTAATGACGATGGATCAAATTCAATGAAAATCTGAAATATTTAAATTTTCGAATGGGAGGTTGTGCCCCCTAAACACCCTTTAAAATACTTCAAAGATTGTTAAAATTTCACAAAAAATCAAAGGGCTTCCTCTTTTTACCCTGTTTGCATAAAATTAAGTTAAACTAAATATAGCCCACATTTGGACCCCTTACGCCAAACAGCTGTGTTTCAAAATTCATAATGATCGATTAATTAGTTTAGGAGTGAATACTCGACACATAAACATACACTTACCTAATTTATACACACACAGAAATAAATACACATGGGTCTTTATTATAGAGAGGACTATCAGCAAAACTGGTTGGTAACATCTTTTTCTAGTTTTTAAACTAGATAACTTATGCTCTTATATGTAACTAGCAGATCTCCCACCCCACCCGATATTGCCCGGGAGAACCATATTAGCATTATTATTTTTAATTTCTATAATATATGTAGAAGTTATATCAGAAAGATCACATCGTCTAGCGACTTGAAAAAAATAATGAAATTTTAATTTACTTTTAAAAAACAATGGAAAACTAACTGTTGCTTAATTTACTCAAAATAAAAAAGAACAATGTTGTTTGACAGGAAAATAAAAATAGATGGTCAAGTAGATGCAACTGTGTGTTTACTAGAGAAGCATAGATTTGAGCAGTAAGCACTAATGCCAGACTCCCACAAATTGATAAAAAAAAACCCATTAAAACCAAGGATAACAATCGTATGCATTTCTTTTGTCTTCAATGCTACTAAAGTGTGTCTGGTCCGAGCATCTACATTACAAGATTCACTGGTAACATTACATAGGTATAGGAGGCCTGTCAGTCATTGAACTTTTTTTTTTCTAAATTAAACTAAAAAGAAAATGCATCTAAATTGTTCACCTTTGTTCTTTTTGTTACATAAGTTTCTTTGTTTTAGATAGTCATTTTTTAAAGATTTTTTTCATGATTTAAAAATGTAAGCATGTCTTTCCCTGCTGTTATGAAATGCTTCAATTGGGAACCAGGCTGTCCTATTTTAACCAATCCCTGAATGCAAGTAACAAACATCAGGAAGCTGTTCAAGTGATTTTCTTTTCAATGAAAATTGTGTCAACATTCATCTGGGTTCAAACATTTTCAGTATACTTCCTGGATGCACAAAAAGTGAATCTTAAAAAAAAAAAAAAAAAAAAAAAAAAAAAATGCGTACGGTTCACCTAATGGATATCGCCGTGGACTATTATTCTGAGTTCAAAGGCTTCTGAATCTATTGTCTTCAGTTACATACTAATTATTGTTGGGAAAGGTATGACCCCCCCCCCTATTTCTCACTGACTATGGGTCAGTCTTGTTTTGAAATCACAATGACCATTCTTTAATAGACGTGTGGGATTGCCCTAATGGATATCATAACAGACTATGGCTACAGAGTACAAACCTGATTAGACCTATTGTGTAAAATTATGGATAAATATATGTCCCCCCCCCCCAGCTATAAGTAAAGCAGCAACTTGTGTTAAATGAATTGTATATAATTTGTTGTATATTACTTCTGTGCTTAAAAAAGGGCGATGTACACTATTATATCAAAATATAATGGTATATCTTTATTTTTCGAATTGTGACGAATGGGTAGAGTGATTGAGGGTCAAATATGTTTGGAATATGCAAACAGGAATTGATGGAAGAGGAAACCTTGGTTGATCTCTACCCAGTCACTCTATTCCAGATCAAGAATCTGACCTGTTAAATAACATTTGGGGCACCCGTCACACTAATGTGGCCACACCCCTTCCGGCATGTCACCTATTCATCCTTACAAAGCTGCACTCCTTCCAGTATGTTACCTGTGCAACCATGCTCCTTCCCCAGCATATTGCCTACTAAACTTCCTGTTTAAGTAGTTGCATCTTTGTTCTGTTTTAGCCAATGGGTACATTTCCTGGGTGTTATTTCTAGAGTGATGAGCAAGGTTGCCTCCTCAACTGATATCCAACAAATCAACTGTTTCTAATAGGTATTGTATTTCAACATGAATTAAAAAAAGGTTGATATGCCATAAAACAAAACAAACTAAACCAAAAATACATATATATGCAAAATGTGGCATATGGGAAAGGCTGGTTATCACTGACATAACTTATCTAATCATATTCATTAACCCAAGCAATTTTAATACGGTTTTCCAGTTCTCTTGACCACTGAAGTCTAAAACAAAATGGCACTATGGCATAATGTCCCAGCTCAGTCTTTTTCACTCAGTCTTTTTCAGTTTTTTCTGTGTTCCTCCTTCTGCTGGCTTCTTGACACTATTTTTCTCTGCTTCTATGTAACGCATTTATCAATGATTGCATTTGCATAACTTTAAATGTATATTTTATATTCTACATCTATAAACCTATTGTCACTGCTAGTTTAGTATTGTTAGATTGGGTTAATTTTTTTCAGCAGAAACGAAGGAATAAAATATAGGTTACTTTGGCCATTTGTAACGAAATAAAAAAAATACCTTCTTGGCCTTTTGTCTGAGATCAGAGTGTAGTATCTGTTCTGGTGGATGCTACACTCTGTAGGCCGGTACCGTCTTGGCCTTCAGGGCCTTGATTCCGCCGGTCTGAGGTATTATCCTGTGCAGTTCTAGGAGGTCCACCCTCCCAGGCTTTACCTTCTCTTTGAGAAGGGGTGGGTTTCAGGCTAATCGCCTGAAGTGCCTCTACCGGGGAATGCCAACGAACCTGCCAAAGCAGTTTTTGTAGGCCAGAGTGTGCTAATCCTAGTGCATTGGCTAACCACACCTGACCTTGTGTCTAGCTTTCTGGAGGTGAATAACTTGGCCATTTATAACGATAAAATTTTCATAAATACTTGGAGAGTATTATTTCAACTCGACACATAATCATTGGGAAAAGAATAATAAAGTACCAGCCAAAATAGCTTGTAAAGTATTAACCAAGGGGTCAGTAGGAAATTATGCGTCAACAATACATTCAATCATAAACCCATGTCCAAAAGTCCCAAAAGGCAAAGCAGTCATAAAAGTACCGAAAATGGAGTAACAATCACAACAGAAGAAACAGACTTTTGCTTATCAAGCTAAAAAATAATCTTCCCCTGTTAAATGAAACGGGTTTTCTGATTAGCCACACCAGTTAGGGTGGAAAGGAAATGAGCGTAGTTCGTCTGATACCTAAAGTGTCAGGTTTTGATTAATAATTTTTGTTATTTTTCCTGCGGCATACCACTCACAAAACAATTTTTTTTTAGGTACACACTGTAAAAGAGTCATTTGTCTTCAACAATGAATTGTTGACAATAGGTATTGTTCTGGCATTAAATAACCCCAAGAGTTGATATGTTGTAAAACGGATCAACAAAATAAAGTCTAATATATAAAGTAGAGTCAGTCTGTTTCTCAGATATTTGCGATTAATAGATTTTTTTAATACAAGGTACATACTTAATTCTGTTTTGCCAGTCATTTATGACTAGTATTGGCATGTGTTTTTTTTTAAAATGTATTTCCAATCAATTTTAATATTTAATCCTGATCGATATTTTATTTTTGATTAGTCATATTTAGTGAGGGGATTTTACTCTCACACTCATAAGTCCTCACATTGCCTCTCATAATCATTTTTTTTGGGGGGGGGGGCGGTGGAGATCAACTAAAAAACGCACATACTTTGAATACGCGATTATAATTTGATTCAAGTTAAAAAAAAAAAAATTCTGATTCAGATAAATATTATTTTTGCCCTTTTTCTTTCAGATGAAGTGATGCATCGATTCTTGTGAGTCTGAGAAATGGGCAAAGATGATGAGGATTTTAACGATGAACGGAAGAGTGAGGTGTTTCAGAAAATGCGGAAGGCTCGTCAGAATGTCATCCAGGAAATTTTGGTTACTGAAGAGTCCTATGTGAATGATCTCAAATCATGTGTCGATGTTTTCTTGCAACCAGAAGAGGAGGACAAGGTAATTGTTTCGTTTTTCTTTCCTTCTTTTTTACTTATCAAGGCCAGGAACCCACTTGAGGATAAGGGTTAATGAGTTTGTCAGGTGGATAGTGAGACAGCACCATGATTATTGGTAACGATGAGGAAAATTGATCAGAATTTGATTATTTAAGAGGACGGCTTAACAAGAATTTGTTTACATTGGACTTTTTTTGTGTATTTTTTTCTTTCTCTCTTCCTTGTTCTCTTTTTTTGTGGAGGAAATCGGTGCAGAAAGGAATCTTATCCATTATTACAAACACGAGAAATGCATGCAAGATGTTTAGCATAATTGTATCAAAATCTGTGAAATTTGACTTGTAACGAACGTGGAAGTAATGCTGGTCTTAGAAATCATCGAAGAAATTAAAATGCATGAAAGTTTCTGACTTCGGTTGAGTGATGTTTCTACATGCAGATTATGTGGAAAAGAATCTACTGCAGTTGGAGGTTTCAAATGTCGCATGAGGGTCAACCAGACCAAGGAAGCAGTTCTTTTTGCAAAGGATCTGCTTGCTTGTACCAGAGAGTCTAAGTGACTCACTTTATCACTGTACAAATTGTTAAATCTTCTGACGTTCTGTAAATAAAATGTATATAATTCATTTGTATTAATTACGTTGTTAATTTATTTAATTAATTCCATTACATACTAACGGGGCTCAATGTTGCTCGACTTTGGTAATCTGATGAGAAGCTGAGGGTCGACGTAATAGGTTGGCATACTTCAAATAAATTTTATGTTATTATCTACCAAGTTCAACTAAAATTAAATCTTCATAGAGATTACCTGGTGCTACCAGACCAGGCTGTCTGAAAATACCGTCTTTCTGACCTAAAATGCACCAAACATTGATGTTATTGTTTTTTTCCTTTCCCTTTGCAAAACTTGATCATGTTCTGCAATGTCAAAAAATACAAAACAATTTTCCTCTACAAAACAACCAAACGAAACACTATGAATAAATATTTGAAGATATAAAGAACTTAAAGCATAAAAACTTTTACTAAAATGACTGGATTCGGCATTAAATAATCCGAAAAGGGTTGATATGCCGTAAAACAAAACAACCAAACAAAACCAAATCATAAAGATTACATTCATTTTTAATTTCGGTTTTAAAATGTTTATATTGTCAAAGCTGCGATGAATCCAGTGAGTAAATTGATCAATTTTTAAAATATAAGTTTTAGAACTGAAATTCTTGTGAGTGATTCATTTTTAAAGAAAATGAAAAAAAAAAAAAAAAAAAAAAATTAGCACATTTAACATTCTATTTTATCAAATACGCCATCTGGTGTTCCAAATAAAAATGAATATTGATTTGTTTTTAAATGTTTTAGTTACACCATTATTAAGTTTTAGACTATAAATCGATTTATATATATTTTCAATTTATTGTTATTGATGCACTGCTCTCCTCAAAGAGAATTCATCAGTTAAATGACATAAGATTTTGTTGATTTTGGGAAATTTGAACAAATTTAATCATTTTAAAATCTTTGAATAGCTTAACACCACAAAACTAAACTCTTCTTAGTACAAAAATTCAGTTTTATACATTCTCTAGCAGTATTATAAAGTTTTGTATAGAATATACATTTATTTCTTAAATTTACAAAAAGACTCTTATATATTTAAAAAAAAATCTTTAATAAAAACTATTTTAAATCATTATTTTTTAAATTTGATTATCTATCTGTATATATATAGCTACTAAAAACCTAGGTGTTATTTTTTTTGTCTCTGTGCACAAGGGATGACGTTACTTATTAAAAAAAGTTGAAGACACCACAAAGAGATCCTTTATGATGCCATAAATGCTGAAGTAACAGAAGGATGGTGTCATCCATTACAACAGAACATAGATGACTGCTGCCCCTTCGGTTCATCTATGTCGATAATGACACACACACACACACACATATATATAAAATTGAAATATAAGCCATATTAGCAATACAAGATTAATTAATTTTTTTTTTTTTTTCACATTAATCCTATTAATTTCGGAATAAAATTCCTTTATCAGGGGTGACCAGTATTGAGTCATTTTTTTTTTTTTTTCATCAAAAAACAAGAATAAAAGAAACTTATTTTTTTGTTATTCGACAAACGTCTTTGGTACGATGTCTCCGCAGTGTTGTTATCGGCGGTTATGATTCAAATCCAATGTCGAACGAGAGAAGCGTTGGCTCGCTGTCTTGAAAAATGTGGGTTGGTCGTTCAATTTAAAAGTATTGCAGGGTTAGTTAATAAAATTGAAATATAAGCCATATATATATATATATATATATATGTACTAGCCGAACCGTCTAAACTCTGAGGATCTAGTATACTACTAAAACTCTGTGAATCTTGTTATCTTGTCCCAGTGCACACTGGGTGATGTCATCCATTAAAACAGATGTGGGATAACCGTGCACAGTGAATGACTTCATCCATCAAACTAGAGGGAGGGAGATTCTTCAGGTTGTTAGTTATATAGTTGGCAAACTGTCCAGACCCCTTGCGGTCTACTATATTAAAACTCTGATCTTGCTTGTCACACTTCATATAAAGTCAGTCGAACCCACATAGCCTTTTTAGCTGACTTTGTTTCTCACTAGCAAATTTTCATTAGTTATTGTTGTAGCATTCTTTTGCCGATATTATAATGTACTTCACTACAATTTATTTTAAAAGTGGCTTAGTCTGGCCGAGACAATCTTATAGTAGGAAAAATATTTAGCTGATCACCGTCAGACCACGAATTCAAGCAAAAATTATTACAAACTCAAAAAAAAAACATATTCCCAAGAAGGTGACATCACATGACCAGAATTTAGTAGACAACCCAACATTCAATTCTTTTCTTTGTCCTTAGTCTACAGACTATAAATAATAAAGGTTTTTATCATAAACTTGTAAATCTAAGAGGTTTCACGAAATGTTAGGATTGAAGTCCGCAGAATGAGGTCAAAGTAACGAATTGAAATTTTGGTCATGTGATGTCATCTTAATGTTTTCTTATATAACCAGACATGTTTATCTATCTATATATATAACTGTGTGTGCGTGTGCGCGCCCTATAAAAAAAAGTTAGAGAATGTAAATAAAATCTAAAAGTGTATTATGTAAAATTAAGCGAGGAAGATAATGGAAGTATTCCCAGATCACTAAATGCACCCTTAAGGGAGCTGTGGGGCAGATTTCGTCGGGGAGGGGTGATTTTTTTTCACTACTTTTTTATCAAATTTCAATGTAAATATGTAATAATTTGAAAATACTGAGTCATTACTTCCGGAAATAATTTTTTTATTTTATTTAACATTTCTTAACGTCATTTCTCGTCAAATAGAGGGGTAAGAAACTCGGAAAGGGTGGGTTTAGTAGTGCTCTGGAGGCATCCTTCATTTTATTTAGCCGGTTTCACCTTCCACACACATTTAAAATCTATATAATAATACGCTGAGTCATTTTCGTACGTACGTTATCAGCTTTCACACAATTTAATATCTATATAATATAATAGTAAGGCTGCCTGAGGGGAGAGTCTATTGTGAAACTAGGGTTTTGCAATCACCAACCTCACTTCACCTGATACATAAACTCATAATATAATGGGCACTTCTCTGTGGTTGTGTGTGTCTGCCTGTCTGTCTTTGGAAACGAATATCTTAACTTTTTTTAGAAATGGGAAATGTTGCATTAATACTGAATAATAAATTCCCAACAAGTGAAGAGGACAACATGACCGGAAATTGAAACCAAAACTTTGATCTTCACTCTAAAAGTGTATTCTTATGTAAAATTAACCAAGGAAGATAATGGAAGTATTCCCAAAACTCTAATGTACCCCTAAGGCGGATATAGGGGCAGATTTCGTCGGGGGAGGGGGGGGGTCGAGTTTTTCATCAAATTTCAATGTAATTATGCAATAATTTTAAAATGCTTAGTCATATTTAAAAAAAAATTATTTAACGTTTCTTAAGGTCATTTCTTGTCGAATGGCGGTTAGGATTAAAAAACTCGGAAAGGGTGATTTTAGTAATGCTCTAGAGGCCTCCTAAAAACGGAAGCAATAAATGTAAATGGCATATAGTAATCCAAAAATGCTCAACATCCTAGATAGAGCAGGTGTGTTTAAACGCAGCATTGCCTGGGAGAAACAAATTCTCTGTCTTTTAACTCGGTGTTATCCAGGAGCCATAATAGTAATAATTCAGTTTTCTATTCGGTAAGTGGTATAAGTTAATCTAAAGTGCTCAATGTCATAGATAGAGCAGGTGTTTAGTTGGCGTTGACCAGGTGTCATCAATACCATAGATGCAGCGATTCTACATAGAGTAAGTGTTTTTAAACTCCGCGTTGCCTACGAGAAAGATTTTCACCGTATTTTGTTATACTATTGCATACCAGAAAAGGTGCTCTGTGTTGCTCGGGAGTTAGTATTCAATATCCCAGATAGAGCAATTGTGTGTGCAATGATACAGTAGTACATTTTAAATGTGGTATATGCTTGAAGGGGAAGACGAGAAACTCAGTGTTGCCCGGGGATACACTAAAATAAATATAGGTTTCATTATATTATTAATGGGGAGGGGATAATAAAGAACTCAGCATTGCTCGGGAATAAATTAGAACAAATATAGATTTCATTATTTTCTGAAGAAGTTGGTGGAGAAGAAACTCGGTGTTTCCCGGTAGCAATAACTTTAAAACTGAAAGCTCAGGTGAATAACTTACATTATTATTATTTTCAATACATCAAAAACAAGAGAGAAAAATGGACTTGGCACAGGTGAAAGAGGGGTGGGGAGAGGGATGTGGAAAAACGAGGAAGGCGGAAATAGAGAAAGATAGAGAGACGAATTGAGATAGGTAGAGAGATAGAAGTTTTAATAAAGATGTTACACACAATTTTAATCTCTTCTATTTATTTTTTTATGGCCCCAGGCAATGCCGGGTAGCCCTGCTAGTATTAAATAAATATACAGCTCTACTTTCTATTGAGCATTATTATATAAAAACAGTAGATTTATGTTTAATTACTCAACCTCTACGAACAAAACTACACCTGGAATACTTAGCTTACATTCATGTTTCTTTTTATACAAAATAAATATAGGGCTCTACCTTTGAGTACTATTGTATAAACATTAGATGATTCATAAGATTGTTTATCCAACCTCCAATGAGCAAAAATACACCTGGTATAATCTATATATACATATATAGTCTCAGAAGTTTCTCAACCATTAAAACTATAAAAAAAAAACCCCCAAAAAACCTCAAGTCCCAAGTCGTTCAGTGGAAAATCACTCATGTAAGTCAATTTAATTTTTAGTTATTATATTAGTTTGCTTCTAACATTATTTAAGGGATCATCAGTTGTTTACCATGAAAAACTGTTTCGGGAATTTAAAAACAAGACAGTATTTAATTTCATGGCTTCCCAGCAGTTGATCAGACCCCACTTCCCTTAAAAGACAAAAACATAAACGTTCCGTATACTTAATCTAAGTTTTATTCCGTATAAATGTTTTGCTAACTTATATTAATTATTTTAAAAAAAAAAAAGTCTGTCTGTTGTTCGTCTGTCTAATAGAATTTATCCGTTACTTACAAAAATGTGTGTATATATATATATATATATATATAATACTAGGCTGCAGAGTCAAAGGGGACTTGCAACTGGGTTTGAATCCTTCGACAGTAATTATTATCTCCTACACTGTAGATTGCGTGAGCATGAAACATGTGTCTGTAGGTAAAAAGAATAAATATTTATATAAAAAATATACAAGGATTCGACATTATATAGAATTTAAATTCTCGTTCCCATATTAATTGATGGTAGCTTAGAGGTTGAATACCAAGCTGCCGTCAAAGGGGACTTTTTAACTGGGTTTGACTCCTTCGACTATCATTAATTATCATCTCCTAGACTGAAAATTGCATAACCATGAAACGTGTCTGTAAGTAAAAAATAATAAATATTTATATAAAATATATATATATTATTATAATATATTATAATTACATAAAAGCTAACTTCTCAAAATCTGAACAGAGCTGAATCAAGACAGCAGACGTTGCACACACAAAGGACTGAATATAATTTCAGAGAGAAGTACCTTGGTAAGAAGAACAACCTGTATCTTGCTTTTGTGGATCTTGAGAAAGCTTTTGAGTGCCAAGAGAGGTTGTCTGGTGGGCTTGCCTAAACTAGGGGCAAACAAGTGGTTGGTGCAGGTTGCTCAAACAGTATACAGAAATGCTCAAGGTTGTATTAGAATTAAGTAAATTTAGTGACAGCTTTAATGTTAAAGTAGGAGTATGTCATGGTTCTGTACTGAGTCTGTTGCTTTCATTTGTGTCTTAGAAGCACTGTCCAGAGAGTTCTGTACGGGTTGTCCGGAAGGGACGTATGTTGATGGTTTAGTACTTTCCTGTGAAACAATGGATGACCTACTTGTTAAGTTAAAGACTTAGATGAATGCCATGGAAAGTAATGGTCTGAAAGTAAATGTTACCAAGATCAAAGTGATGGTCAGTGATTGTAGTGTTGGAAAGCTCCCAAAAAGAGGAAAGTTCTTCTGCTCAGTTTGTGGAAAGGGAGTCGGGTGCAATAAAAAAATTTGTTGTACGTGTAAGTATTGGGTACAAAGGAAGTGCAGTGGAATTACTGGTAGGTTGAGAGAAGATAACCAACTTGTGTGCAAGAAGTGTAAGACAATGGAGATGGATGAGAACTCAGATGTGGAGAAAGTACAGGGTGTTGCAGCAAAAAGTAAGCGAAATACCAGGAGGTGCTGAGGAACGTGGTGAAGCTCTGGGTGAACAAAATCACCGCCAGACGCCCCGACGTCTTCCAGCAAGATTCCTCTCTTGCACACAAGGTCAAGATAACTCAGGCATGGCTGCTCAACAATGTTCCTAACCACTGGTCATTGACTTGTGGCAGCCCTTCTCACCAGACTGCAACCCCCTTGACTATTTCTTTTGGGGCGTGATCGACGCCAAGATTAACAAGCATGCCCACAACACAATCGACTCTCTGAAGACTGCCATCGTAGAAGCATTCACCGCTATAGACAAGGATATAGTCCCCACAGTGTATGACTCATTTCGCACTCATCTTGAGATGATCATCTCTGCCAGTGGCGGTTACATTGAGAAATAATATAGTATGTAACTCTGACTGTTGCTAAATAAACTGTCGGGTCTCTGCATATACAACTTTAGTTTTTATTACCTATTTCGTTTTCTTTTTGTCGGATTTTGCTGCACCACACTGTAGAGTGAAGGGGTGGGATTTTGCTGCAACACACTGTATATCTGGATGACGAAGCTATTGAGGTTGTCGAATTTTTGTTACTTTATTGATACTATTAGAGAACAGGGTAAAGCAGGTGATCGTGTGATTGCAAGAATTAGGAGTATTGATTTACTCCTCTTCAGGAGTTAGGCACAAGGCCAGTTTTTATCTTACTCCCACAAGTAAGATGTGACCCAAGGTCGGATCGGGAAAGTGGGGTTTAAAAATTGCCTGGGCAGCCCCGTTGGCATTCCCCGGTAGGGGCGCCTCAGGCAGTAAGCAATAAACTTACTCCTCCCCAAAGAGGGGAGGCGAAGCCTGGGAGGGTGGACCTCCTAGAACTGCACAGGACAGACCCATAGACCGGCGTAAATCAAGCCCCGAAGGCCAAGACAATAACAGTCTATGGGGTGCAGTATCCATCGGAACAGATACTACACTTTGATCTTAGCCAAAAGGCCAAGTTTGACTTGCAAGAATTAGGAGTAGATGGGAGTAAGTTCAAGGAATTACTGCCATTACTAACCAGCAGAGTGTTACCACTGTCTACCAAGGGAAGAGTCTATCAGCATACAGTGTGATGATGTATGGAAGTGAAACCTGGCCAATGAGGGTTGAGAACATGTATTGCATTGGGAGAAATGATATGAGAATGATACAATGGATGTGTAATGTGAGTCTTAAAGACAGGTTTAGTATTGATGAGCCCAGAGGAAAATTAAATCTGGACAGTATAAGGAGATGTGTGCAGAAGAGTAGATTTCAATGGTGGCCCTGTTGAAAGAATGGATTGGAATTCTTGAGTTAGTAGATGTAGAACAGTTTAGGTAGAAGATTCAATTCACAGGGGAAGGCCAAGGAAAACATGGGAAGAAGTGATAAAAATGGACCTGAAGGATAAATAAAGACCGGGCCAGAGATAGGTTACTTTGGAAGTCAATTTCTTAAAACCGTCCAACACATGCCAGCATGTAAAACAGACGTTAAACCGAATATGATGATAATGATGATGAGAGAGCGTTATAACAATAATCAATATGGCTTAAAATAAATGTGTTAATCTAAGCTACATTTATTACATTCTAGCTATATCTACCCGGTATTGCCCGGGTTTGATTAATGGCATTTTAATTTAAAATCTTTTGGGGTACACATTTTTAAAGTTAAAAAGGAAAGATTAAATTTTTGTATTTGTTATATTATTTCAATAATTATCTCGGTAAAATTAAGATTAGAAGTTAAAAAGAAAAAAAAAACATGTAAGTCATGTTCAGATGAGAAATGCGCAAAGTGGTCATGGAATGTTAATATAGAGGGGAAATAAATCATTGTAGGTTAAAATATGAGTCATCTCCTTTGCATTATTTGAATCATTATTTAAAATTGTCGCCATCGTAACAATCTTCATAGCTGGAATTTTTTTATTTTTTTAAATTTTTTTAAACAAACTGAAGCTAAAGACATGGTGGGATGAAAGTAAAACAAAGTAACTAGGTAGAATCAAATATCGATGTGTCAGATGCGATGCTATTTAGGTCTAAATTCTAAAATCTGGCAGACATAATTTTATATATAGAATATATAGATGAATAATGTTATTACTCGGAAGAAGATTAAACAATAGTTGTGTGTGTTCACTGCATAGGATGTAACGTTCACTTGTCTTCGCCTGAATTCAGTGTTTGACACTATAGCCAGTATCAAAATCAATGTGGTCACTGCTGTAACAAATGGATTTCTCTTCCAAATATAATTACAACTCTAAGTTTTAAAACTAGTGAGATGATTCCAATGTTTTTCTCGTTCAAAATTCCTGATTCCGATTCTTTTTAAATTTCAGTTTTTAGGCATAGATTTAAAAAAATTTTTTTTGGCTTACTGTAAAACCCGTGTAATGTGTGCATATATTTTTCTAAAAGTACTTGTGGGGGGTGAATACATTACATGAGTAGATCTTTCTATTTTTTTTCTCAAATGTTTTTTCCATAATTGATTGAAAATAATGAGGCAACTGAAGATTTATTTCTCATTTTACAAGAGTTTGTCATAAGTTGACAAAATGTTATTCGGATTTATTCATAAACAATTGAACATTTTAGTGTTTTAGGCTTTCCTGGTCTTTTGGCCGGGATCAAAGTGTGGTATCTGTTCCGATGGATACTACACCCCGTAGACTGGTATTGTCTTGTCCTTCGGGGCTTGATTTACGCCGGTCAATGGGTATGTCCTGTGCTGTTCTAGGAGGTCCACCCTCCCAGGCTTTTCCTACCCTCTTTGGGGAGGAGTAAGTTTATTGCTTACTGCCTGAGACTCCCCTACCAGGGAATGCCGACAGGGCTGCCCAGGCAATTTTTAAATGGCCGGAGTGCTCAGCTTCTCTGGCGCTGGCTTTTCAAATCCTACTTTCCCAACCATGTGTCACATCTTACCTTGTGGGCGGAAGATAAATAAATTTAGTGTTTTAGTAAAATAAAATAAAAATTTTAATAGATTATTTAAAAAAATGAAAATACTGCAAAGAGAAAAAGGAAAAAAGGGACAGAAATTGTCCCCTTTTTCTCTTCAAAAATTACAAAGTATACCACTTTGATGTTCATTTCTAACAACTGGTGGAAATGTGTTATCCACATTATCGACATATCTAACCCCCATATCCGGTGTCATGCCTTCTGAGAAAGTATTGAAATATATGTCTCACAAAATTAACTTGAACTGTGATATTTACTGGGTTAATAAAAATGTAATCGTGCATTCATAACTAAGTGAAAAATCCAACTAAAATGAAACCCACTTACTGGCAATTCTGAAATGTTTAACATCTGAATTTTACATGGGTAGACGCTATTTTTAACAAATTTTATGCTGAAAATCACCTGCTCACATTACATGTTTTTTATTTTTTCATGATTCAGCAACAACTTTTAAGATTATAAAATCTTTTTCTGAAAAACTTACCTGTTTAAATTTTAGAGGGGTCACAGTCGGTCCAGTTTTCTATGTGAGTTTAACGAAAATTGACCATCTACACAAGGAAATGTCATCTCATACGACCTGGGGATCAATTTATGTCAAATTTACATAACAAAACTGACCTCTCCTCCTCATCTAAATATTAAATAGCTAAGTTTTTCAATTTTTTATAATCTTACCATTTGTGGTGTCCGAAAAATTTTGTAATTTTGACATGCTAAGATAATTCCGAATTTGGTAATCACCTCAAATAGATACTAGTAAACAGTGGTTGAGGGTCAATCATTTTGAGAACAAAGACGATTATCAATGCTAGAGAGTAATGTTTTCTGGGAGCAATGGTAATGTATTCTGAGAATATAAACACATTGGGAATTTTTTAAGTAGGATTGCCACTTGAGTAAATATGGTATTGTGGCGACTGCAACAATTCTAGCTAAGCGTAAGATAGACAAAGGATGACCAGCGATCCATACTTTTTCACACTTTTGATGGCCTTGTGCCTAATTTGTCAAAATATGTTATATTTTTCCCCAAAATTAAAAAATAATAGTGTACTATATGTTCTGATACTACACTTCATCTTTTCTGTCCTCTGTCAGTCTAGAAGGATTTCTCCTTCACTGAGGCCATTTTAATTGTCCCAATCGAGAGTGCTCCTTTTGGAGGAGGAGGATTTTCCCCACATTAAAAAAAAAAACCCATCAGATTATCTATTGGGATACAAGTGTGTTCCCCCAATGACGCATCTGAAATTAACTTATCCATCCACCGTCAATCTCATCAGTGGGTACTTTCGTGAACAGACTTAGTACATCTAGATCAGGGGTGGGCAACCTCCGGCCTGTGGGCCACATCCGGCCCGCAAAAGCTTAGCATCCGGTCTGCCACTCTGCTATGCTTTATTATTGCAATCCGGCCCGCGAACTTCCCAGTAAAACTCATATCATTTTGTGACATAGACGTAAAAGTAGGTTTCAATTAAGATTTACAGTGCCATAAAAATGTATAAATATCAGTGAGCGATGATGCATGTATATTTCATTTTTCTTTAACTATTAATTTCAAATCCTTGGCCTGAGATAAAAATAGAGAAAGAGAAAGAGAGAGGCAAACAGGAAACGAGAGACGAGGAAAGCGCATGAAACAGGGAACTAATGTTAGGTGTGTCAACACGAATACTACTTCCCCTGTCATTATTTTTTATGATTCCAAAATGGCTCTTCGTCAGCGCCTTTTATAACATCACATACAGAAGTTTCCTCAGAAAATATATCAGATTTGTAGAGTGTTCAATGCACTTTTTGTACAATTTATTCATGTAAACAAAATATAGTAATTCTGAGATTTCGTTTTTCACTCCGGCCCGCGATCTCCTTCCAAAAGTCTCATCTGGCCCTCACTCTGAAAAGGTTGCCCGCCCCTGATCTAGATTCACTATCTGGTTGGAATGAATGGGAACATTATATGATTTTTTCACAAAGTGAGCAGAATTCTTGACATACGATTGAGATTTGCCTGAGAGTGGAGTGATTATATCTACCAGGAATCAGCTCAATTAATGGCATGCTGAAGCACGTGAACTGACAATGGGCCTTAATGGAAACATTATTTAAGACTTAAGGCAAGCGAAACAAGAGCAAGTTGCCCCTGTGAATTAAATAAAAGGTTTCATTTGAAATTCCATACATATTCCCAAGTTCGACAAGACATATCTGAAGATGGCCAGGGTTTACATCAGCTGAAATGTAAGAATACCATCCAAGATGAGAACAGTAGTCCGAATAATCCAAATAATGCAAGTATTTATTCTGTTTTCAAGCAAATAAAATCGATTTTTCTATTTTTTTGGAGGGAGGTTATCTAGGTTCCTTTCCCTATTGTTTTAAGACCCTCCCCTACACCCAATATTGAGCCTAAAACAAAGTTTCTTTTTTTATTGTGTTAAATCTTAGATTTAATAATGTTTTTGTTCTTTTTGGAGGGGGGGGGGGGTCTGTTGCCATCTGGACTTAAGATTAGTGGTAGAGAGAGAAAGGATTTGGGGAGGATGTTACCACCCGGATTTAGGGTTAGTGGTAGAGTTAAAGGGGTTTTTATCCTCTCCTCCCAAAATCACAATATTTATCTCCCTTAAAAAAAAAAAGAAAAAAAAAAGAAGAAAAATAGGGTTAGACACTGGCCCGGAAATGAGTTATCATTTTACATTCAATTTATAGGCAAAATTGAACCCCCATTCAAGATTCTAAAATGTTTTTTTCCTTAGTTTTTTCAGGGTGTTTACATGTAATCGCCGAACAAAAGTAGAATTTCATTTTTTGAGTGAGGATTTAGCTAAGGATCATAATCTTTTAAATGTAGATATAATTTTCTTTTTAATTTGACAAACTTATTAATGTTATACTTTTATGTATTGTATATTTTAAACTTTGTGTTTTCTCCTTATTCTCAGCATTAATTTCCTTTCCCTGCTTTGACCATTTAAAAAAATTGATAATTTAATATTTTCTTTTTTTTCTTTCCTTTTTTCTTTTAGTTCCAAGAGTCCCATATCGATGTGTACATGTTGTTTTCTAATTTCAAAGAAATTTATGAGTTGGCACAACAGTTCCTTGAACTCTTGTACAAGCGAGTGAAAAGTGTCGACTTTGATAAACAAATTGTTGGTGAGTTTATTCATTATATACTAGTTTATATCCACCTTTTTAAGCGGTGTTGGTACAGTACCTGGGTATGTCAATTTCCGTCTTTACCAAGCTTCTGCTGCTTTATAGCTAATACAAGTTAGGAGAGTAGAAAGTGGACCGTGAGTGTACGTTTGGATGCCTTGTAACTCTCACTTCTCTTATTTTGTCCTTTAGTCCTCACATTCCATGAGTGATGTTTCTGACAAAGGGGGAATAATTGCTGTTTTCTGAGTCAGAACCTATCCATCTAACACTTATCATTGGCTAGTTTTTGATCTTAAAGTAGTATTTTTTTTTTTAGCTCCTTACATCAAGTGGCTTTGTGCATTGTCTGGAGCGATTTCCATTTTAAAAAAAAAAAGAAATATTTGAAATTTCATGTAAAAAAAAAAAAAAAAAAAAAAAAAAAAAAAAAATCTAGTTAATATTTGCTTTGCTTAAAGTGAGGCTTAAATAATATTTTAAAAATTACTACACATAGTTGAGGGTGGGTGGGGTTAAATAGCTTCCAAAACTTTCACTACATGAAGATTTGCTAAGAATTTGAAAGCCAGTTTAAATGATTTTCTATTTGCAAAAAGTCCTTTTAAATTTCGAAAAGTTACCAAGTAATACATTTTTTTTCCAACTATTAATGAAAGATTTAAATAGCCAAAAAGCAAAAGAAATAAATCAATTTACCTAGGAGATGGTGGGAGTGTTTACCTAGGAGATGGTGGGAGTGTTTACCTAGGAGATGGTGGGAGTGTTTACCTAGGAGATGGTGGGAGTGTTTACCTAGGAGATGGTGGGAGTGTTTACCTAGGAGATGGTGGGAGTGTTTACCTAGGAGATGGTGGGAGTGGGACTTTGTTTTTAGCTTACAATTTAGTCTCTTAAATAAACAGTCACAAAGGAACATTTGAATACAAATACTAGATATTTGTCCACAAAATAAAATAATGTTACTGAAGATGTGTTTATATTAAAATCCAAATGATTATTGAACATCCTCTGTCAATAATGACTACAAAAAAAAAAAATGCTCTGATAATGTTTGCACTAATATTCATATAAAATCATAGAATTACACTAGTATTTTAATTTTTCATATATAAATTATCATTTCTGATGACGTAAAGAAAAAAAAACCTAGTATTAAGAACTTGAAGCATAAAAACTTTTACCCACGAGAGATTGATATGCTATCAAACAAAACAGTCAAATCAAACGACATGAATAAAAATTTGAATAACCTGAAACATAACTTTAACGAAAATAATCTTCTAGGAATGGCCTTTGCTCCAGACCCGAAATAAGACTTAAATCAAATCTGTTGCTAAGGTCGATGAAAAATGGTTTGATCATTCTACCGCTCCAGAAACCTGATGCAATCTTCTATCCGTAGAAGAGTCAAATACATCCTAAGATGGAGTACTGTTGCCACATCTGGGAAGGTGCCGCTCAGACCATCCTTTCCTGCCTTGACAGAGTACAAAACTTAATTCGAATTCTAGTGGAGGATGTCCTCTTCTCTTCCCAACAGCCTCTTTCTCACAGAGGTAAGGTTGCTAGTCTTTCTCTACTCTATCGTTATTTTCATGGTTGGTGCTCAATCTATGGTTCCTCCCTGTAAAAAATTCACAACAAAAACTAGTCTAGCTACATTCACTGAAAATACTTTTTCTTTCTTCCTCTGTGTACCTAAAACTAAACGAAACTTCCATGAGCAAAGTTTCTTTCAAAGAACTACCTGTCTATGGAACACAATACCATGGGGCTGCTTCCCAGCTGACTACACCATGGTCGTTTTCAAGTCCAATGTTAACAAATTCTTGTTGAGCCGTCATCTTAAATAATCAAATTGTGCCCAATTTCATCCATCGTTTCCAATCTTCACTGTGTTGTCTCACCGTCCACATGACAAACTTATTCATACTTATCCTCGAGTGGTATTTGGGCTTTGATAAGCAGTTAATCATTAATACATAAAAAAAACTCTGCACAACAAATCGGAGCAGGAGTTTTTTGGTTTCCTCAATTTTCTGCAGCAATACTAGTTTAAAATAAGTTAACACTTTGTATTTGTTAGGTGGATACATGCCACCTAATAATACTTTTAAATATTTTATATTTAAAGCGAAATAACGCTTATACCCTGAAGTTATTTCCCTTGCCAAGAAACATTTGGAAGCATGCCCCATGATTTGACCAGATGAGAACAATCAACTTGGCGCAGACAATAAAAAAAACCTAATTTCAAAGTAATTCTTTCAGTTGTAAATTGTTAAATAAATCATTTTATATTGTTGATCTCCATAGAATCGTTTTCATCCATTTATTTCATCATATTTGTATCTTACCACTTCGCAACAGTATTTTAAAACTTTTTCACAATAAATTGGTTTGGTTAAGAAATTTGTCTTTCTTATAAAACTTTTTAACAGGCTCCTGATGTTATAACCTCGATCAGGCAAGTCATTTTAGATTTTCTTTTCCCATGATTGGTAGACATTCCTTTTAACTTTCACTTTACTATTTTCAGCATGTTACACCCCACTCGTGTTGATACTAAAACTAATTTCAAATGAAATCCTTCACCGTTTTAGTCATGACATTCAATAGTAAAGGCCTTCAGATCACGCAAGGGAGAGCTGAAACTAGAGGCCTTTTTCAAAAGTTACACTTTCCTCGCCAAGTGACACATTGTTGTTTTGGTGTACTGGTAAAACGTTTGGTGGTCAGTCTGAGCCATATCGATGAAACGTTTGGTAGCTGGTCAGAGCAGTATTGGTGAAACGTTTGGTAACAACTAGACATATTTTTCTAGTAGAAGAATCAATAGTTCTTACCTACAGGATATACGATAATGCCTCATTATTTAAGCAGAAAATGTCCATTTTATTTTGAGGTGGATAAATGTCATTGCGAGAATGAACAGGGAATTTATGTGATGCAATGGTTAGTAAGCAGGTGTCAAAGCTTTCTGGCACGGACGAGAAACGTTTGGATGAGGTAACTGTTAAAATGCCCAAGCTTGAAAGCACACATCACAACTTTCTGCCACTTTATATCTAGTACGAAGAAAAATATTTGAAATTTTGTGGAAAAAGTATTTGCATGAGAGAGTAAATAACTACAATGAATGTATTGTTTTTATGAGCAAAAATCATTAGAAATTGTTTTTAAGCAAAAGTAATTTGCTTTGAACTAATGCTGAATACCCTTTATGTCTATCTTTTTTGCGGATTATAAACAAAATTCACTCAGTTTAAAAAAAGTTAGTCATGTTTTTTTTTTATGTTATCTTATGTTAATCTCTTTAAATTTATGAAACACGTATCTAGTTGAAAAAAATTCTTTAGACTTATGCGATTTGAATTCAGGTAATGACATCGTAGAAACTACTGTATTGTAATGTGTACTCTGTATTCTTTGTCAACCAATTACGTTTCTATTTGCGTACTAACTCCAAAAACACCATAACTTTTAAAAATATATATAGATATTAAGTTTTATTTGGAGCATGACAGACAATTTTAAAAAACTAAAAAAAAAACTATATTTTTTCTTTATATATTAATAAAATTCTTGACCATGCACATTTAAAAAAAAAAAAAATAAATAAAAAAAATTCAATAACTGAGATATTAATAATTATTAAATTTCAATATTTCGTAAAAATCTCAAGATGAATAAAAAAAATTGTTGGAATTATTCTTTAAACTTTGAAAACATGGGTTGGCTCGACAGTGTTATAGTTTGCTTGAAGCATTGTGTGTAGCATAAAAGTTATATATTACTAGCTGTCCCGACCCGGCATTGCCTGAGAATATTTTTACTTTCCTTTTTGTTTTGCATGTATTTCTAAAGTCTGTCGGTTTTTATGTCTTCAATGAGCATAGTTTTAGTCATTTGTACTTTAAAACAGAATGATCAATTAAAAATAAAGCATGTACGAGGGTGAATAATCGATTAATAGTAAACAATAAAAATGAGTGTTCTGTACGTAAACTGATTTTTAAATGTAGCAATTTCATATATTTCTCCACGCCACTGGAATCATTCCAATGTTTAGTATTTACGTTTGTTCAAATAAATACAAATTGAAATTAATTATTTCTAGTCTTATATGAATCGCAATTTTTCCATCATTTAAACATAATAAATACATTGCGAAATTTGTCTCATTTTAAAATATCAGAGTTCTTAACTACTTTTAGAAATAAGAAATACTGCATTAATAGTAAACTAGCGGGACCCGTGTAAATTACACAAAATGATGTTTCCAATACTGATTATCTTGTTCCTAACCTATACATTTGTAAATGCTTTAGATTAAATTAAATTTGGCTTCAATTCATGAGTAGCATACAAAGATTTGGAAGGTCGTTGCTTTTGATGTAAGTGTGACACACAAAATAACACACACGCTATCGTATTAATATGTGTCTTCCCGGTCGTCCCCCCCCCCCCTCGATGTAGAAAAAAATAGTAGAGGTTGGTTGGGATCGAACTATAAATCAGTCGGGCCGACGTCAAAAAGCGACGTCAAAATCCTACGTTGCTAACCGTTGCACCAAAGGGAAATACTTGAAAAAAAGTACGAAAATTAGGTGACTTGAATGCTTTTCCAAATCTAGGTGTGGCATGCATGCGCAGAGCTTTTGATGTAAGCGTGACACATGAACGCACACGCTATCCTATTAGTATATAGATAAGAAATTCTCAACAAATAAAGCGGATGCCATGACTGGAAACCGAAACCTTGATCTTCAGTCTGACATTCTACCAACTATTTTGACTTTCTTATAGAGTTTAAAATTGACAAAATAATTATAGCTTTGGTGTGACGTCATAGATTTATGATTTTACGTCATGTTGCAAAACATGAATTCAAACATTAGCGATAATAAATAAATGAATGGATTAACATTATCAAAAGTATTGGAAATTATTTAAACGGCCCAAAACAATTTATTTTGCTTTAACTACTTATTAGTTTTAAAAACAATTTAATATTAAATATATAATAGAATTTAGGCCCATAGAGCCCTTAATTCTAATGGATTAAAATTCAAAAGTAATTTATAATTGTAATAGTTAATGTTCCTGATCAAACTTTCATATAACAAATGTTAAGTCATAAAGAGAACACTTGCTCTTCCTTAACTCTACCAGTAATCATAAGTCCATGTGACAATATAAAAAGATAATTAAAAATAACAAACAGAAGAGGTAAGCACAAAATTGAGTTAGCTGTGGAAAATGTGTGGTAGCGGTCGGAGTTGTTAAAACATTAGTGAGGGGGAGTGAGCGTGTGTGATGTAAGCCCCAAAGGGTCGCTTATGAAAAGATAAGTTATGGGCCCAAAAAGATGGTAGCAATAGGAGAAAAATGAGTTAGGTTTTGGAGGGGGGGGGGCAAAAAATTGGTAGCGGGGCAGTTAAAAGTCAATTTATAGCCTACCGAACTGTTGAAAATCAATTTTGTTAAAAGAATGCCTAAAATTTAACCTTTTTAAACAATGTAGTCATATTCACGAAGTAATCGTTTTTTTTTTTTTTTTTTTACTAGAAGCACAGATGAAATGCAGTACTGAATGTAATTAGCTTAAATATTATTTAAATTCGAATTCCCTTACGTGATACTTTTTGGGGGGGGGGACACTAATTATTCGATTTATACTAAACAGTAAAAATGATGCTCAAAGTTAAAATAAGAAAGTGAAGTCTTATAAAAAATTAAAACGTTTATTTATTGTTTTAGACAAGTAAATATGAAATTCCGTTCAATATAAAGTAGAGCAATGTATTCACTGTGAACCACCTATTGGACCAAAAGAAAACAAAGGGCAGATAACTGTAAATGCATAGTTATCCCATTTAATGTAAGCCCCGATATGTTTGGGGTTTTTTTTTTTTAATTTGTATGAGAAGCCTAGAAAGATTAAAACATGTACAACACCAATGTGGACGCTATTGTGTATTTTTTCATTTGTATCAATCGGTGAATCGCAGACAGCTATTTACAAAAGTATTGACATGTCTCTCTCGAGTAAGACTGTTGTAAATTGGGTGCAGTTTTGCACAGAAAAAAGTATGAGAGCATTTGCTTGTTGTACTATCATGGCCAAGGGGCACCTCCGTATTGAGGCATTATCGTGAATCGATCTAGGAACGGTCTTGGCACTATTGTAGAATCATAAGTCACATTCATTTGGGTCAGTTCCTCATCGATAGTCCTGAGCCCATGTTGTGATTCAGATCGTCAAGATTTATGTTGAAATCAGTTCGTCCAGAAGGGGGAGGGGACATCAGCTAACATTTGTTAGCATTAATCATTCATGTTCTGCAAGGTTGGAGAATTCGTTGTTGTCTTGCCTTCGAAAACCATTGAGTTTACAGCTGAAAATGGAATACTGAATAAAAATACTTTCGTCTTTTTTTATCAAATATAATTTATTTCTTAATATTCCATTATTCCTCTCATTAAGGCTGACGCATGCTGTGTTGAGGGCATTAGAAGTTACGTGTGTCTGTTCCAAGCAAAGACAAGCTGCAAACGGTTTCTCAGAAAATAATAGTTGTCAATCAAAAAGCCTCCACCCTTCACTGCACAGCATCCGCTGACAAATTGTCACATTATGGGAGCCCCCCAACAGCTGTCATTTTGGCTTGTTGCACTCTTTCACCTATCTGCTGCTCCAGTACGGAACAGAGGTGAGGAATGATTGACAGCCTTCTACACTTTTAGTTATTTTTCATAGAGATAGCACAGTACCCCTTTAATTGGCTTTAATAATGATATCAATGGCTATATAACTTTTTAATCATGTCTGGTTCAGGGTCGCACATAAAGAGTACTTTTGTGTTCCTTCTGTGCTGAGAATGATAAAATATTTTACAAGTATCATAATTTGTAAATTGATTAAGTTTTTTAGTTAACATATTATGGAATAATTTTATAAATATAATTATTACGATATTGTTTGATTTTACACTGACCGACACTGGCCCCCTCGGAAGTCTATTTCTGCCCAAACAGCTAAGATGCTGTGTTTGTGACAAAAACAGTAGAAGGAAAAAAACAAAAAAATAAGCTATTCTGAATTTAGTATCGAAATGTAAACTTAAATGTTATTTGGGTCTGATTTTGAAAATCTAACCAACTTAATTTTATAAAGTAGATACTTGCTGTATATATGCAGTATTGTTCGGAAGTCTTTTTCATTTTTTTTTTCACATTTCTTCTTTTTTTTTAATCAAAATAAAATAAAATAATGTATGTTTTATCATTGTAAAATAAAAAATATATTTTGATATTATTTCCAGTCACTGCATAGGTCAAATAATGATGCATAGCAAAAGATAGCTTACTAAAATTGTTCAGCTCCTGAATGAGTGGTGGTGATAGTACATGTTTATGTAGGGGGGAAATTTCTCTTAATATCTCTAAGAAGAAATAAATGTTGAAGCGGATTTCAATAAAATTGATTTGAAATAGATTTTTTTTTTAAGAACTTGGCCCGATGTTCGCCAGTTATTTATGGTGAAACAGAATAAAATCTTGATCTTGTATGAAAATTATAGAAATGAAAAAAGATAAGAATAAAAATGGTAATCTAAGGTTCAGGGCTAAGAGCTGGCATACACAGAGGTCCTTGCTGGGTGTGCTTGCTTGTGTTCTATATTTCTTTGTAACACTTGAAATAAAAGTTCTTCTTTAAATAAAATCCTTGAAGTAAGTTCCTAAAATAAAAAGTAGGTTTAAATGAGCTGTGATCTTTTGAAGTCGCTTGTATAACTAGTTGTCATGCTCTACTTGTTATATGGATCTTTTTTATTCTTTTAATAGGCGTTTTTCAAATGTTTCAAATGCTGGCATACAATAACAATGTAAGCTATATTGTAAGTTGTTGACGTTTCACATTGTTTGGATGGTTTTGTTTTCTCTATTTGGCCTGTTTTATCGCATATTACCACATTTGTGGGTTATGTAATGATGAAATCTTACCACAAAATAAATCGGTCAAGGTAGAGCTTAATCTCTGTATTAATAAAACAATAATTTGACCCCTTCTCGTGTTTGTGTGTTTCTCACCTCTCTGTGACTTGCACATTATTTTTCTATTTACTATTAATCAAATATTTAGTGAAAGCAATAGCGAAAAATAAAACGAAATTTAAAAAATCCTATTAAAAAAAAAATAATTTAATTACAAAATTAAATCCATGAGAATGCATTTTGATTTATTCGTAAACAGGTCAGCCATTTTAATCTTTTGGTTGAAATTTGAAATAAATTTGGAAGCATTCAAACTGTTAAATAGAAAGTTATTTCTGGCTTTAAAATTCTTAGCAAATCCTAATGTATTAAAAGATTGACATTTTTGCAAGTTATTTACATCAAATAATTTTGTAGAGATTAAAACATTAACAAAATTAGTTGTAGTTTTATAACAATTTGATTTAATTAAGAATTTAATGACTAAATGATACCGAAATAATTAAATTTAACTTTAAAATCCTATTTGAAGAAAAGATAATAATTTGGTAACAAAAAACATGGCATAATTAAAAAGCGGGGTGGCAAAACAAAATTGAAGTTAAGAAGACTCCCAGGTGTCGCCGGGTAGGTACAGCTAATATAACTAGCAGATTTACCCAGCATTACCTGGATATCAAATATGTTGAAGATAACTAATAAAATTTTAGAGAGGTATGAATCCCCACATTCGACCTCTTTTTGGGTTAAATACTACAACTAATCTTTTCATAATTCATTTACAAAATGGAAACATTTGTTTAGAAAAAAAATGGTTCATCATCATCTCGTTTTGGTATTTAAGGTACTGCGAATGTTCCAGACTTCAGGGTGGACAACGTTTCATGCCTACTCTTCATGCGGTCCGATCCATAGGGTTTATACTAGTCATGTTGCAAGTAGTCAAGTCATTTCTTATGCACTCAAACCAGATTTTCTTTGGTCTTCCACTTACCATCGTGTCTGGAGTACCCATGCATGTTATTGAGTTGGTGCAGGGAGTGGCATGCTGTACATGACCAAATCACCTGAGACTCTGAGCGCATAAGGCATCCTAAATCCCACCAATACCAAAAAGCTTCTGACAAAACACGGCTGAAGGGATTCTTTCTTCTAGTTTGCTGCCACACATCCAACTGATCATGGCACGGCCATTATGTTGAAGCCGCTGCAAATCAGACGCATGCAAGATGGCGGAGTTAACAGAGGCCAAAAACTCCTTGCCCAGAGTCCTGAAAGAAATGTGCCTAGATGTAAGGATTAGCAGCATCTTTCTGAACCATCCCCAAGTAACACAACAGCGAGCAGTGATATCACATTCGCAACCACCACCAACATTCAACATGTCGCCCAGGTAGCAGAAGGTAGTTCAACATCAAGTGGGGTGCCATCCACATCCATAAGTGCCACTGTTCGACCACCTATTAAATCATCATAAAGCTTTATATGCTGTTGAACAAAATAACCAAACTTTCTCTATTATATACTAGCAGGATGATCCAGTATTGCCCGGGATCGAATAAGGAACCCTTTGTCTGCCTACCCCCAGCTTATAACACCATGTTAGCTTTTTTTTTTGTCTTATTTGTTACTAACCAGCAGAGCGCTACCACTGTTTACCAAGGAAAGAGTCTATTAGGCATGTGCACATGGTGTGATGATGTATGGAAGTGAAATCTGGCCAGTGAGAGTTGAGGATATGCGTTGCATGGAGAGAAATGGTATGAGAATGATACAAAGGATATATAATACGCGTCTTAAAAGCAAGCTTAATTCTGATGACCTCAGAGGAAGATTAAATCTGGACAGTATTGGGAAATGTGTGCAGAAGAGACTTCAATGGTATTGCCATTTTGAAAGAATGGATAAGAGTTCTTTGGTTAATAGGTGTAGGACAGTTGAAGTAGCGGGGGATGGGGGCAAGGAAACCATAGGAAGTGATAAGGGATAAATAAAGCTCTGGCCAGAGATAAATTAGTTTGGAAGTCAATTTCTTAAAGCCGTCCAATGCATGCCAGACTATAAAACGGATGTTAAACCAAATATGATGATAATGATTACTTGTAAAAATTTTCTACATTCAATTTTTGAGGTGGGGTCAAAGGATGTACTCGGCATTGATAAGGTGTAAGTACACTGACATTTACCGAAATAGTTTTCGGTTTTTGTTTCCAAGTAGATAGAATTAAAACCTTTTCTAGCCGGAAAGCCACTCATATGGGATGTCACTTGCTCCAACCCTTTGACATCGTCAAGAATTGTGGAATCTGCTGTCATTCCCGGCACCGCAGCTCAGTTTGCCCAAACCAGCAAAAACGACGAATACACTTCACTTACTGACAGTTTCATTTTCTGGTCTATCTCGGTCGAGATGATACTTCATGATTGGTCTGAGACATTGGAGAGATGATACTTCATGACTGGTCTGAGACATTGGAGAGATGATACTTCATGATTGGTCTGAGACATTGGAGAGATGATACTTCATGATTGGTCTGAGACATTGGAGAGATGATACTTCATGATTGGTCTGAGACATTGGAGAGATGATACTTCATGATTGGTCTGAGACATTGGAGAGATGATAGCCACTTGTAGGAACCAACCCTGAGAGACCACTTGGATGTTCCAGCTCATCTCCCTAGCTATCATCAGAGACAATGCCATGCCAATTATGACGTCATCCTGCAACATCTAAGTCTTGATAAAGAAAACAAAAATAACTTAGCCCGTGTGTGCAGGCAAGTAAATAGGGACTTATTGAAATATACTTTTATTTCCGTTTTTATAAAGTTAGGTATGTTAATATATTTGTATGTACAGGATTCACTCCGAAACTAATTAACCGATCATTATGAATTTTGGAACATAGTTGCTAGACGTAAGGGGTCCAAATGTGTTCTATATTTATTTTAATTTAGTTTTATTCAAAGGGGTCAAAGAGAGGGTAGAACCCCTTCGTGAAAATTCAGATACCTCTGATTTTTGTGAAATTTTAACAATAGGTATTAGACATCAATTAATAAATATTTCCAAAATTTTAGTTTCTTTGGAGTATTTTAAAGGGTTTTTAAGGGCATGATATGGGCACAACATCCCATTTGAAAATTCAAATATTTCAGATTTGCATTAAATTTGATCCATACTTATTAGACATGAATTAAGCAAGATTCCTCGAATTTCAATTTCTTAAAACCCCTTAAGCCTTAAATTTTAGACATTTTCTTGAATCAAAATCATATAATAGATTTTGATCAAAATTAAAATAAGGATTCTAGGCATAAGGTTTAGTATCATTATATCTAGATTTTTATCTTTGTAAGGGGACATAAAAGTGGTACAAAACTGTTCGGTTGGAAATTTTACCCATCCTGGGCCGGTTATTTTTCTAGTTTCTAATAAATGTTCAAAAAAAAGATTAAAACTTATTTTCTTTACTTAACCATGGAATTTCCACGGCTCTGCTAGTAAATTCATATTTTAAATATTTTTCATCATTCTTGGTCACCATTTCATCCAATGAAAGATGAAATCGAAAAAAGCGATGCCTGAAGCCACCAAGATGATCACTCAAAGAAATATCAAACAGTTGTATACACTGAATCATTTACAATAGTTGTTTTGGCATTAAATAATCCAACAATGGTTGATATGTTGTAAAATAGACAAACAAAACCAATTTTATGCCGTGGAATTTTTTAGATGACAATTGATAATTGGTATTATTTGAATTATTCGGACTACTGTTCTCATCTCGGTTATTTTGTTCACCACGTTTAAGCTGATGTAACCTACCTTCTTCAGGTGCATTTTTTTTTTCTTGTGAATCTTTGTCGAACTCGAGAATCCACATGGAACCTTTAACTGAACACCTTATTTGGCTGACGGAACAAAAACAATCTGCCCCCATGAAGTAAATAATGAGTTCGGTTCGAGGTTCTGTGTAGGTTCCCAAGTTCAGCAGAAAAATTCCCAAGTTTGAAAAGAGGCACTTGAAGAAAATCAGAGGTTATATCGGTTTAAACGTTGTGAAAAAAACAATAACCAAGATGAGAATAGTAGTCTGAATAATCCAGAAAATGGTTGATATGCCATGCAATAAATAGACAAACAGCAAACATTATTTTTTCTCACTATGTCTACATTTATTTTGACATTGCATCCCAACAACCGATGAGTTCCGATGCATTTAAAAGAACAGATCTCCCTCCATCAATATGAATACCTCTTTCTTTCTTTTTTTTCTTAGGACAGTGTTTTCTTGACATGTCGGAAGAGTTGAAAATGGTGTACTCTGAATATTGTGCCAACAGTGATGGAGCTATGGCATATTTACAAAAGGTACTTTTCTTTTTGTCTTTTACTTAATCAAAGCCAAATCTTGTATAAGGTCTTAATAATTAACCCTTTCAGCCTTAAATGCTTTTTTGTTATTTGTTAAATATCACTCTCAACCCTCTTTGATAGGGTGGGGATCACCGCTGTATCTTGTCCCCCCCCCCCTCTCTTTCTCATGAGCTAGTGTTCAAAGATATTCTGTTTATTCCTTCCTTGGGACGGGTAGCTGGAACATGTTCTTGAAATCTTCTCTTTTCATCTTATCTATGGATATCCATCTTTCCTTAACTAAGAGTTGCTTGCTGAACCATCACCTGAAAATAAATAACTCCCAGCTCTTATCGGAGAAATCAAAGATCATAAAATGACTTATAGAGTTGATGTGCCCTAAAACAAACAATCCTTATCTTACTGCAGGGAAGAGGTTCCATACATAGCTATCTGGACTTTACACATTTCCTCACTAAAGTTTTTGTCAACAACTGATTATTCAACTTCAAATCCTTTCTATGTCACCTGATTAAACTAACCAATTGGATCCACTTCACATGTGCCTTCAGACATCAAAATAGTAAAGTAACCATTTTTTCTACTGTTGTTATCATATGTAATGCTATCATGTAACAAGAACATAAGTCTGTGGGACTGCATACCTCAACCTGACAATGTAAGGATGGGCCAAAGTCTTATCTGGGCTTTACTTCTCCATATTGTATGAAGTATTCCCAAAGTTATGCCATGGAAAACGTTGATAACTCAAAAACTATTAATCTGATCAGACTGAAATTTTGCATGGTGGTTATTGTTAACCCGTAAATACTTTTTGTTTCAAATATGACACATTCCAACAAAATGCCTGTTTAATATAATATTCAACGAAAATGTGTCAAACTGCAACTTGTTTCACATCAGCGGACCCGCTAAATAAGTAATCAGTATCTTCGATGATAAAACTTTTTTCAAACCAATATAAAAAATAAAGCCTTTAAAGGTTAACAAAGAGCATCAGATTCATGCATCAAAGTTTGAAAAATGGTAAGTTGAAATTCCATCAAAATTTCGACCATGACTTAATCTTTCATGGTCAAGATCATATAAGATGTGGGACTTCATAGACTACAATATGGGTCAAGTAGCGATGAATAAAACTAGTTATCGCCAAAAGTGTGACCTACACCTTTTTTTCGTAACCTTGATGTTTGACCTAGATATCCCAAAATTAAATCTGTTCTAAGTTAGACCATGATCGATATTTTGACCAAGTTTGGTGATGTTTGGTCAAGCGATGTGCACAGTAGGCTGTACACAAACAAACTTGTCCGAAAACATAACCTTCTTGGCAGAGGTAATAAATAAAAATTTTAATTTGGAGAGTGTTCTCAAAATGGATGGTAGCTTTTATTATTTTGAAGACAGTTTGAGGTTGTTGTTTCTCCAGACTCGTTCTTATACCGTTTCAAAGACACTACTGGTTTTGAAGAGTCCGTTACCAATTTCTTTGATCATATATGGGTCTGTTGATATTGGTTGTAGGATAAAAGCTCACCATTACATTTTTATCTGGCCTTCTGGCTAGAATTCAAAGCATAGCATCTGTTCTGTTCAGTTTTCAAAAAGCCATCCTACAAAAGAAGGGGAGATTGGTTTATCACCTGTTGCCTGAGATGCCCTCATCGGGGAATGCTGACATATCTGACCAAGCAATTTTTATAGGTAATTTATTACCAATCATGAGCACCTTTATGATGTTATGGCTCCACCCCACATTAAGCTTGACCTTGTGTCACATCCAGTCCTCGTGGGGAGACATCAATCACAATAAGAAAGTTGCTAGTCTCTCTTTACTCATTATTTCCATGAAAGTTGTTCGACTGAGCCCCAATCTGGTTCCTCCTTGTGAGACATTCACAGCAATAACTTGTCTTGCTACCACAATGGAAAAAATGTTTCCTTTCTCTCTCCATGTTCCTAGTGTCGGGTGGAATTTCCATGAACAGAGATTCTTCGCATGGGCTTCTTGTCGATGAAACACTTTACCACAGGGTTACTTCCCTGCAGATTACTACATGGTTTCCTTCAAATCTAATGCTAACAGATTCTTGTCATAAACCGGCCCCAGAAGTATTCAAACTTAGTTAATTCCATTCATCATTCTCAATCTTATTATATTCTTCATCATTCAACTGCCATCTCATTAACCCTTATCCTTAAGTGGCGTTTGCTGACTCATTATTAAAAAAAAAAAATAGGATCATTATTTCCCCTATCATCACTGTTATAATGTTTCAACCGTTTTTTTCTCCTTAGGCCTTCGTCACGTGCCTTATGGAACTATCATGGAAGTTTTTTAACCCAACCTTTTACTGAAATTATGGGTATACCTTGTTCGCGTGATATTCTTTCAGTTTACTTATTAAATAGTCTATAGTTTTTTAAACTATAATGAATCACTAATTATCAAGGCCAAAAGCCATTTGAGGATAAGGTTGAGGAGATAGAATGATTGTGAGAGGATTGAGAATGATAAAGATTTTTGTTTTCTCCCTTCAGTTTTGTAATAATATTATGGAAATGGGGTAAATCTCTTCCAAGGCCTTTTGGCTAGAAGCAAAGTGTAGTAACTGTTCTGATACTAAACTTCATCTTTTCTATCCTCGGTCAGTGAAGGAGAAATCCTTCTAGACTTCTAAGGCATTTTTTATTTTTGTTCTAATACAATGTCCCTGGTCTGTTCCAGAAGGCAAAGTTGGTTTTTAGCATGGAAAAAATCCAGCTTGTTAAAAGCTGGATTTTTTCCACATTAAAAACCAACTTTGCCCTCATGGGGAGGCAAGTAAATAAGAACACCACATACACATGCTCTCCCCCTTTTGGATGCAATTCACAGCCTTTTACCCTTCCCTTTATTTCAGTGTCATTTTATAAAAGAGTTGTTTTGTCTTTTCAGTATAATGAAAATCCCCTTCTTCTACAAAAGCTCCATCAATTGATGGTCCTTCACGAGGACACCAACAAATCGATGACCATTATGAGCATGTTGATAAAACCTGTCCAGAGGATCACAAAGTACCCCATCCTGCTTCTGCAACTTCAAAAGGTAAGTCAGCGGAACAGACAAACAAAATCTCATATTTTTCTCCAACAGCTTTTTTTGGTCTGCTAAATCGCCCCCTACACACATACACTGAAATTTAAACCATAGGTCCACCGAAAATTCAAATAGGTCCAGTTTCAATGAAATGTATACCTTATTTAATACATATTAAATAAGGATGATTTACATAATATATATATATATATATATATATATAATAAATGTGAAGCGAGAGTTAGTGGGCAAAGCCAGCTAGTATAACATATATTAATAAAATGCAAAAAATGCACACATATATGCAGCAAATATTACAAAGTAACAAATATAAACATCTTATTTGAAAATATAGCTTTTCTCCAAATTATAGGATTTTTTAAAGAAAGTAATTTGTACAAACATATTTAATAATGAAAAAAAACAGTATTAACAAAAAATAACATCAGACAAGAAACAAATACAATACATAGAAATGTTAATTATCTTAACAAGCAAACGACTTGAAAAACTTTTAAAAAGAATGGCTCAAATAATATCTTAAACAACCTAAAAGAACAAAAATGCATACAAAAATCACTTGCACAAGATGAATAGTCAAATTTCACAATCTAAAACACCTTCATAAAAACAAATTTTATCAATCACACTTAAGTTTGAAAATGTTTCAAGATGATGTTATGATAATAAGACACCAAAATGATCAAAAAACATTGCTCTGGTGAAAACTGAAAATAGACATTATGCAACTACAGTTATGGACTGAAAAATCTTAATTTTGTGGGGTTAATCTTTCATTGAAGAGGGGGGGGTGGGGGTCTTTATCTCCTTTCCCATAGATATTTTGTAATTTGATTTTTATTTTCTTGGGAAAGACAAGATATTAAAATAAAAAAAATTTTCTCAAATTTTTATAATCGATATCTTTTTCTTTTCCTTTCAGGGGTGTTCTCTTTTTTGTCTTCTTAATTTATCCTCTTTTTTCTGTCCTCTACAATCTTTTTCCTTGTTGCTTTCTCTAATCCTCCTCCCAGCATGCTCCCATTGTTTCTGTCCCTTCCCGCTCGAATCTTAATTGCAAGTCTATTTTATAATCTCATAGGCCACAGAAGAGAGCCATGTGGACTTCAATCCTCTTGTGGAAGCCAATGAAGCCATTCAAAAAGTAGTGAATGCTGTTAATGAGAGTAAACGTACCAGAGAATTAGGTCAGTATCTGACTTGATGTTTTATTGCTTATGTTATTGATATTTACGATCTATTCATTACTTACATTATCTCTACGTATATAAAGTTAGGTATGTGTGTATGTTTGTGCGGGTTAAACTTTATAACAAATTAATCGACCAATATAAATTTTGGAAAATAGCTGCTAAGCATAAGGGTGGTAATTTTGGCTATATTGAATCTAGTTTGAGGCAAAGAGGGTCTGGAAGCCCTTTATAAAAATTCTGATACCTCTGATTTTAATGAAATTTCAACCATAGGTATTAGATTTCAGAATTTTTGAGATAAGGATTAATAATCTGATTAATTCAGGTCACTATTCTCATCCTGCTTGTTATTTTCACGTTTAGGCCAATGCAATCTCCGATCTACTTCAGGTGCATCTTTTCAACTTGAAAATCTTTGTCAAACTCAGAACCTATATGGAATTTCCGGTACTGGTACAGCTTTTGAACAAGACAAAACCAACTTTTCGTTCGACATCTTCTAGCTGTTTATGTAAATAGCCAGAAGATGGCAAAGCACTTACCAATCAGAAGGCTTGAGAAGCAAACAATTCTTTGGAGGATATGACCCTGCAGAGAAGGAAGGGTTCTGGTAATAATACCCAAGAGGAATGCAGAAACCTCCCTTCCCACGTCTGCACTAACTCCAAAAGAAAATGTGCAAAATTTAAAAAAATGACCCCAAAAAAAAACTTGCAAAAAACAAGAAAAGCTTGTACAGCTTTTGAATCAGACAGAAACCAAACTGTTTTTTTTTTTTAAATCCTAAACTAGCCCTAACCTAGTTGGTACCCCCCCCCCCCCCCCCCAAAAAAAAAATCTGTTAAAATCGTTGTTTCATTGATTGGTATTTACAATCTTCAGTTTGTTCAAAAAAAAAAAACACAATTTATCGAAAAAAAATAAAAATAAAATTAATTTTCCCGTGAAAAAAAAATTTCATTAATTTCCTCCGTCAAATAATAAATAAATTGCTATGAAAATAAACATACCGTGAGTATTTTTCTTTCATTATTTTTTTCTGTTAAAAAGCTGTTGATTTTGACACCGGTTAGGACTTTTCTGGCTTTTTACGTATTTCTGCATCAGCAAAAGTCGGTTTTGTTATGTTCAAAAGTACCGAATTGCGAACTGAAATCTTTATTTAATTCATGGGGCTAGATTGTTCTTGTTTTGTCTGCCATGACTGGGAGAAGTGTTAATTATTTTATGATTCTGAGTTATCGCTTCTAGTAAGGATTGAACCTTCAACTTCCAGAAGTAACTTAGTAGTGATTATTAATCTTGGACCCTGCTCCCTTCCCCCCAAATTTTACCTCATGGATTAAATAAAGTGTTCAGTTCGAAATTTCATATGAGTTCCCAAGTTGAAAAAGATGCAAGTGAAGAAGGCCGGAGATTACATCGGCTGAAACATTGTTAAAATAATACCCAAGATGAAAATGGTGGTCCGAATGATCAAAATAATACATAAACATTAGACTTCAATTAATAAATATTCTTCAGGTTTTAGTTTATTTAAGTATTTTAAAGGATTGTAAGAGGGGGGGGTGCATAATATTTGCACAAGCAAATTCAGAGCATACTTGAACAAATTCAAGTTGCCACACAAATATCCCACCTTCAGAGTCATTTGCCAAATGAAAACTATACAATTTTAAAGCGAATATCAATGCAAAAAAATACCAGGAATGTCAGTGGTGAAATCGGGGTGACACAGCCCATAATTCAAAGGTTTAAATATTGAATAGTGAGCTTCATTTTTCTCATAAGAATTGATCTGAACTATGTAAAAGAATTGTTTTATATTATCATGCACACATATATATGTGTAAGCTGTAAGTTTACTGCTTGAATCAACAGTTAACTGACTCTAATATTTATGGCAGTATATTTGCTTTCTTCAATTCAAGCAAATAAACTTCGTTTTATTTTTTCCCTTTACTTGATTTAAAGCCTGAATTTCATTTTACTTCCACAACATTCTACAATGAATTGATCAACTGGTTAGTCAAACACCATTATCTTAACAGGTTATTGGATGAGTAACTTTAATGCCAGTAACTTCAGACATTTTTTTTCTTTAAATTTATTTTTCGTATAGATAAATAAATGAAACGCCAATCTTACTACTTTTATGTGCCTATTTATGTATATGCATTAACTCTTCTACAGGACAAATGAAACTGTCACACTCTTAAATATACATCTGTAAATTTAAAAAGATTATGTGCTTATACAGCTGAAAGCACAAAGGAAAAACACATTTCTAAATAAAATCTCTTGTATATACTTATGTATCAGGCAAAAATAAGTATCCTAACCAAAAATTAGGAAAAATTATCGAGTAGAATTTTAATTAAAAATAAAAATCAGTTTTATTGTATTTTACTAATCCGCATTCATTATTACTTGTTTACATGGCAGACTGACTTATCTCCCCCTGATTTATGTTTTTTTTTTTTTTTTGCTCTTATCAATGGCAGATCGGCAAAATACAATAAAACAGACTTTTTATTTTTAATTAAAACTCTACTGGATAATTTTTCCTAATTTATGGTGTAGATAACTATTTTTGCCTGATACATAAGTATATCAAAGAGTTTTCCTGTTAATTTATTTGGAACTGCGATTTTCACTTGTGCTTTCAGTTGTATAAGCACCGAAAATTGTTTTGATAATAGAATTTTGATTCACTCGTTATAAAAGTATTCTATTTATTTTCGATACATGCGTCATAATTCATCTTATATATAAAGTAAAGTTAATTCCCCCTTGACCATTATAGTTTTCTATCCAAAATTTAGATATGCTTCGTATGCGTTTCAAGCGTTTATCAGTACTTTCCTTAAGAAAAAATTGATAATAAAATTTTAATTCATAGATTATGAAAATATTCAATTTATCTTTGATACATGTATATTGAATAAATTGATTTTTTAAGTATACATTATTTTCTCTGAATTATTGTGTAATGTGTTCTGTCAGCAGCATGTGTTAATCACATTGATAACCGTGATCATATGATACCAAGAGTCCAAATTATTTTCTATAGAAAATATCTTTTTAACAGAAAGAAGAAAAATATCAACTTATTTACTATTTGTATGGTGAACATGGTTGAAGTAGCTTAAACGGAAAAAATTAGATTAAATTTTGTTTAGTGTGGTCAAATTCCCTGAAAAAGTTGCTCATTCTTAGGCTACGTTAGTTAAATTTCTACAGTCATCCAACTTTGCACACTTTTTTTTAAAATATTTTTTTTTCTTTTCTTTTTTCATAATTTTTTTTCATTATCTTTTTTCATAGTTACAAAATATAAAAGAAAAAGTGAATCTTCACTTTGGGACAAGTTTTCCAATATCAATCGTCATTCATTCCAGAAGAAACTAAATCGTGCCCGAGGATACATTGCTGTGAATTCAGGACTTTACACGGAGGTCAGTGGTGAATTTTTTTCTTTTGTTTTTAGGTGCAGGATTTTTTCTTCTTTTTAAAAAAATTATTATTAAAGGAATTTCTTTTTACATACGCCAATAAACCTCTATATGAGGCTCTGTCTGTCCTTCTTAATCAATTTTTAAAATTTGAAACATAGCAAATTATGTAGCAATATTGGATGTGGATGTGTAAAAATAATTTAAAAAGTGGAATTTTCCACATAAGGTTAGAGTAAGCAGAAAAGTGGAAAATTCCAATAGAAGTTAAAAATTAGAATTACGACCACGTGTCAGCATATGACATCAAGGGGCGCAAGTCCAAAGTGAGACGTGGCAAAGAAGATAGCAAAATCTTCCTCTTTGGCTAGTGTGTTGATTGGATTCAGACATCTTTTTCAAAGCTCTTTGTTTGCTCCCAACCTCCAGGAGAGTGGGTGAGGAGGTTTTCATATGTAAATTTACACGGCTGTAAAAAAAAAAATAAATAAATAAAGCAAGAAATGACATAACATCATTTAGCAAGTATGTTGTTGGCGTGTTTTGAATTGTTACCCTGTTATAGAGCGAAGGGAAAGCAAGACGGATAAACAACATTTCTGCTATCATTACAACCAGAGAAAAAGAGTGCGAATGACTCTGTTTCTGCTGCTAAATCACTACTATGATGACTGCTACTGCCACTACTCATTGAACTGACTACTTATGTATCACCAAGACTCCAGCTATCTTCTGTCAATGAGATGGCAGCAATCGGTGAAGGTTGATACATTTCCCTCGTCGAACATTACAATGTTACATTATAATGTTACATTTAGATGCATCCTTAGGTTGTTCAGAAGTTTTGTTACCTTGGTGATACCAATGGAGCACAGGGAGAAGCTGGTGCTAGTTTGATAAAAAGAATTAGGAATGGATGAAGTAAGTTCAGAAAACTTTTACCATTACTATCAGAACGTTATCACTGTCGACCAAGGGAAGATTCTATCGGGTATTTGTACGCAGTGTGATGTATGAAAGTGAAACCTGGCTAGGGGAGGTTGAGGATATGCGTTGCATGGAGAGAAATGATATGAGAATGATATAATGAATACGTATGCGAGTCTTAAAACCAGGCTTAGATCTGATGAGCTCAGAGGAAGATTAAATCTGGACAGGAGAACTTTGATGGTATGGCCATGCTTAGAGAATGGACGAGAGGGTTCTTGTGTTAGAGTAGAGCAGCTGAGGTAGCAGGTTCAGTTGACAGGAGTAGGCCAAGAAAAACCTGGGAGGAAGTGATAAGGATGGACTTTAGAGAAAGAGAGATAAAAACCTAGCCAGAGATTGGAATGTAATTTCTAAAAGCCGTCCAACACATGCCAGTATGTAAAATAGACGTTTAACTGAATATGATGATGCATCTTTAGAAGAGACTGTCTATCGGTCAGTTTGTCAGGTTTAAGTTTTATATAGCACAAGCAGGAAGACCAGTGTTGCTTTGGATTGAATAAGGAACTAATGTTGGGACGATTAATCAGAATCGGGAATCTGAAAAATCAGAAGTTTTTAGGGTATCGGAAAAATTTGTGTCTATGGTTTGATGCCAAAAACGATTCTTTTAATTGTTTATTTTTTCCTTCCAAACTTAATTTACCATTGCTGGTATTGATGATAAATATTTATTGGTTTTAAACTACCAGTTAAACTAAAATCTATAAATCACTCCCCCAAGTTTGTTTTTACGTTTGCAAAAATATATGCACATATTACATCGGATTTTTACAGTCCTCTGAAAATTCAAAACTCTGTAGCTAAATATTTAGAGATTTTAAAAGAATCGGAACTGGTAATTGTATCAGAATCTGGAAAAATATTGGAATCATCCTATCTCATTTTGAGCCCGGCCTACAACACTGTTACCTTCATTATTCTTATTTGTTACATTTTATGAGCTCAATTTTGGGAGTGGGGCCAAAGGATATATCCAGCATTGATTTGGAGCGTAAGTAAAGTGAGATTAAATGAAGGCACATTCTGCATTTCCCAAGAATCGGTGTGAATCCTTGTGCACTCTTGCTCCAATCCCTGAACCCTATATTAACATTTCTATTATTTTTTAATTTCTATATATATTTAATAAAATAAGTATATGTTCAGAAGTACAACATTTATAAATACATTTGAATAAAATGGATGGAGTACTGTCTAAGCCCGTTTCGACTAACATCTCGTCAGGAGAAAATCGTTAGTTTTTAAATGAATTAAAAATATTATAGTGATGAAATGAAAGAGCACGAAGGGGAATTTGAATATGCCAGAGAATTGACGGTAAACTAATTCATTTAATATTCATTTAAAAACGATTAAAAAGCTACAATGAGGGATAAAAAAAAAAAATTGGGGGGAGGGGGGTAAAGTTCCCCAAAGAGGTTTAAGGATCTAATGAATTCCTTCTGTTGGCATAACAAAGGTTTACGGATAGCAATAGACAGATTCCAAAATGTTATAATAGTTTTTAGAATTTGCTCTATGCAAGACCTGAAAACACTTGATTTTATAGTTTTTAGCACAGCAAGGATTTGGTTTAAAAAAATCCTTGCTGTATTCCATCCATTTTATTCAAATAAAGTAAAGCATATTTCCCTTTTATGGATGTCAAGCACAAATGCAGACTCCATGATAATGTTGTACCCTCTTTGCGTAAACATGCACTGGACGGCATGTTTAGTGCAAGAGGCAGCATTTCCGACGTGGGGATAGGTAGGGATGTAAACATGCACTCGGCGGTTGCATGTTTAGTGGTTTGCAATGCATGCAAATAACGGACTTGCTGTAAGTTAGAGATATTTAACCAAGGGAAGAGAAACCACTCAAGAAATTGGAAATATCTCTGGTTTGAGGTTGACCACCCAAAATAAAATATACTCCTACTAGCCTGTATAATGTTGTTTCAGAATAAACAAACCGAAACTACAACTTTATACAAAGATTTTCATTGCTAAATGCACAAATTGAATAGACACATGTTACAAATATTCGTTCTTGTTTTTTTTATTGTTAGCTGCATGATGCTTTATGGTCAAAGTTCATATATGCATAATCTGTTATTTAGTTGTGATAAAAAAAATTTTTTTTTTTAATTTCAGATTAAAGACGAAACATTTGAGTCTAAATTAAATGATTTCACCTCCACTCAAAAAACCGTTGAAGGACTTCGTGATAATTTAAACTCTTATGTAGAAACATTTGAGGTAAACATATTTTCCCTTTGTTTTTTTTGTTGTTCTTCATCTATCTATATACGACTAAAACTTTGCAGATCCTCTATTTATCTTTCTCCCACAAGGTAAGATGTGACACAAGGTTGGGAAAGTGGGAAAGGACCAGCGCTCGAGAATTTGAGCACTCTGGCTGTTTAAAAATTGCCTGGGCAGCCCCGTCGGCATTCCCCAGTAGAGGCACCTCAGACAGTAAGCAATAAACTTACTCCTCCCCAAAGAGGAGAGGCAAAGCCTGGGAGGGTGCACCTCCTAGAACTGTACAGGACCGACAACCCCCAATAGACCGGCGTAAATCCAGACCCAAAGGCCCGAACGATACCGGTTTATTAGGCGGGGTAAAAAACTTTGCAGATCCTGTTTGCTTGTTTGCCTCTGTGCACACTGAATGATGTCGCAAATAGATGACGTCATCCATTAAAACACAGATTAGAGATAACTGTGCACAGTAGATGACGTTATGAAATTACAACTTTTCTACTGTGAATAATTTCCAGTTTTATTTAGACGACCGGTTATCCGATCTGGGAGTTTAATATAAGGTACTTCTGCAGTTTACGGACCGTGCTGAAATAATAACGTTATTATTTAGAAACTCATTCTTAACATGGGGAGGGGAGTCTTTAACTATTCTGTACTTTCACCTCAAAATTTAATAACCAAAAGATACGATAAAAATTGAATTTAACTTGTAAATCCTATCTAAAACATAACACGGTTTATAAACTGCATAAGTACCTAATATAATATTAAAACTCTTATCTTGCTTGTTTGCATATGGTATGTTTTAGATGGTGGGAGGAAGGGCAAATGAGATAAAGTGGTGAGAGGAGCGAAATAAAGAAAGTAGTAGGAACAGCAACTTTAGAGGATGACATAAATAAATAAAAGTAAAATATATATAGTTATTTCTAACTATGTAATGTATACGCTGATGTACAGTGTACCAATGTTGATGCACTGAATCCACTAGTATAATATTAAAATTCTGATAATCTTCCTTATATGCATATTGAGTGTTTTCGATGGTGGAAGGAAGAATGGTTATGGTGTGAAGTGGTGGGAGGAGAGGAATAGGAAATAGTAGCAGTAGCGGATGACAGTAAAATAGGAAATGAAAGTATAAAAAATTTGTTTTTTAAATAAAAAAAAAATGAATACTCATAATTGGAGAAAGAGAAAAAACCCATCAAACATCAGAATTATCCTATCTTAATGAAATTTTCAGTATTTATTAATTAATAAATGAATCTTTATCTTTTTTTTTCTTTCTTTTTAGGGTAATTAAATTACTTTACATCTCATCCTCATTCCAATGACGAAATATGTATTATTATGACAATAGGCAAAACTCGGTGACCACCTTTACAAAGAGATAATACCCTGAAGGTGCGAATAAAAAATATCTGTTAGAGGCAGTTATTATTTAAAGCTCACAAGACATTTAGTTTTTTTTTTTTATATTCCGATTTTTTAGTATCATTTTCTATTGAGAGCTGCCTTTTTAAAAAAGAAAAAAAAGAAAAAGATAAATAAATAAAACTAAAATAAATAAATAATTTTTTTTTTTTTTATCGCACCTTCAAGATGTTATCTCTTAGTAAAGTTGGTCGCTGAGGTTTGCCTATATAAAACATATTTCATCCTTGAAATTAAGGAGTGGGACAGAATAATTTATGTGACCTTGAAAATATTATTTTAAAAATATTTTATTCAAATTTGAAAACCAAAACATGATGCAATATAAAATCATTTATTTTTTTATAGGCAAGACTTTCAATGAATATATCATTTTCAAGCAAGACTTTTTTTTCCTTCATTTTGTTAGAGAGGGGTGAATCCACCGTAGAGAGAAAAATGTGTATGTCAAGGTGTTAAAGACAATAGTTTCAAGTGAGGTCAAGTCCGGGCGATGTGTTGCACTGGTTTGGCACTTTTTGAATTGTTTTTAATAAAATAAATGTTTTATATAAACATTCATTTACGAATGAATAAATACTGAAAATTTCATTAAGATCGGAGAATTTTCTGAATTTTGGTATATTTTTTCTTTTTTTTTTTTTAATGAGTATTCATTTTTTGATCAAAACAAATTACTTTCAATACCCGTCTTTACAGTTGGACGACGATGATATGAATAAAGTATAAAAGTAAAAGACTAAATGTATGTACTAATGAACCAACATTGACCTAAAAGGTCACAGGTCATCTTGTAATTATCTAATTTTTCTGTTTCAACCTGTTCTTTCCTAATTTTAAAATGTTTCTTTCACAGGAAACCATGATGAACTTTTGCAATTTAGCCTCCCACGTCAAAGAATTGTACGGAGATGAGGCTTTTGGGTCTTTGTTTGTCAATTCTTTATTAGAACTTAGTCGAATTGTGACAGTGAACATTTGTCCGTCTGTGGTAAGTTGTAGGAAAAATTACGATTTCACTTTTAATCAAACATTTTTAAAGAAATGTTGCTTTTTTTCTTTGGATCTTGTATACAATGAGCATCTCTAGAATGAAATGTGAAAAATGTCACTTTTGCTTATGCAGCTTTTTTTAAATTTAAAAAAAAAATTATATCTGATTGATTTTGTAAACATTTTCACGTGTATATGTTTTATGGAGATTTTGCACCTCATCATCATATTCAGTTTAACATCCATTTCACATGCTGGCATGTGTTGGACAGCTTTTAGAAATTGACTTCCAAACTAATCTATCTTTGGTCAGGTTTATTTCTCTCTCTCTCAAGTCCATCCTTATCACTTCCTTCCATGTTTTTCTTGGCCTTCCTCTGCAACCCTGATACCTCAATCGCTCTACGTCTACTAAGCCAAGAACTCTTATTCATTCTTTTAACATGACTATACCATCGAAGTCTCCTTTTCTGTACACATTTCCTTATACTGTCCAGATTTAATCTTCCTCTGAGTTCCTCAGATCTAAGCCTGTCTTTAAGACTCACATTACACATCTATCGTATCATTCTTGTATCATGACAACGCATATCCTCAAGTTAACCAATTGATTTCTTTTTGCTAATAGAGTAATATAGTTTCGGAAAAAGTTGCCAGACCAAATTAAGAACATCAATAGGACAGAATATTTTAAGATAGAATCAAACAAATTCAGAAATATCATTTGGTTTTAGCATTCAAGGTGCTATGAATGTCCCGGACTCTGGGGTGGGCAACACTAGGTTACATCTCATGCTTGCTCTCGATAAGGTTGATACCAGTCATGTTGCATGTAATCAAGTCACTTCCTACGCACTCAAGCCAGGTTTTCCTTGGTCTTCCTCTTGCCTGGTTTATCGATGCGTGTTATTGAGTTGATGCAAGAAGTGACACTGTACAGTGTACATGGCCAAACCACCTGAGATGCCGAGCGTGTAAGGCATCTAAAATCCCACCAATACAAAGCTTCTGATAGACCATGGCTGAAGGGATTCTTTTCATCTTGTTTGCTTCCACAAATCCACCTGATCATAATTTGGTCATTACGCTGAAGCCGTCGCAAATCAGTGTTTGGGGCTGATGTTTATAGAAGAATACGTGGGGACATGATTGAGTGCTATAAATTGCTCTCCGGAATATATGATTTCAATGCAGATAAACTATTGACTAGAAAAAATACAAGAGTGGGGAAACAGGGGACACAGTCAGATGCTTTACAAGAAGCAGGCACGTTTGAATCTGAAAAAAATATTCATCAGCCATCGCTGTGTTGATTTGTGGAATAGATTGCCATCAAATGTAATTGAAGCCGAAACTGTAAAGATATTTGAGAAGCGGTTGGATAAGTTCTGGATTGACCAAGAAATCAAATTCAACTATAAAGCTGCTGTCGTCACTGGACGCATACAAAGATGAAGACAAGGAGCTGGTGCCATAGGACGACTCATGTCCTTCTACCAGAATTCATCTATGTTTCTATGTCTTGCTGCCATCAAGATGGTGGAGCGAAGACAAGCCGAAAGGACCCTACCCCGAGTCCTGAAGGAAATGTGTCTAGATGTAATGATTGGCAGCAGCTTCCTGAATCTTCCCCAAACAACACAACAGCGAGCAGTGATAGCATATTCGCAACCACCACCAGCATTAAACATGTCGCCCAGGTAGCAGAAGGTAGTTCCAACATCAAGTGGAGTACTATCCACATCCATAAGTGCCACCATTCGACCATCTATTAGGCGGGAAACACCTAAACAACTGCGACAAACATATAATCTGGATTAACAACCAGCCTCCCAGCAAGACCACTACACTTCTTGTGGACTCCATTGAATGGGAGCATTCAATGGAGTTTACACCTACACCTCTGCAGCAAACAGCACAAGGAAATATGCCAGTGTCCTGTTTGAGGTAGAGAGACCAACACCAGAGATAAAAAAATGTTATCTTCTTCGTGTTGAGTCTCAGTCTTTTGCTCGCCATTCTTGTCTCTCCATTCATTCAGAGAATCTGTGATAACCACATACAGGAACTCCCATGGGGGACACACACGGAACTCACTTGACAATGCTTCCAGAACCATGATGAAGAGAAATAGGAGTACAGAGTCCTGATGGACCCCAACGCCCACTCTTCTTGCTGTAGTGGCCATTGACATGAACATGACTACAAGCATTTGTGTACATCCACTGGACAACACGAACAGCCCACTCCTCCACACCAAGGCTTCTCATTACTTTGACTTGTAGAGGTTGAGGATGTAATTCAGCTCTTAGTCCTTTGATATTTCAGTCACGAAAAGCTGTCTCGTCCGCCTAACCACAATGGCAACTTTTTTGTCAGAGCATAAGTTTGTCAATGCCTGCTGTCAGAGCCTACTGCTACCCAGGTTGATGCACCTCGTAACTCAGCAAAAGGGGCATATAGATATAGTCACATAGCAGCATGCCAGTGCAAATGTGACCGCAGTTAACTACTAATGGGCCTGTTTGGTGCTCAAAACGACCGACATGTTAATTACCACACATTCGGTCTGTTGGAGCATGCTAGTAAATAATAATTAAAAAAAAAAAAGACTTAAAATGATTCATGATGAGGGTAGGTTCCCCCCCCCCACACACACACACACATGCACTATATGTGTCTTTCTTTTAATTTTGACTTTCTTAGTTGAAACTGATTAGATTTGTTTAGGAAAAAAGCTGTTTTTTGCACTGCCTTCTCCAGACACACAGGAGGCCGTGCACAGAACGTTTTGATTTCAGCTGTTTTTGCAATTGGCTACTCACATCCTTATATTAATGTTTTTTTAAGGTATGTATGTATCACTTTAAAATAAGAAAGGATATTTTGTTTAGTCTGTCAATTTTCACCACATCCAACAGCAATGAATTTACTCGCACTTTTTTTTTTTTTTTTTTTTTTTTAACATGAGATCACATGTGACATCACTTAAATACAAACATAAAAAACACTTTGGATTATTCAGACTACTGTTCTCATCTTGGTTGTTATTCTCACAACGTTTCGCCCGATGTAACCTCCAACCTTTTTGGGTACATCTTGTTGAACTCGGGAATCTGTACAGAATTTTGAGCGGAACCCTTTATTTAATCCATATTAAATATGAAATCGGCAAAGCCAATTTCAAATCCTATTTTAGCAGAGGCATGAACCTGCAATTTATCTTCAGTTATGGGTAAAATATACCTGTACTGAGAATTGTCATGGCGCAATAGATAAAAGTGCTAAGTATAATCAGTTCTAAGTAACAACCTTTTGGAGGCTGAAGGTTCAATCCTCAGTATGGGCGATACTAAAAATACAATTACAAATTACTTAAGACTTCTACCTGACCATGGCTGAACGAGATATATCTACCCCCGTGGATTAAATAAAGGGTTCTATTCGGAATTCTGTACAGATTGCTGAGTTCAATAAGATGCACCTGAAAAGGTTGAGAGGTTACAGATGAGAAGAAGGTTCAGAGGTTACAGATGAGAAGAAGGTTCAGAGGTTACAGATGAGAAGAAGGTTCAGAGGTTACAGATGAGAAGAAGGTTCAGAGGTTGCAGATGAGAAGAAGGTTCAGAGGTTGCAGATGAAAAGAAGATTCAGAGGTTGCAGATGAAAAGAAGGTTCAGAGGTTGCAGATGAGAAGAAGGTTGAGAGGTTGCAGATGAGAAGAAGGTTGAGAGGTTGCAGATGAGAAAAAGGTTGAGAGGTTGCAGATGAGAAAAAGGTTGAGAGGTTGCAGATGAGAAAAAGGTTGAGAGGTTGCAGATGAGAAAAAGGTTGAGAGGTTGCAGATGAGAAAAAGGTTGAGAGGTTGCAGATGAGAAAAAGGTTGAGAGGTTGCAGATGAGAAAAAGGTTGAGAGGTTGCAGATGAGAAAAAGGTTGAGAGGTTGCAGATGAGAAAAAGGTTGAGAGGTTGCAGATGAGAAAAAGGTTGAGAGGTTGCAGATGAGAAAAAGGTTGAGAGGTTGCAGATGAGAAAAAGGTTGAGAGGTTGCAGATGAGAAAAAGGTTGAGAGGTTGCAGATGAGAAAAAGGTTGAGAGGTTGCAGATGAGAAAAAGGTTGAGAGGTTGCAGATGAGAAAAAGGTTGAGAGGTTGCAGATGAGAAAAAGGTTGAGAGGTTGCAGATGAGAAAAAGGTTGAGAGGTTGCAGATGAGAAAAAGGTTGAGAGGTTGCAGATGAGAAAAAGGTTGAGAGGTTGCAGATGAGAAAAAGGTTGAGAGGTTGCAGATGAGAAAAAGGTTGAGAGGTTGCAGATGAGAAAAAAGTTGAGAGGTTGCAGATGAGAAAAAGGTTGAGAGGTTGCAGATGAGAAAAAGGTTCAGAGGTTGCAGATGAGAAAAAGGTTCAGAGGTTGCAGATGAGAAAAAGGTTCAGAGGTTGCAAATGAGAAAAGTAGTTCAAGTAATAAGTTATCAATTCTCATCTAAAAAATTTCGAAATGTCAAGAAACCACATTATCAAATTGACTTTCTCAGCCTTATATATAAAGACTCGAAAACCATTTCTAATTGGGGTGCTCAAAATACATTTGGTCTAATTTGTTTAATTTATTTGTTTTATTTACTGAATTGTTTTTTTTTCTCTTGGTAGAAAACTGTGATCCAATCTGCCATTATCCATCCATTGTCGACATTGATTAAATCTTACGAAGGTCCGGTGGCTCTGATCAATAAACGATGGGATAAATTAATGGAGATCCAGGTAAGGGGAAAAATTGGTAAATGTGGAAGAATATTTTATTTATAGACTGACAAATGGACATGGCGTTGCTTGGGTGTAAAATATGTTCCAATATTTTGTTTAAATGTATGCAGACCTCATGTTAATTATTGTTATACTATGGCAACTGCACAAATTGAATTCATCAAAATCTTCTACAATTCTGAAAATCGTAAATTATTAAATTATTGCCAATTTTATTATGATCCTATTGTGTTTAACATCCGGTTTACATGCTGACATATGTTGGAAAATCTGAGTGATGCAACTCCATTTTATTTATAGAAGTAGCAAATGGAAATCCAAATTAAACGAACGGTCAAATGCATCTCTCTAAGCTAATTAGACAGTCAAAAAGTAGGGGCACCCCGGCGTTAACCAGACCCCCACCCCCTCTGGGGGCATGATCAGTCGCCTGACTACCCGCAGTTTGTAGTCAGCAACACACTTCTCTCCCCCCTACCTTACAGACAGCAGTCTGGGTAGCAGCCAGCCAAAATTCGACTAAGTCCTGGTGTGCCTACCCGTTGACAACGCCTCTGCACACAGCTACTTGCACTCGGTGGTTCAGATCTGGTAAAAGGCGAAATATCGATGATCAAAAAGGGCGGTTTGTGTGATTCAATTTTTTTTTAGTGGCTCCTGTTCTGGCATTGGACCAGGGCTTGGACGAGTAGCAACACCAGTTCTGGGGATTGTTGCACTCAATGCTTCGTAAAACATATACGGTAGGAAACACATTTGGCTAGTTGGTGGTCGGCATTGGACCAGTAGGGCATTTCCAGCCAGCACCAGAGACCTTGCACACCAGGCGGTGTATGGCTGTAGTCGGTGATGCACTTCGCCATACATACTTATGTACACCAGCCAGTAAACCAACCAGCCAAAAAGTAGGGGCACCGGCACGGTCGGGCGGCAATCTACCCGTTGTCTGTTAAGACACACCTTTTGGACACACACTTGGCTCTGTGTTGGCAGGTGTCGTAACAGAAAGGCAACCCCGACCAGCACAAGAGAACCCAACCCCTGCCAGTGGGCATTGCCAGCGACGCACTTCGCCACACCTACGAACACCAGCAGCCGCAGCTCTCACAAAAAATCGACAAAGTTTGATGTGTTTCTACCCGCTGGCCATGTCTCTCGCCATGAACGGGTCTGTGGTCAGCGATGACTCACTTTGCCGCCGAACAGTCATACAGGAAGAACTATGTTGCCCACGGCCTAAAGCTGCATTTCCAGCGTATCTAATCATCAACGCACACTGACTCCCTGTATGTTCGACATTTTCCCTCAAGGAACTCGCCAATGTCGTTTCGTCATTCTAGTCGCCACCGCCGCCATGCCTCTGCTGTTGGCAAACGCACAGCAACAGTGCACGTCAAGAAAATCGGACCGATGGTGTCACTTACAAGAACGCGCCATGTTCATGTCATCTCTTCTCTGTTTCCTGAGATGCCGCCTGACATCACCTTGATCGCCACCATTGCAATCAAGCCGCCAGCCATTGGTGGCCAGGCAGCAGAAATCCCCGCCACCATACACTCAGCGATATCTGGTTTATCCTGCCAGTAGAAATATGCTTGTCTCAAAGCTTAAGCCATACAAGTGTAAGTCGATGCCATGATTAGAACGGACGAAACCGCGATGGATAAGAGCTAATGCATGTGACATCGGCTGTGATCGGTTGGCGCGTTGTCATCACCTCGCCTTGTGTTCTGGGTTACGACGCTACATATTAGACTGAGACTGATGTGCGTTCTCATGTCGTTGTTGTGGACATCAGCTCTCGTCAGTGTGAGGCTCATAGGGTGGCGCGCTTCGCTTAGGTGACACTGGATAACTCACTGGCAATCAACGGTCAGTTAAGTGCCTACCATGGTTACTACGGGTAACAATGAATCAGTGTTCGCTTCTGGAGACGAAGCATGAGCGAGGCCCCGCGATCGGAGAGCAAGTCTGGTATCAGCAGCCGCAGTAATTCCAGCTGTGGTAGAGTATATTAAAGATTTTGTGATTAAAAAGCTTCTAGTTCAAACTTGAGTCTGGCTGCGCAAGCGGCCCTGAGGCAGTGGCGCCATTGTCTGCTGTTGACTTTGGTTGTTCGTTTGCATTCTTGACTCTTTCCGCCATTGTCAACCACTAGCATATCCGTTACATGGTCCAGCATGGTAGATGAGGAAACTGAGTTGGTATCTGGGAGCGATTTTAGACTGGGAACGCTTATTCTCTCCTCTCCCTCCCCCTCTATCCACTCAGAGTCCCTGCTTTGTGTTTGTCTGCTCACAAGTGCGATCGGTGGTTTCTCTTCCAAGGGTGCTCTTAAGTGTCCATTGCAGCCGGTACATACACTGTGCAAAGTATTAGTGATAAGAGCGGGCTGTTCAAGCTTGCATACAATAAGCATGGAATCATAGAAGAGGGTCTTGTCTACGTCTGTCTGTCTCCATCTACGACGAGGTAATGATAAAAGGGAGCGATCAGGGCAACTCCTATTGCGATGTTAGAGGTGAAATTCTTGGATCGTCACAAGAAGAACTGCAGCAATGGCGTGTGGCAAGAACATTTTCCTAGATCAAAAGCGAAAGTCGTTCAACCGTAAATGATGCCATTGTAGTTCCAAATGTAAATGATGCTCATTGGCGATCTACTTTGATGACCCAGCGGGTAGCCTGCAGAAAACAGTTTAATTCTGGGAGAGAGTATGGTTGAAAAGCGGAAACTTAGAGGAATTAATAACAGGGCACCAGCGCCTCAAGCAACTCTTCGAGTGAAGTCGGTGGCCTTGACTTGACATGCGCGACCGGCGGATGTTACTGTCGCTGTTCTGTTTTAACCCCCCTGTGGAGTGTGAGATAAGGGATCGCTCGTAGACAACTTGACTTCAGGCTCAGGGATGTCGTACTTAGTAGGGCAGCCATCACACTGATTTCCTTTTGAATTATGTGTTGTTTCATATGAATGCTCCAACAAAATAACAGCATTATTAGCTGTCTTATTTGCAGACGGCTTTATTCAAAATAAGATCCTTTGCATATGCGACATAATGACCGACATTGGCGGCATATCCACAGGCATCCATCTATAATTTTTTTTCTTTTATTCAAAACCCTGGTTATTCAACACGTTCTATACGTGCTAGTATTACCTATCAAACCTAGTGAACCTGCGAAGTTGACCTCATTTTTTTATTACCTTTGGTAAAAGTCCAGTCGAAATCTTAAATTTCAACGGTAGTGAATATATTGTTCACTATGTAGTCTTTAGTGATCCGAGGACGTCCTAAATTTGACATATCGTTTTGATTTAAGATTCAAAAGTGATAAATGAAATCAACAATATTTTACATTTCAATAGTCAATGAAAAAGTTGTTTACCTAATTTAAATTAAAATAAACTAAAACATTGTTTTTTATGTAGCCGATAAAGAAGTTTTTTTTAATAATAATGAAAAGAAGTTTTCCTAATTTAATTAAAAAAAAAATATGTCGTTTTTCAAAATTGAAATAACCTTTTTCGTCAGTAAAATAGAGTTATCTCCCATACATTGTTATTAGCCTGTGCAAGATTCCTGAAGGCCGACCACCTCTGGACCTGGGAGCTCAGCTAAGTTCTCCTTTATTGTCCAGGTTCTCAGCTGTCCACTGACACGCTTGCACCACACAGGCAGAGAGGTAGGGTGGATTACATCGCAAATTAATTCTCCCTCTAGTCGACTAGCTGCATGCCCAAACCATTGAAGACATTACTGCAAGAGGGAAGATCGCAGAGACTTTCGATTGAGGTGTTGGTCAAAACAGTAGTTGGGACATGGTTGGCCCGCCGACAATGCAAAATGCAGCGGAGGCAGTCATTGTCAAAAACTTCCAACTTCTGGTGATCAACAACCCTCATTGGCCATGAATCGCGACCATAGAGGAGGATCGACTGGATGACAGGTTGGTATATACGCCTTTTTGTTGATATCGAAATTTCCCTACACCCTCAGAAGGACTGCTGGAGGCATGCAAAAGCGGATCTAGCAGCCCCAACTCGATTGATCATAACTGCACCTTGCCTAGACGGAACGGATGGACCCAAGATACACAAATGACCCCATATCCTCCAAAATAGTGCCATTTATGAGGATTATCCTTCTCAGATCCTCCCAAAATGGTATACCTCTCCTTTTCGGGCAAATAGTTTTGAATTTGAGTGCCTTTTGGATCAAAAATCCAGAATTTAGGTCACGGGTCGTCTACTAGACAATTTTTTTTTTCTTTACTAATGAGCTACTACTTTTTTTATCAAGGCTAAAAATCCACTCTAACATATGGGTTAATGATATTGATAGATTGACAGTTGAATGACGATGAACACTATAAGAGGGTTAGAAATCTCCACATACCACCCACTCAAAACAACAGCCGACAAAGAAAACGGCAATTCTCCCTCTTTGTCAGAAAAGTCACTCATGGAATTTGAGGACTTAAAGGACAAAATAAGGTCCACTTTCTACTCTCTTTGTTTAGTACTTAATTGAATTTTTTTCTACTCAATTGAATCCATGCATTCACACACTATAGGGATTATAGCAGAAACTTTTGGTTACCCCTTGTGTGTGTTTGTTTTTATGTTGATGTACTAAAGGGATCTGTATTTTCTATTTTTAAAATCGATCAAAATGATACTTATTTGCTATGCTGTGCTGTTAAATGGATGATTAATTTAAAAAAAATTTTTTATCTCTTGTCTCTGTCAGGGTGATGATAGACTAGATCTTGTGAAGAAAGAATATGAAGCCTTGAATAACCAATTAATAAAAGAGCTCCCGAAATTGTGCCAACTGTCTGCTGAAATTGTTCGACATTGTCTCATAGTGTTTTGTTTTGTCCAAGATACGTACCTCGGTGAATGGCAGAAACACTTGGATCAAATATTAACGGTGAGTTGCAAGGAATTTAAACAAATTTTTAATATTTTACATTTTTTTTCAATCTCATTTTGGTTGTTGGATGCAACATTTCAAACATTATACACTCTGGTCTTCATTTTATTTGTAATAATCATAATCCTTATTGTTTTTTCTCTTGCACTTGATGCTTTTAGAAGTGCCTCGAGCATCCACCCTACTCCCTCAAAATTCTTTTTTTTTTTTTAAATGGTTTCTTCTGCCTACACTACCTCCCAACCCTTTCAACTACTCAAACTCTGTCTACCCCAACCTGGTCATTTTCTTTGTTTGCTTTTTTTGTCATTACTTATCAAGGCTAAAAGTCACTCGTGGATAGAAGTTAATGGGATAGACAGTTGAATGATGATGGATATTATGAGAAGACTGAAAATAATAAAATTTGATAGACGGTTTATGACAGATGCTTATTTACATTGGATTTGAAAATGACCATTTTATAGCCCTCAGGAAAGCAATCTTGTGGCAACGTGTTCCACAGATGGGAAGTTCTTAGAAAGAAACTCTGTTCATGGAAATTCCTGAGTATAATCTTTAAACTATATTCAGTGATGAAGCCCCAATTTAAGAGCTTGTGAGATGTTGCCATTACTCACAAGGTTCACTCTTACCCGGAGTGGTAGTATCCGTCAGGGTTCCATCTATTGGTTAAATGGAATCTCTGACTTTGAGTGGGAGTACCTGTCAGTAAATATAATCTGTCGTTTACAGACTGTTCATATACAAAATATATGCTCAGAAAATGAATTAATCTCTAAATACTTGAAGATATTAAGAACTTGAAGCATAAAAACTTTTACCAAAATAACTGAATTCAGCATTCAATGATCCCAAGAGGTTTTATCTCTATAGACATAATAGAAGAATAATCAAATCCTTTATATGCAAATAATTTATGTGATCAAAATAGGATTTATCCATAAATAATGGCTTGCAAACTGTTAATGTAAATAAATCACAAATTTGACGAATATCCGAAGTGTATTTGCTTTAAAACAATTTATGTCAGTAATACTAATTTGTTATATGAAATTTGTGGATAAAATTGTATTCATGCAGAGTTTGTTTTTCTGCGACACAAACTTAGGCTGAGGTTGTTAAAAAAAAAAGTTAAATCATTTATTTCTATTTCACCTGGGCAACGCCGGGACCCTGGTCCTGCTAGTATATTATAAAACAAAACCATGAAACCTAAAGTCAAGTATCGATCGAGTTATTAGATATGATTGACAAAGTTTGTTCCTAGGATGGATTATGTCCTGTAAACACTTAGAAGATTATGGTGCCCCTATACATGCCTCTCCACAATGGTAAAGTGAGACATGAGATCGATTTTTCACATCGTGTCACAGAAATTAGGAACTCGCTATTTCGGAAAAATCTATAATAGTATAGTGAACAATAAGCAATCAACAATTCTCCCACTATCCAACCACTATGAAATTGCTTGCATGGCAACAGATAAGGCTGAACCACTTTCCCAGCAGTTTGCCCTAAACTCCACCTTGGACTCTGCAAATCACTCCCTCCCTAATTTTCCAATACGGATGGAAATCACACTAAATGATCTGATTATCACTGCTTTTCATGTCCTGGCGACCATAAAATAACCTTGTCCAAAGAATGTGGACCAGATCTTATCCCTGCTATAGTTATAAAGAAATGCTCTGCTGAGCTGGCCCCTGTCCTCTACAAACTGTATAACAAATGCCTTGCCGAATCTTGTTTTACTGACAGCTGGAAAATTACCTCTGTAGTACCAGTTTTCAAGAATATTGGCAAAAGAATTCACCCACAAAATTATTGCTCCATAACTCTCCTCCTGCATTCAACTAAAATCTTTGAATCATTAATCAATCTAGCAATAGTTCATCATCTCACAAATGCTAAACGTCTCTCTGACCAACAGTATGGATTTAGGCCATCCTGTTTTATTGCAGATATCCTAACGATAATCTCTGAACGCATATACCACACACTGGATAAGGCAAGTGAAGCTACGATGGTCTGGCATGAAGGTCTTCTCAGAAAAATCAACTCGTACAGTATTACTGGATAAACATTTAATCAAATCAAATCCTTTTAAGCTAAAACAAAGATCCAGGTTATTCTTGATGCCCATATATCCAAACAACACCACAACCTTTATTATTCCTGATCTTCATAAACTAGTCCCTGATGCAATTGCATCCAAGATGGGTATATTTGCTGATCACAGCGCACTTTATTCTTGATATGCGGGCAAATCGAACAGACGCCTATCCAAGGCAATGGCTGAATCCTTAAAAAATGAACTCAAGTCTGTAGTAGAATGGGGCCAAAAAGGAATTGTCATACTCAATGCTACCAAGACAAATTTCCTTTCCTTTTAATAATTATAAAAACCTTTCCAACCACCAATTGCCATGACCAATAGCACCCGTCTTGAGAATCCAATGTTCAAACTCCTCCACTTAACATTCTCAGGCAACATCAATTAGAATAAATACATAGAAGATACCGCCAAGTCTGCTGCCCAAAAAAGGTAGGCTCCCTCTACTGGGTTAAAAAATTTCTCACACCTGCAGTACCCTATATCTCTATAAAGTCACTATTCACCTGTGCATAGTATTGTTACCACATCCGGGCTGGTGCACCAACCACTAGCCTCTGTTTCTTGGACTAGGTGCAAAAATAGTCTCTAACCTAATAGGTCTCGCACTGTCTGCCAAGCTACAGTCCCTGTCACATCGTCACAATGTTGCATCCCTGTGCATGTTTTACAAGTACTTCCACGGAATGTGCTCCAATGAACTTACTGCAGTTGTACCCCCTCAACAAAAATTTGTCTGACCTATCCAACCAGCAGCAAAATCTCACCCCTTTACTGTAGAGATCCTTAGATGCTGGAAAATTTTCTACTCTAATAGCTTCTTTCTTCGGACTGCTAGGCTTTGAAATCCCCTCCCTGTTTTCATTAACTCCCCACTTAGAGGTCAGGTTTATAGAGGGAAACCTATCACAATAACCCCTTATGTTTCAGTGGGGTGAACAAAAGTGAAAAAAAAATAAGGGGGAGGGATTCTTGAATCGAGACCAATAGTTAAAAAAAAAATTTCTCATTCAAGAAGAATTTCTTAGAAGAGATAGTACACGTTGATCCCAGTTTGCTGATCTTTGTTTTATTTTCTGAACCCAAAGACAGTTAATTTGAATGAAATTTATTACATGAAAAACAATAAATCATTCATTTATTTGTAATATGGGAGATAGCCATTGTGCAGTGTATAATATATATATATATATATATATATATATATATATATAAATACAAGTTAGGGTAATGGCGGTGGTGTAGTGGAGTTATTTATCTATCTCCCACAGCGGTAAGATGTGACACAAGGTCGGGAAAGTGGGATTAGAAAAATCAGCGCCCGAGAAGTTGAGCACTTTGGCCTTAAAAAAAGCCTGGGCAGCCCCGTCGGCATTCCCGGTAGGGGCACCTCAGGCAGTAAGCAATAAACTTACTCTTCCCCAAAGAGGGGAGGCAAAGCCTGGGAGGGTGGACCTCCTAGAACTGCACAGGACAAACCCATAGACTGGCGTAAATCAAGCCCCGAAGGCCAAGACAATACCAGTCTATGGGGTGCAGTATCGGAACAGATACTACACTTTGATTCCGGCCAAAAGGCCAAGAAACAGTGGTGTGGTGGATAATGACACAGACTGACAACCTGGTTGTGCCAAGTTCGAATCCAGTTGGTTCCACTTTCACTTAGAGATGTTAGGAACCTTTATGTGGTCCCTCCTGTGACTACCTGATACTAGAAAGAATTGGTGAAACCAATGCCAAAATCAGAATTAAGCCTGTCAAAAAAGTTGTACCATTCCGATTCATACAAATTTATTTTCTACTTTAAATATTTGTCTGATATTGATGTTTGGTTACTTTGCTGATACCATTGGAGCATAGGGTGGAGCAGATGCTCGTGTGAATGCAAGAATTAGGAGTGGATGGAGTAGGTTAAGGGAATCTCTGCCATTACTCACCAGCAGAGCTTTGTTCTTAGGTTAATAGATGTAGAACAGTTAAAGTAGCAGGGTCGGTTCACAGAGGAAGGCCAAGGAAAATATGGGCGGAAGTGAAAAGAATGAACTTGAGAGAAAAAGGATAAATACTTAACCAGTGATAGGTTAGTTTGGAAGTCAATTTCTAAAAGCTGTTCAGCATGCGCCAGCATGTAAAATGGACGTTAACCGAATATGATGATGATAATTTCAATCTAAGAGGGAAACTATTTAATTCAATGTATTTCAAAGTTTTCACTTTTTTTTAACTTAATTTGCTTGTCATGTTAATCCAGTCTTGTATGATCCAGTATGTTAAGGTTAGTAGAGTTACTGCCCTTGAAAGGAGGAAGGTACTTGTCCAGATTAGGCCCCAAGCTAAAATCGACTTCACGTTGGTAGTTTCCGGATGTTTACATAGACGGCCGGAAAATGTCTAATCGCTTATCTAATCAGAATGCGAGAAAATAAGTAGACAAGTTAACATTTCAATTGATTGAACAGCGAAATTCACTAATTGGAAATAAAAATTGATCAAAGCAATAATGAATTTTAATGAACCCTAACGCTAACACCATTTTAACACTTGTTCAGTGATATTTTTCTTAAAAAAAAAGAAGTTTTTGAAAAAAAACAACATTTTTTCCACTTGTACAGCCAGCCTCGTTTTGGATTTTTTGGACGCAAGCAATCGACTATTCATTCGTCATTTTCCGGCTGTCTACATAAACATACGGTAACTACCGATGCCAAGTCGATTTTAGACAAGTACCGGGAGGGATACTAAATACAAGCTTAGCCTAGGTAAATGAGAGGAACATGACAGTGAGCAAGATGGATGAAGTGAGGTCATTCTAGAAAAACTCTAAGATTAATAAACACAATATACAAGAGTGGATGTTTGGTTTGTTTAGTCATGTGATTAAATGTAGAAAGGTTTGAAGTATTAAGTTTCAGTTTAACATTAGTGGAAGAAACATGTAAGTTAATATTTGAATAGATAGGGGTGTTTAGACTCCTTGTGTTCCCTTTGACAATAGCCAGAAGCAACTCATAGTTAAGGAAAATGGATCCATAGATACGTTTCAAGATTAAATGCTTTTAATGACTTAATGTACGAACATGTTCCAACTACCTGTCCAAGAGAAGAAATAGAATGCTCTCAACCTCATACGGATCACGAGAAAGAGACACAAACAACATCCATAGTTCCCCTCCTCCCATTAAAGATCTATGCAATCATACACAACCTATAAAGTCAGTTTGACAATAAGTTTTAAAATAATAACTGGGCAAGTATAATACATAGAATCATGTACAATTGTTATGGAAATGAACAATCTATGAGTCATGATATACATTTATGCAAGTGTAGTTTTGCCGAATTTCGGGAAGCATGAGTTTTAAAGGATGCAGTGCCTCGACAGCCAACATTTGATGCAGACAGTTCAGCAATTCTGAGTGTGAAAAACTGTTTTCAAATCATGGGAGCTGTAGGTATATCCACGTGTGTTAGGTACATGCAAATCAAAAAGGTGCGCAGAGTGGTTGTTGTTGGCGAGATACTTAATAATTTTGTAGGTGTTTACCGAGTCAGTTGCTAGTTATCGAAGCTTCAATGAATCCAAGCCCAGGAAGGCAAGGGTTCAATCTTGCAGGTTTCTGATAGAGGGTATTCGCTTGGTTGCACATCTCTGAACAGTTTCCAGGCAGTCAACATTCTGAGCAAAATAGAGGTTCCAGACTGATGTGAATTCTAAGTGTGATCGCGCCATAGCTGTATACAGTTTTAAATAGATGGTCAGAGAACGGCTAACGAAGGTCGTGCCGAGTGATGCTGAGATATCTTTGGGCTTTCTTGACAATTTTAGAAATGTGCTTTGTCCAACACAAATCACTGCTGACAGTAATGTCCAGGTCAAGTGCACAATAATACTTAATATTAGTGTTGTGGAGAAAGATTAGTGTTGTGAAGGAAGTATGTGAATATTGAATTTTTTCTCTAAAAATGCATGGTGTCCACAGCTAATTTCAGTTGCCAGTCTATGATCCATTGCTGCATTGTGTCTAGGTCTGATTGAAGGAAAGGTTGAGTTTAGGATCTGTCCTTTTTTGTGCTATAGTGCCAAGTGTATTTTCAGCATTCCACTTATGCAAGCAGCTGAAAGGAATGGATTTAACATAACGTCATCTGATGTCAACCAAACATTAACGAAACATGCATTTTCGAATTGACTTGGCCTCGGAATAATATTATTTTCATTAAAAAGGAAAATATTTTATATTTACTACTTGCAAAAGATGCATATTTATTTCTTTAAAAAAAGATGTGCTGTTTTAATTTGACAGTTAATTTAATAAAAAAATAAAATAACTTTCGCAAAAATTATTTTGAAAAATGCAGAGAAATGTAACAGAATAAGAAGTAATCTTTTTTCCATTAAAGAAAAGTATTTATAACTGATAAATCAAAAATAAATTTATTGACTGAAAAAAACTGTAAATGTACCTAGTGTATCAAGTCAGTTTGCCAATTAGCTTGACTCCTCGTTAATGTTTTGCAAGAAATTCCTACAATAAGTTAATGTATTTTAAATTTTGTAGTGGCACGTAATTATTTCATGTTTAAGTCATTTTATAAAATAAAAACTCAACCTTCTTACTTACTCTGTCTAACTGAGAGCAGTTGTCAGTGTGTGCGTGGGTTGTTGTTTTCCTCCTCACACTAAAGATATTTCCACTAGTTGAAATAAAAGGCTGCTAATGTACTTTCTTACAATAATCACGCAGTTAATTATGCAAACCATTTCTGCGAGAAGAAAGGATTCATTTAACAAAATGATCATCTTCTGGCTGAAATGTTGAAGGGGAGAGAGAGTCAATTATGTGTTAAGTGCATTGCTTAATTATATCGTTTTGCTAGAGCATAAATAATGTCTCTTTAACACATCCACAAAACAGAGTTAGGCTTCATCTACAGCTCTCTGCTGATCATGTCTGACTTCATATCTAGCTAAATATCGACTTGTTTTTCTCACGATATAGCAGGGTCAATCTTTTTATCCCTGCTTATCTTTCCATCTAGTGCACATTCAGCATAATTCCTAATGCATACTAGCCAATACATCTACCAGCAAACATACCCATCTTAACCCTTACATGCTTTATTTTTATATTGGTTTGAAAAAAGTGAAAAACGTTTCATTACAGGTAATATACAGTAGTATAAATGATTTTGGGGAAAAAATATATATTTATTGAACAAAAATAAATGGCAGAAATGTTACATGTATAACAAAACACTACACTATATGCATCTAAATAATCATAATACACTAGAGAATCATAAAATAATTTTTACGTGTATAACAAAACACTACAATATATGCATCTAAATAATCATAATACACTAGAGAATCATAAAATAATTTTTACTTACCATTATAATGACCAGATTTAAAAGTTTAGGCTCTTGAATTAGGCAGATGACACACCGATGACACTCGTCCGTGACATCAAATATACTGATTACCTATTTAGCGGGTGTGCTGATGCAACATCATACTAATACCTACTTACACTTGCCAACAGGTTCATTGCAGATGTGAAACGCGTTGCAGTTTGACACATTTTCGTTGAATATTATATCAAATATGCATTTTGTTGGAATGTGTCATATTTGAAACAAGAAGCATTTAAGGGTTAATATTTAACAGTTTCTATGATTCACATTAATTATGGGATGGGGGTGATTTGTGTAATGGATAACATTGTGGACTATCAAATCGCTTTTTGCAAAGTTAGTGTTCAATAGAATACTAATGTCATTGTGAAATGTATTTACAACTTTAATAAAACAAATTTTTTTTTTTTACATTGCCATTAATTTTTTTTCCATGTGCTATTACAAACGTTTGTTTAAAATATTTTGGCCATTAACAATATTTTTCTTTTAACTTTATACCAGTAAGTTTTAATTTCTTTTCACTTTGCCATTAATTTATCACTTTGTCATTAAAACTGTTATTTTTTCTTCAGCATATAGGATCTAAGGAAGAGTCTGACAGTCGGATGCAACAGGTTACTGCCATCCTCTCCTGCTTACGATTCAACCAGTTTGTTGATGATAATTATCCTGTAGGTTTATTGGCAAATGTAAGTCACCTATTTTTAATATTTTCTTTTTTTTGTTCAATTATTTTCAACGAAGAAATGAAGGTCAGTTAAACATTATTTAAAGGATTGGGAAGCAGCATATTTTACTTAGAAGAATTAGTTTCATGAGAATGGACTGAAAGTTAGTGAGCATTTGGTAAATTGAGGGGGGGGTAGCCCTGTTAATCTCAGTCTCTTGTGATGAGGTAGATAGCATTTCATAATTGATATTGTAATTAACGTGAAAGTGAACATCCCACAAAAAAATGCGTGTGTTTTGCACTATTCATTCTGAGGGCGAAGTGGAAGACTATCTGGTTAGACATGGCCCAACAATGTCCAAAAGGAAAAATGGCACCCATGTTGGGTCTAATTAATCAGTGTTACACCGTGAATCTCAACGGTAAGTATGCAAACGTCTGAATGAGCTTCACAGTCAGATTCACGTCTGGAGAGAGGATAAATCGGACAATCTGTCAGACATGTTCATGAGACGTACTTGTGTTGCAGTCGTGAACATTTTATTCCAGTTATATAACTTGATGTATAGAAAAAGTATAAAAATGTAACACAAACATATATGTATGATGGTCTACCGTAAACCCTACTCCCTCCCACCCTAACACTAGCTCTTGTTTTATCAACCCTGCCTTTGCGCCTTTTTCTCCCTTACCACTACCCGAACTTCATGTATATCTACTTGACTCTTGTTCAATAAAATGCTTTCTTGACAAAGTTTTGTAAATGAAACAAAATAGCGAAATGAAATCAGCATGAACTTATGTTAATTCTTTTTGTTCTGTGTCGTTTGTTCTGTGCTTATTTCTCTTATTGTATTTTTATACCTATACATTCTGTTGGATATTTATCCTTTAAACACCCACACATATGTGAGTAAGAGAGTATATTTTATGTTGGCTACTTGTAGGCTTCAAAACTATTTGACAGTAAAGGTGCACCAAATTTTGGATGTTGGCGTATCACTGGGATGGAGGGAGGAGAGGGTGAAAATGATATTACTACTACCTATAATACTACTAGTACACAAGGCCTCAAAAAGTATTAGGCAGAATTGCATTAAATTTAGCATGAAGAGCTTTTGGAATGCTGGGTACGTCATAGGTGTTTAAAAGAAAGAAATGATAGTAACATCCATTATATATACTAGCAAATATATGCTCCCTACGGTTGCATATTTTTGCTAGGCTGCCGCGTCAGAAATGAACGCTCACCCGTAAACCGATGGAGCCCCAGTCATATTTCTTGGGTGGGTAGACATTGATTTTCTTTGTTTCTAACCAAGAATATTTTTAGTTAAAAAAAGAAAAAAAAAACGGAAGGATGAGTCAGCAATTTAGTTTTCCAAAATGGTCACCCATTTACTAATGGCTGGGATATGCCTTGATAAACTTCAATTTAAAGCAAAACACATTGTCTTATCAACGTAATGAAAATAGAGAATGAAACTGTGAAAAAATCCTCTCATGATGACGTCACTTCCGGAAAGAACCGGAAGGATGAGTTAGCAATTTAGTTTTCCAAAATGGTCACCCATTTACTAATGGCTGGCATATGCCTTGTTTAATTTTAATTTACAGCAAAATACCTCATCTTGACAATGTAATGAAAATGAAGAATTATAATGTGAAAAGAAATCCTCTCAAAATGACGTCACTTTCGAAAGGATGACTTTGCAATTTTAATAGTACTCGCCATTGAAAGTATGGTATAGAAACATGCCGGCCATTAACTCTGATTTTGTTCCAAGAAGTTATTCACCTTACGCTGACTTTAGTAATCTATAAAATGTGTATGTCCAGAGAGAGGAATGGGCTAAGCGGAGAAGAGGGAAGAGAAAGATAGAATTTTAATAGAAATATGTTGCGCTTTTGCGCTGAGCAATGCCGGGAGCCCTGCTAGTTATTGATAAAAAATTGTGGAGGTTTGTTAGGTCTTTATTTAAGCACATAATTAGTATTGGCAGTGTTATTACATTCAGAGTCTTTATGTCAAATTTGATGCAATTCTACCCAATAGTTTAGCATTAGTGCCTATTAAAAGCAGCAGTAGTATCAGACATAGTTGTACTATGCTTTTGATCCTCTAATCACATATCTGTCATCTTTTATGATAACTTTGGAACTTTGTTGAATAGTTCTTTATTATAAGTAGTAGTAGTAGTAATACAGGGTGTTCTGGATACATTTGACACTTTTTTTGGAAAGAAAAGAAAAAAACGTCATATCTTGTCCAATAATTAATGTATTCTCAAAATTCAAAGTGCATCTCTAAGATCTTTTGCTGAAGCTAAGATTTTTTAATCCGGTACTGAATCATTATGATGCAGATTACTTCGAATATTCTTGTGCCTTTCAGTCATCCATTATTTCCAGCTCTCAAACTCACCAATAATATACAGAAACAACTATTTGTTTCACTTTACCACTATTAAATGCTTAGAATGGTTCTGAAATGAATACATACAAAAAAATTATCAAATCTTTCCTGAACACTCTGTATTAGAATGTATTCCCAGAAATTATGACTGTCGAAATGTTGTGAAAATATATTATATAAAGGGCAGTTGTGTGAGTGTCCAGCTAAAAGTCGAAAACCACAAAACAAACACCCATAAAGTTGATATATTCTTGATCGGCGTTGCCCTGGTTGAATAATATCTAAAAGATTTTTTAATGATTATTCATTCTTTGGGGGTCAACTGGGCCAGGTTTCGTTGGGTGGGGGGGGCGGTTTTTCAGCTATTTCAAAATTTATCTATTATATAAATAAGAGGTGAATGACTTACATTATCATTTTCAATACATTAAAACAAGAGAGGGGGGGGGAGATAGAGATAGGTCGAGAGATAGAAGTTTTCATATAAAGATGTTACACACACTTTTTAACCTCTTCTATTTAGTTTTTTATGGTCCCGGGCAACGTCGGATAGCCCTGCTAGTAATATATAAAGGAATTAGGTATCTGAACAGCTATTCAACACTTGGAAATTACATTTAAAATGTTTTGATGCTTTAATGTAATCTGATGATCTGATTATTTATATTTTTCAATTTGAAGGTGCTGATGAATGTACCGGTTCTAAATCCGATGGCTTGTCCTGATAACAAATTCAATCCATCGTATCGATGTTCTATGCCTCCGCTCCAAAGAAAGTCTCTGACCGTAAATGAAAAAGCAGTGAGAACAACCTCTATTCCAGGATCGTATTCCGGTAAGTAGATTGATACTAAGACAAATCTGTCTGAGAAGAAACACGAGACTGGAAGTCATTTATATGTAAAAGATGCACAGAAGTGAGCACTTCCAGACAGGTACAGATGCAAATGAAGAATAAAATACGAGATTAGCCTTTTTGAACAGGATGTGAACATGAAGTCATTGAATGCATCAGGGAAAAAAAATAAACCGATTTAAAGATCAAGTGATGTAGTAGGAATGTATGTATGTATGTGTGTGTGTGTGAATAAAAAAGGACAAAATTTAGAATCTCTTTTTTTTGTCATGATTAGAAGAAAATACCTATCTCTAATAGAGGTATCCGGTTTTCATATTAAAACAGGATTGCTATTTGTGTAAATAAATGGCATTCGATTCCATGTAATGTTTATGGTTACATTTATTATAATAGTTATATTTACAAATTGATGATAGTGGTAAATGAAATATGCACGTAAGAGAAAGATGTGTTTGTTCATGGCCGCCATGTTGTCAGTCTCCAGATCCAATCTCTTGTTTTATATTTACAAATTCATAAAAAGTGGTAACGGTACGGAGAGATCATGAGACAAGCAATCGTGACTGGCATTTGCCCGTTATAAATAGTGGCTGTGCGTAGAATTGAATCTGGGATTGTCTAACAAAGGTGATGGTCGAGAAAATGGGACTATGCAAAGTAGTCGGTTTCTTCGGCAGACTAAACAGCTAGATAAAAAGAGCGATATAGTAATCTGCAATTGAGATCTTGGACGCCGCACAGCTAGCGTTGTTTGTGTATGGTTAGTGTTGCATCAGGATTAGTTCAGCACAATTCGAGGGTCTCGTTTATTTATTTTTTGCTGTTTGTCCCAGGATATAAGAAGTCTGCCCTTCTACTGGGAAATACTGCTTCTACTACATAAATTTACCATAAGCGGCAAATGAAATATTCATATAGGAGAGTGCAGAAAAAGAGATTTTCCTGAGGTGTTTGACGGGCAAAAATTGGACGTCACATATGCAGAGACTGAGAAATTGGACGTCACATATGCAGAGACTGAAAAAAAATTTGACGTCACATATGCAGAGACTGAAAGAATTGGGCGTCACATATGCAGAGACTGAAAGAATTGGACGTCACATATGGAGAGACTGAAAGAATTGGACGTCACATATGAAGAGACTGAAAAAATTTGACGTCACATATGCAGAGACTGAAAATCACGCATGTGCACATACTGGTTTGTACACAGCAATTATTTCTTTTTCTTGCATTCAGAATCATATAATTACTCCATTTTCTAACCTACACACACAAATGAACAATTAATATTTTCAAACTACTGTGTAAACTTGTACATCTATTCGTGTATTTATTTAACATGTACTTGGTCCTTTCTTTCATAGAACCATTCTTTGCAGTGTTTATATTTTTTGTTGCCTATGTGCGGCTCGACATTCGTATTTTACTCATTCATCTAGAACATGGATAGCAGGTAAAATAGTATGAGAAATGTTCAATAGTTTTTAGCGTTACAGTTGTCGACCAAGGAAACAGTCTATCAGGTATGTGTGCATCGTGTGATGATTTATGGAAGTGAAACCTGACAAGTGAGACTTGAGGATATGTGTTGCATGGAGAGAAATAATATAAAAATGATACGATGGATGTTTAATGTGAGTCTTAGACAGACTTAGATCTGATGACACCAGAGGAAAATTAAATCTGGTCAGTATAGGGAGATGTTTGCAGAACAGGAGACTTTGTTGGTGTGGTCACATTGAAAGAATGGATGAGAGTGCTTCGGTTAGTAGATGTAGGACAGTTGAGGTAGCAAGGTCAATAGACAGAGGATGGTGAAGGAAAGTATTGGAGGAAGTGATAATGATGGACGTGAGAGAAAGAGGGATAAATGAAGATCTGGACAGAGATAGGTTAGCTTGGAAGTCAATTTCTAAAAAGCTGTCCAACACATGCCAGCATCTAAAACATGTTAATTCGAATATCATGATTATGATGATTATGATCTGCTTAGTGACACTTCATACAAATATAAAATTAGTTTCGTGGAAATAGATAGTTGATTTAAAATATTCATTAGGCACAATAGTTGATTTGTTTTTTCCCATTTGAAATTAGAACAGATATATATAACCTTAAATACTGGTGGATGTGCAACCAACCCCAACAATCTGTGCTAAGGGATGTTGTGTCTGGCAATCTTAAGACTAACCAAACAGGCAATAATTGTCTAAATGATATTTGGAAATAAATTTCATATGGCTTTTACTAATGAATGTTTTCCGTTTTTCTTTTTTTTCCTCCCAGACTGTTTGAAATCTCTTCAGGAAACTTCTGATATTCCAGATGCATTCCATCGTGCATCACAGAAACAGCAGATATGTTCCATTGTGATAACTCCACCGATTTCTGCTGCTGCTGATGATGATGGGGTAAGATTTTCCGTAATTCTAATTGTCATTTAATATTTTTGTACTAATACAGTGTATGACCTCAAGACTGATTGGCTATTTCCATAGAATGTCAACGGATTACCGAATTTAACAATCACAACAATGTTTTGCATAACATTCTGCCATTTTTCATTTTTTTAATTTTCTCTCAGAAACATCAACACCACATGGAGTGTAGCTGTGGCCTCAAGGTGCGTCTATAGTTTAGCTGAGTAGCAGTTGCTCCCTTTTTTTAGTAGTAGGGTCCTAGATATGACCTTAAAGTGCATCCTGTAATAAAGGCCCCAATTTGGGAGCTTTATGAAGTGTGTAGTCATCCCTTAGATGCCATTACTCCCATGTCCGCTCTGACCTGGATTGTCGTTCATACCAGTCGAGGATACATCCTCGACAATCAGTTTAACAGTGGCTGTGTTGCTGTCGGACTGAGGTATCGTTCTGTTAAGTCCTAGCTGATCCACCTTCCCAGGCTTTATCTTCTTATCGAGAAGGGGTTAGTTTATTGCTCAGAAATTTTTTTTTTTGTACACCAGAGTGCGCTTCTTCTAGTATGCTGATTTTTCAAAACCTCACCTGAGCTTGTCTAACCTCCTGGAGTGATAGTACCTGTCATGGTCCCATCTATGGATTAAGTAGAATTTGTCTTGAGCACAACACTAAACCTCGGACACCCTTGGGCAAGGTGTTCACCTACCCCACTCCACTACCCCAAAATCTATCTTTCCCAGCTCTTCTTACCTTTTGTTCCTGCCTACCTAAGCGTAATTATAACACTCTGATTTTCATAAATAAATGTGATTTATTCTGATTAGTATCCTTGTTTTTTTTTTGGGGGGGGGGGGGTAATATTTCAACTGAGAATGTTAAATAACTTTCTTTGATGTGTGAAAGTATTTGTTAATTCGTTTTAAAGAAATGTCAGAACTATCAAATTACAATACTGACTCTGGTGCTACCAGATCAGGCTGTCTGAAAATATTGGCTTCCTGACCTAAAATGCACCAAACATTGATGTTATTGTTTTTTTTTCTTTTCACTTTGCAAAACGCAATCATTTTCTGCAAAGCCCAAAACAAAACCAACAATTTTCTTCTACAAAACAACCAAACCAAACACCATTAATAAATATTTGAAGATATAAAGAACTTGAAGCATAAAAACTTTTACCAAAATGATTGGATTTCACATTAAATAACCCGGAAAGGGTTGATATGCTGTAAAACAAAACAACCAAACCAACCAAACAATACTGACTTATCCCTGGAATGAGCCAGTTCTGACAAAACTCATCACAAAAGTTAAAAAGCAGACAAAAGTTCACGAAAATCAAAATAAATTTAATTTTTTTTTTGCTGAAAACGTTCGTTTTATTTATTTAAAACTATATTTAGCTGACAAGTATTTGTACGGTAAGAAGAGAGAGAATATGTTGGGTAAGCAACCGCGGAATTTCCATGGGTCCTGCTAGTGACTCATAAATAGAATTCTTTTTAAAGATTACCTTGCAGATAGTTTCTTTAATAATCCGAAGTAAGAATGTATGCCGGCTTGATTGCATTGTTAATAATTGTTCTTGTTAAAACTAAATGAATTTAATAAAACCAACACTTAAAGAAACTGAAGATGCAATGCGAACGTATGCAAAAAGCTACTAGTTTAAATATTCACTCTTTCTTTCTCTGTTCGCTTAGCTACCCTTTCTTCTTAATGTCCAAAAAAGTAAGAATTTCACATACGGTCACCAACTCGTCATTTTTGGCCAATGAAAATGATTCCTGCTCGTTTGAAACGGCAGTTTGCAAGCAAACGTGAAAATTAAAATGAAAATAAAAGAAAGAGCCAAACGCCCAAGGAGACAGATCCAGTCTGGCAAACATTGGAAGAAGACCAGAATGTAGCCCCCTCCCTCCTCCTCATCCCCCTGGCCAGGGGAGAAAAAAAAACACTCTAACGCCTACACAACATTACTGATCTTGCACACATGTTCTCATACACTAACGAACAGCAAACATTTTCACACACTGATAATGGCCACATAAGCAAATGACTACTCACTCGCACAAGTGCTCACATATATACATACACTGATAAGACAAAGGTAAGCCATACGTACACAATACCACACTATTACTCACACATGCATATTCACACTAACATACATATAGACATACACATCTCTAGCCCTCATATCTGCTTACTCATTGGAACTTTCTTTACCAAAACATGTGTTGTATAAAGTTTTCTGAATGAACAATTATTGACTGAAAATAAATTCATATTGTTGTAAAATTATAAATATGTAAATGTTTTCTTTAATTATGTTTTGTCAATTTTTCATTTCTGTTGATGTATTTATTTAACACTTGCTAATCATTCTTCCATTTCTATTTTTATAATATGTATGCACACTTTTATAGTTTTCTTCCTTCGACATTTCTATCCATTTTATCGCATTATATTGTCAGTGTGGTTCTTGGTACAATTCAACAGATGCTACTGTCGTCTCATAACCCTATCAAGGCCAGGAGCCACGCTACAAGACTATCGTTTTTTTGTATTTGTTTTCTTTAGAATTATGAAAGAAACATCTTTAATGAACAATCATAAGGCAATCTTAAAGGTGATTATTTATTCAAGTAAATATGGTATCTATCTCATTTATTCTTAAACACTGGTTATTAAAATAAAATGGCAAAAATTATTAAAAATATAATTTTTAAATTTGTTTTGTCTCCATGTTTGTTGTAGCATTGTGTGATCCAGAGATTGGTTTAAGTTACATCTATTGACTCGCCAATCAATAAGTGAGAAAAAACAACATTTGTGTTGAGGTGTATTTAAAAAAAAACAATCCAGTTTAGTAATAGTATTTTATAAAATGGTGTGATTTTCAATAATTTCTAGACCGTTTTTTTTGTAATGCTTTCACTAAATTTAGACAATTTTCTCTATCGCATTCTTTTAATGAAACCTAGATGTAGGACTGCTTTAGTGATAAAACAGATGTGACAACGTCTTTTTAGTGGTACAACAAATGTGATAACGTCTTTTTAGTGGTACAACAAATGTGACAACGTCTTTTTAGTGGTACAACAAATGTGACAACGTCTTTTTAGTGGTACAACAAATGTGACAACGTCTTTTTAGTGGTACAACAAATGTGACAACGTCTTTTTAGTGGTACAACAAATGTGACAACGTCTTTTTAGTGGTACAACAAATGTGACAACGTCTTTTTAGTGGTACAACAAATGTGACAACGTCTTTTTAGTGGTACAACAAATGTGACAACGTCTTTTTAGTGGTACAACAAATGTGACAACGTCTTTTTAGTGGTACAACAAATGTGACAACGTCTTTTTAGTGGTACAACAAATGTGACAACGTCTTTTTAGTGGTACAACAAATGTGACAACGTTTCTATAGTTGTAAAACGGATGTGACATGTCTTTAGTTGTAAAACGGATGTGACATGTCTTTAGTTGTAAAACGGATGTGACATGTCTTTAGTTGTAAAACGGATGTGACATGTCTTTAGTTGTATAACGGATGTGACGACGTCTCTTTAGTGGTGAAACGGATGTGACGACGTCTCTTTAGTGCTGAAACGATGATGATGACTGCTTCTTTTAGTAGTAAAGCCGATGTGACGACATCTTTTTAGTGAGAAAATGTTTGAAAATATGATTTCTCATTAAAATGGTTTTGTTTTTACTCCTAAGATATGACTTTTTTTTTTAAAAAGTTATAAGATATGACTTAAAGATATAAAATAGGATCTTATTTATTGCAACAAAACAAACAAACTTCTCTTTAAACAAGGTCAAATCAATTGAAGGTCAATGAGAAAATCTGTTAAAATAATTACAGGTAAAAAAAAATCCTACAATTTATCGATTGGATTTTGATTTCTTTAGAATCACTTCATAAAAAAAAATTACTAATCTACCAAAAATTTACGTTTTCCTATTTTTTTTTTTTTACTAATTAAAATATTTTTCATATTTTAAATTGTTTTTAATTTTTTCAATTCCAGTTCTACTACGCCAAGTGTCCATACTATGCGAGGATGAATCAATACGAAGTATCTCTCTATGATGGCCAATTTGTTACTGTCGTGGACAAAAAAGATGGCAATAACAACAGTGACTGGTGGCAGATTGTCACCGATGACCTCCGTTGTGGCTATTGTCCAGCCATTTGCCTTGACAAGGCTGAAAACTTTATGGATTTTGGTCAGCTCCCTGATTTAACAGAACTTGATTTTTACAATAGTGCATTAAAATGAAGAATATGCTGAAACTAAATTATATTTTCATAATTTGTAATTGTATTTATAATCTACAGAGAATCTTTTTTTTAATTAGGTAAGCTAAATATTTCTTATAAAATCATTTTGCACTTGCAGATAGTGTCAGACCTGTCAGCATGCCTTATGGCAAGTGGTATCTCCTAATGTAGTGAGGACCCCTATATGAATTAAAAATTCAATAAAGAAACACAGATAACTGTTTTAGTAATGAATAGGAAAAATAAGAGAACAGGACATAAATAAGCAGAGGAGGTAGTGATTCGTTGTTGAATAGGGGATCTCAGGTTTTCTTGCAAAATTTTTTAGATGAGGATTGATGAATTGGATTTGGATTATTCGGACTACTATTCTCATCTTACATGTTAAATTTGCAACCTTTTGGCCACTGTAGCCTCTGACCTTCTTTGGGTGCATCTTTTTGAGCTTTGAATCTTTGTCAACCTCAGGAACCTATATAGAATTTTGTACTGAACCCTTACATCAGCTGAAACGTCGTAAAAATAGGCATTAAAACGCTAATTGATTAGTGTAGATTGTCACCAATGTTTATTTAATTATGTGTGTGTGTGTATATATATATATATATATATATATATATATATATATATATACTAGATAGAGATTTTAGTGTATATGTCATACCAGCCGAGGTCCATCCTTGGCATTATTCTGGCAACCTAGGGGATTACTTGAACCATCAGACCCTTTTTATGTCAGAATACGGTATGGTCCAGCTTACTTCTAGGAGGTGCACCCTCCCCATCATTACCCTCTCCTTTAGAAGTGGAGGTTAGTTTATTACTGATCGCCTGAGACGCCCTTACCAGTGAATGCTGATGAGTCCATTCTTATATATTTTTTCTCTACTTTCTGGCCTTGTGCCACATCTTGCTGCAGTGGGAGACAAAAAATTACCAACTGGTCACAAAAGACTTGCCCCTATGCTAACACCCACAAGACATGTCTAGTTGATCTGAAGTCTAGCCGGAAAGAGGTTCAACGAAAATCTTCAGGTTTTGCTACATGACATCACGACAACACATAACAATCAAATCTAGTTCTACCTTCTTCATTAATGTACAACCAGCATGCACCCTCGACCGAATATTGATCAAAAAATAGTGATGGTGAGGACAATAGTCCAAATTCTTGGTCTTTTGGCTAAGATCAAAGTCTTTTCTGTCCTCTGTCAGCGAAGGAGAAATCCTTCTAGGCCGTGAATTCAAAGTTTTTTATTTGGGGGGGGGGGGGGGGGGGGGTTGCTCAAAACAAAAAATATATTACAAAAAAAATATTTAAAAAAGATGACCACCAGTCACAAAGATTTTCATATTTTTTAAGGTATTTCTCATCAGGTATCCCTTTATTTCTTTTTCACAGTCTCCTAAAACAATGAATTTGCTCTGACTGACTCAGCACTTTTATCTTTTTTGTCTCTGGTCAATGAAGGAGAAATCCTTCTAGACTGAAGCAATTATTTTTGTCCCAATCAGTGTGCCACATTTTGATGAGCTGGATTTTTCCCACATCAAAAACCAACCTTGTGTCTAATTCTGCCCTAGTGAGGAGGCAAGTAAATAAGGACAAGAGTCTAAATCAAAAACAATAATAGCTCATACCTAAAATTTGTACGAAAGAGTGCATAAGATGTTACCTGGCTCTAAAAACACAGACCAAGCATTACGTTTGTGTCAAATGATTTTTCTTAATTAAAAATAATGATAATAATAAAAAAAAAAACTTTTGCTGGTACCTGAATTTAAACACTAGCCTACAGCACCAATATCAAATGTTATTTTCTAAACCAGATTTCATTAGCATTTTTCTCTTCTCTCTCTTTTTTTTTTTATAAAAAAAAAATCTAACAATCTGCTATTACTAGTGTACACCCTTCATCAAAAATGATGGAAAAAATTATGCTTTGCCAGTGTTTGCACTAATATTAATTTAAAATAACGTTTCAATCGGCAAAGTTAAAAAAAAATGAAGAAAACGTCTCCAACTAGAAAGTTTTAAAATAGAAATTATATGAATGTTGGTGCAAACCACTGGTGAAGCATAATTATTTTTCATAATGTTTGACAGGTGTGCACTCGTATTATATATTACATTATATATATATATATATATATATATATATATTCAGTATTTACTTTCACAGTGCTCAATAAGTGAGTCGAGCTTAGTAAAGCAATTAGCCTAATGATTTTCCCTGCAAATAAAACAAACATTTCTGTGTAGCTTACTTGCTATAAGTATATTTTCATACTATATATATATATATATATATATATATATATATGAGAGTGAAGAATTTGAATTGGCAGCTCGACATTAAAACAAATGACGCCAGATGTTAAACATCAAAGATGTTTGCCGAAGATAATAAAGAAGATATAAAAAAGGAAAGAAAAAATGTATAAATCAGTCTCGAAACCAGAAAAGGAGGAGGAAACGTCTCATGGCAGGGGGGTCTGACTTTTCTTCCCTTATTTGTCGGCCAGTTTTGTACTCACTAACTTTGTGTGATGGGACGGATATATATATATATATATATATATATATATATAAACAAATACACATTGCTCTTTATTATAGAGTGGAGAATACTGAATATGAGTTAATCAACGTTTGTTTCTCTACGTCTTATTTCCTATATACTTTAATAATACAAAATACATGCTAAAATATACTTTAGTTCTGGGATTAGGTTAGTATTAGACTGGGTTAGTGTTCAGGAGAGCTTGAGAAGAAATTTAGAAAATTGTAATTTATTAGTGCCTTCCATAGGCAGCAATGTAGCAATAGTTTGTTGATCTCTGTAATTGAATTGAGATCATTACACTGACCTTTCTTTATTTATTATCAGTTTCAATCCAGCGAATTGACAATGACTGTTTCATGAAAGCCATCACGCCATTAGACTGGATTAATGTTCAGGAGAGCTGGAGAAGAAACGTAGAAGATTATAATTTATTAGTGCCTTCCACAGGTAAATGCATGTAGCAATAGTTTGCTGACCTCTGTAATTGAATTGAGATCATTTCATTGATTTTTCTTTATCATCATCTTTGACAATGACCGTTTCATGAAAGCCATCACACCATGATCACACTTCTTCACTTGCTTCTGTCTTTCCTGTAATTTTGTCAATCGCTGGTGCTGATATTCCTCCACATTCAGCTTAATTTCACTGTATTTTTTTTTATTATAGTGTCGGCCTTCTCTTGATTCCTTCTTCACAGTTGAAAATACAGCAGTTACATTGGTAATCATTCATGTTCGATTCTATCCAAGTGTCCGTCCCATCTGAGAATCTTCTGTATTAATATAGTAGATCCACCATAGATGGTCGACCTTCACATTCCAGTATTTCCTGGTTGGTGATCTTGTATGACCAGACTACATTCATGCCGCATTATATATCCATCATGTTGCACTTCAATACGGTATATATTCCAGGTTTCCACTCTCAGAAGAGTTTAGAATACAACTGCTCTGTAGACTTTGCACTTATCTCAAATGGTAACACATCAGTTTCTCCATAATTTCTCCTGAAATTTCCCAATCGCCTCTCTTCATATAAAAAGGAATGAAAAGTTTTGGTGGTTTGTAATGAGACTCGTTTTAATTTTTCGTCATTGTATAATGTTTGCTTTTTCTTGGCAATATATTTTGCAGGACGCTAGTAAATTATTGAATCAACTTTTCTGAATTTAAGCTTGACAAAATTCTTAATAAATTACAAGAACTCTGATAAAAGTTCATACTTTTCTTTTCTTTTTTTAAACTTGTTAGATAAAAAAACCTATTTTTTTTTTTATTAGTGTTATTTTATTTCTTAAATAAAAAATTTCATAGAAAAGATTATTAATTTTACTTTAGGTGAAAAAATTGTAAAACTTGGAAGTGACAAAACTAAAATTGCTAAATTACATTTAGTGGAATGTTTTTTTCTTTTTTTTTTCTTTAGTAAACTAAATACAGCTAGTTCGAATAAAATAACAAATCTACTTCAATTAAATAAGGCGGAGTTGTTCCAAATCTACAATAAAATCTATTATATTAAAACTCTGAATCTTCCTTGGTTAGTTGTTTTTTTTTACAAATTGAATGTTTAAGATGGTGGGAGGAAGGGCGAATGAGATGTCATGGGATGAAAGGGAATAGAGGTAGTAGTAGTAGCAGGGAAAGAGGAGAATAAGAGGATGATGTAGATAAAGAGGAAGAAAAGAAATGTACGATGGAACAACGTTGAGCCGAATTGTCAGTGGTCGTCTCGTATTTATTTAAATTTCTAAAGCCGGTTCTAGTAATTGAATACAAAACAAAACCAAAAGTAAAAAGAGCTTTTGAAAAAGGTCTCCTTCAAAAAGGTCTTTTGTAGAGTTCATTATGAGCGAATGTTAAAGTTTTGAATATGTAACTCTATTTTTGAAAATAGTGGAACTTTATTTTTACAAAAAGTTTTGTTTTTTAGTTTTAGGAAAATTAAAATACGGTTAAAAAGCACTTACAAAAAAAAAAAAAAAAAAAAAAAATGCCATGACAAAAAGCCATAATTTATGACCAATGGTAAAGTCTTTTTTAAATTTTTTTTTTTATTCCAAATATTCTATTATTGGAAGAATGAAAAAAAAAATTTTAATTTAATTTTGTTTATATTTTTTAATATTTTTTTTATTTTTATTTTTTTAATTGAACATAAATCAAAAACTAACCACACGTACGAAATGTGTCTGAAAAGTAATGAGACTGGTGTCACAATTTATTTAAATTCCAAAGAACAACTACATAGCTTATCCTTCAAATTATCCCCCCCCCTCCCTTCCCGGGATTCTAATAAGTTTTCCCATCGTTTTCTGCACTGCTGCAATGATTCTTCTGGGATTCCCATCAGCTATGTCATCACGATCCTCATGTTGGTTTTTATGCCTTCAAAACCGGATCCCTTTGAGCCTTGGCCGGGGGGGGGGGGGGGGGGGGGGGCGGGGGGTAAAACGTCACCGAAAAAGATCAGATTTAACATGGAGGTTGTATCAATATCTGCTGGATGCTTATGGTATTGTGAGCTGGTGCATTGTCATAGTGAAGAGATGCAGACAAAAGCATGTGACAAAAACTGCAATGGCTTCAGAAAGCTTAGATTAGTTATATTCTCTTAAAATATTATGTTAGATGATAATTCAATCCACATATCCCTCTTTCTCCCATACCTCACACAGCACACCCAGTCCTGTTACTTTTCAGACACACTTCATATGCTCAAATCCTTTTGTATTTGTGATATTTATATTAATTTTTATCTGTACATACGAATGTTTTTTTTTATTTTACTGTAAACCATGATAAATGAATAAATGTTATTTTTTCAAAGTTTGTTTTGTGTATTTTAAACTATAGAAGAATTGACAAATAAACGAGGAACTTGTATAGATCATCACCCATGGCCAACTCGTGCAACTTTGGAGAAATGACAAAAGCAGATAAATGCTTACTGCACTGGTTCTCGTATTAACTGAAAGGTTTCAATTACAAGGTTTTCTAGAATCAGCGTGATAAAATTAATTTTGTTGGTATTGTTCCTAAGTAGCCAAACAGTGTTTTAAATAATAGAAGACTTCATTTAGAGCATTGTATTCGGGCCTGTCTAAACATGGAAATCAGAATGTAATATTGAGATTGGAGGACATACAAAGAGTGACAAAAAAAAATATAGATTAGTTACAGTGAAAAATTGGGAAAATTAGGATTAACTACTTTACTAAAGAAGAATGAGGTTATTAAATTAAAGTATTTTCATAGATTATGATTTTTCTTCGACCCTCTAATTTTTTCAATAGCATAGACTGCGTGAGATTCACCCTCTACTTTCATTGAGAGAAAAAAAAAAGAATTATGTATGTCCTTAGCCCTGCAATTTATTATTTTTTTTTGCTAATAGAGTAATATATTCTTGGAACCAGTTGCCAGATGAGATTAGGTACAGTAATGGTGTAGAAAATTTCAAGGTTGAATTGGATTAATAAAGGAATAATGGTTGTAAAAAAAAAAAGAAAAAAAAAAAAAAAGAGAATATTTGGAAACTATCGGATGAAATATTTAACAGAATTTGATGTGTATATAAATAGTATGTGTTTTATGAAATAATATTTTTTGTGCTAAGGGTTGGGAAGCTGATTAAAGAGATGTCTAAAGAGGCCAAACAAACAAATGATAATTGAAACTTTTTATTTTCATCCGATTTTGGTATTTAGGGTGCTGTGAGTATCCTGGACTCTGGGGTGAGCGATGTTAGGTAACGTCTCACACTGGTTTTCCATGCAGTCAAAAGGGTTGACATCAGTCATATTGCTTCTTACACTCTGTCTACTACACTCTAGTGCCTGGGATATCCAGACACATTACAGAGTAGGTGGCATGCTGTACACCGCTAAAACACCTGAGACGCCAAGCTTGTAAGGCATCAGTAATCTCAGATACCAAGTTTTTGATGAAACACGGTCGATGGGATCTTTTCTTCCCTTTGGCAGCCATATGCCCACCTGATCATGGCACGATCATTACGCCAAAGCCGTTGCAGATCAGAAGCGTTTGAAGTCTTATGTCTCACTGCCATCTTGCAACACAGGCTGAAAAGACTTTGCCCTGAATCTTGAAGGAAATGTGCCTTCATTTAACAATTGGCAGCAGCTTCCTGTACCTTCCCCATGCAACACAACAGTGAGCAATAATACAGCATTCAATAAGTTTCCCAAATAGCAGAAGGTGGCTTCAATATCAATTGGGTGAGAAACGCCTAGACATCTGCAACAGACATAATTTGGCTCAACTACCAACCTCCGAGTAAAACCACTACACTTTTTGTGGACCCACAGCAACTAATTTCCGTACTAGGAACAACATTGTACACGTTTGGTTGGTTTTGCAATTTCTCCGAAATTACACAAGGATTAAAAAGTGTTTTTTTTTCCATTTTACTAATGAGTCATATAACTTATCAAGGCCAAAAGCCACTTGAGGAAAAGCGTTATTGAGATGGAACGATTGTCAGTTGAAAGATGAAGAATATTATGAGAGGTTGAAAATGAGTGATGAAATGAATTAAGTTTTATTACTTATGGGGACAGTTTATGACAAGTATTTGTAAATCTGAAGACGACCATGTTGCAATCTGCAGGGAAGCAGTCCTGTGGTAATATGTTCCACAGCCGAGAAGCCTTTGCAAATAAGCTTTGTTCATGGAAATTCTACTTGATGCTAGGCACACGGAGGAAGGAAGGACAGTTTTTTTTTTCTGTTATAGTAGCAAAACAAGTTCTTGCTGTGAATGTCTTACAAGGATGAATTAGAAATTGGAGCTCAGTCGAGCATCTGCCATGGAAATAACAATAAGGAACAGAAGAGATTATTCTCCCTCCCCATTAGATTTCGAAGTTGACTTTGTACTTTGTCAAGGCAAGAAAGAATGCTCTGCGCGGCATCTCCCCAGACGTGACAGCAATACTACATTTTTTTTGCCATGTCTTTACCTGACGAACCTTTTTTTTTTCTCAAGCAGTCAGTCATCAGATATCATACCAGTGTTGTGGCTGAAGTTGCCTTCTGATTAGGTCTTCCTTGTTTAATTTTGACGCTTTAATTATTAATTAATTTGACGAGTAAAAATGAAGGTATTATATTTTTGTTTAACTTAATAAAACGCTTCGGGGTTAGTTCATACCAAAATCAGACCGGCAAAGTCTCTGCCATTTTTGAGGATGGCTTGTTCTCTGTTGGTCTGAGGTATGGTCTTGTGCAGTTCTAGGAGGCCCACCTTCCCAGGATGTACCTTCTTGCCCTTTGAGAAGGGGTTAGTTTATTGCAAATTGCCAGGGACTGCTGACTGCGCTGCCCAGGCAACTTTTGTTCGGGCAGAGTGCTCTTCCTTTAGGGCACTGGCTTTTCAAATCCCACTTTCCCTGACCTTGTGTCTAATCTTCTCGCCGTGGGAGAGAGATAAATAAAAACTTTATTTCTATTTTATTCATAAAGAGAATTCTAAGTTCATGTTTTTCATGATTGTTGTCGTCATCGACGTGATACAACAAAGCTTACAGGACTTGAAATTTTCATTCACTTATTTATGAAAATCAGACTTTTTTCAACCACAGAAATCTACCTATAATCTTTTAGGTTTCTCCAGCTCTCTTTTACACTATCCCACTCTAATAATGCTAAATCAGCAGTGGCAAATGCATATATGTATACTCTCAATGTCTTATCCAAGACTTTTTCACCCATTCCTTTTCACACTGTTTTTCTCTTTGTTTATTCTTTTGCTGCTGACTTATTTTCGACATTCACTTTTATTCAATCTTATCAGAGATGTGAGTTTTTCGTTTTTTGTATGCCCACCATATTTATTTTTCTTTAAAGAGAGGTAAATCTCTATTCGTCCAATACAGAATTCCTTTCTGAATAATTTCAGAGAGAAAAATATTTTTAAATAAAATATTTTTGAAAAAAAATAAAATAATGGTACGTAACTGTCTTTGTCCATTATGGACTTACTTCCCTTTCATTGAAAACAAAAATGTAAAATTGAGAAAAAAATAAAATTGCATAGTTAAAAAAAAAAGAAAGTCAAGTAGGTACAGCTAGGGTTGCAGAATCGAAAGGTATAAAGTGCGACTCTGACAATTTAAAAATATCCGACTTCGATTCCTATTAATATTTAGACTGTCTGCTGATTCTTGGAGGTTAAAAAATCCAATTCCAAATCCAAGCGCGAGTTCGAAACTCTAGGTACAGATAATAATCTATAATTTTGTATGTCTCTTCATCTCTCCTTTACACTATCCCAGTCTAATAATAGTAAACCAGCAGTGATAATGTCATATGTGTATACTCTCAATGTTCTATCCTAGTCTTTTTCACTCATTCCTTTTCACACTGTTTTTCTCTTTGTTCATTCTGCTGCTGACCTCTTTTTGATACTGTTTCTTGGTTATCTAATGCATTTACAGACACCTTTCTTAGTGGCATTTATTTAAATCTATATTTGATATCCTATGTCTAACCTCATTGACACTGCAGGTTCAGTATTATTAGCCTAAGCTAGGGTTCAGGAGAGACAGTGAGTGAAAATTAATGTTATTTGGGTCATCCGTAACTATAAAAAGACTGATTTTCATAAATAAATGAGTGTAAGGGTTATTAAACTGTTCAGGAGACGTGGAGTAAAATTTCTAGGTTAATTGAATTTTCTGTAACTTTCTGTAACTATGAAAGTCTGATGTTTGCAGAGGAAGACCTGTATGCATTTAGAGCGCATTAGTTTCAATACATCACAAGATAGCTGAAGATTTAAAGTTACATCAGAATATCTTCTGCCTTAAAGCATTTGCATACTGTACAGGATGCAATTCTATTTTCTATCAGTCCAAGAATCAAATTGTAAGTTACATTTTCCATTCTTTCTTTCACTTTTTTTTTGCATTTTGGTGTTATAAACACCAAAATGCAAAAAAAAAAGTGTACGGGTCGGCTCTTTTACAGAGTCATCTCCAGGAATTTTTCTGCCGTCGCAAAATGAAAAAAAGAATATTCGACTATATTCTTTATTGGATACGTTTTCATTAGGTGCACCCTCCCAGGCTTTGCCTTCTCAGCCTTTGAGAAGGGGTTAGTTTATTGCTAATCGCCTGAGGCACCCTACCGGAGAATGCCGACGGGGCTGCCCAGGCAATTTTTAAATGACCAGAGCGCTCGAGAATTTGAGCGCTGGTTTCTCAAATCCCACTTTCCCGACCTTGTGTCACATCTTACCTTGTGGGAGGAAGATAAATAGATTCATTATGACGTTTAATTTTAATTGGTGTATTTGATCGGGACCAATTTTCTGTACATCACCATTTCATAAATAAATTTATAACAAAACAAACGGAACAAAATAAAAGAATCTTTTTTTCAATGAACAAATTATTCAACAAACAATTTAAAAAATACCTTTAGCTAAATATAACTTTACTTAATTTATTTTGTAACGTAAATTGTAAAAAATATCTTTAATTAAATATAACTTTACTGAAATCCTGTTGAAAAATCCAGAGACTCAATCCTGTAAGGAATTACCAAAAAATGACTAGTTTTGCATTTAAATATTAATAATGTCTTTGCTTTTGGGGTAGAGTGTCATGAAACTTGACATTTACATTGTATTGGGTTGGCCAGAATGTTTGTTCGTTTGTTTTAGGAAGGAGGAACTCAAACATCAAGTTTAGAAACATAACCGAGTTTATGCAATTCATTTTCCACGCTCGATTTGGAAATCTTGAGAATGTCTGCGATTTGTCTGGTTGTCAAATGGGAATCTTGTTCAACTACGGCTTTCACTTGGTCACTGTCGATCATCTTTGGCTGGCCATAGCGAGGAGCATCTCTCACTGAAAAATTTCCTTTTCAGAATCTAACAAACCATTTCTGGCACACCCGTTCTGTAACAGCATTATCCATGTACACCTGACATATCTTTATGCTTTTTTTCCTTTTCTGTAGTTAAAAAGCATCAGATGTTGGTAGTGCTCTGTCTGGTCTTCCATTTCAAGGCCTGAAATACAAACAAAAATGTAAGAACTCCTCTGCTCGGAGGCTTATTACACACTGACGTCACTACACCGAATACAGAATTTAAGGAATAGGAATATAAAACGATCTTTAGTAGGCTGGAAAGATGACATTTAAAAAACGAACTTTTTGGCAAACCCAATAATAAGCGACTTTTAACATGTGTTTATAGCTAGAAATATGTTCGATCTGTATATCCGTTTGTTCACGAACAACTAGGGTTTGAGGAGATGTTGTTATCCAATGGGGGTCTACTATTTAAATTTAATCAAAGGGGTTAAGGGTACGACAACTTTATCGTGGGGTCGGTGTTTGTGCTTGGCATCCATAAAAATAAATGCGTTTTGCTTTATTTTATTTTATTTATAACTTGAAAATTATAGAATACAAAAAAAAAAAAGAATAGAAATCTATTGGACCCCCTTGTTGCTTATTCTATGTCCGGCACGAACGCGTACCCCACGAGATCATCATAAAAAACTGTGATACAAAATATGACCATTAGATTCTTTGTAAAATTTTACTTGTAAAAGTTCGATCTCAGTGTAGAGCCTTTGTTTTCCCTGAAAGAGAGACACAAACAGACATCACATTCATATTATCACGTTTCTATCCTGTTAACCCCTACCCACAAAAAAACAGTAATTTAGTGATACTGAGTTATGTCCCCTTGTCCTCCTAGTGATGAACGTTAATTGGTAATTTTGGATAATATTGTTGTGTTTGCGTTTTACCTCTATGTAGTTGTGCGTATTATAACTCCTATTAACTAGTGGTGCTTGTAAAGTAGATTTGTATGAATCAGCATCGTACGATTGACAAACCAGAAGAGTACCCGACTCGAAGGTAGCAGCAAACGGTGTTCGATCAGATTTAGTTCCTGATATTAAACTTCATCCGTAATATAACTTCCAGCGAGAGTTTCAGTTTCCCAAATTTATTAATTTATTCATTAGATTGTTATGTGAAAGTACAGAATAGTTAACAAAGCTCCCCCTTCTCCCCATGTTAAGAATGACATTGCAAACAATAACATTATTATTTAAGAAACTGTCCGTAAACTGCAGAAGGTTATTTAGAAAGCCATTCTTAACGTGGGTTAGGGGTAGCTTTGTTAACTATTTTGTACTTTTACCTAACAATTTAATGAATAAATTAAAATTAGTACAAAACTTGGCAAATCAGAAAAGTAAGCGACCCAAAACAGGAAGTCTTTAATATTAGGAATTAAATCTGACTGAACATCGTTTGCTGCTGACTTTGAGTCAGGTACTTTTCTTGTTTGTCCGTATGACTTTTTAGAACAGCTCGATTCTATTGTTGGCATTGGTTTCCCCAATCCTTTCTAGAATCAGGTTCTTGCATGAAGAACCACATGAAGGGTGCCAACATCTATAAATGAAAATGATGTTATGGAAACGACTGGATTCGAACTTGTACATCCGGGTCGTCAATGCACGTCATTATTCACTTAATTACGGCAACCTCTCTCTGTTTTCTACTGTCATTTGGGCATTTCCTGTTACAGACCTAATTGTTGCAGTTCTCCCATTAAATAGACGTGTTTGCTGCATGACAAAACACATTTCTTGCTCCACACGAAGATAATAAATATTTTTTAACATCTGTTCTGACCGAAGAGGATTAAATGGAGTAAGTTTAATAAATGACAGGGGATTTGTGTTGTCAAGGAAGAAATCTCAGAAAAGCAAACCAAATTATTTGTATTACAAAGTTAATCAATAATATTGATTTTTAAGGTAACTTTGATGATTTTATTGTTATTGTCATGGTTACATCTTGATTCAGACAAAATGATTTTGGGTTTGGTTTTGTTAACAAAAGTCAATGCATGGTTGCTCAAAGGAAGATATTTATTTATCAATTGCAATCAATTTCACATGTCACCAAAATATAATCTAAAAGGGTAAGAAAGCATTTAAAAAGATAATGATGATTTAGTGTGTGTGTATATAGATATCACTTTTTTGTTTCATTTTACTTCAGTCTAAGTTCTCAGAAATCAAGGGGCCCCTTCCTGGGGCTAACACTTGATCTCTATATGAAATACATAAATATTTCATTAAAGTTCCCCTTTACCTGTCAAACGTTGAGTTAGTAAAGAAGTTAAGAACATTAAATTTCCTCTCCCCAATTGACCAGTTAAATATGTTGTAGTATATATCTCTTGTGGTATCTTGGTCTTACCGGATTCCAGGACAATAATTCATCTAGTCTGGTGGAATATCCAGCTAAGTGCTGTTATTTGAGGTAACATGACTTGGAGAAGATGCACCATTTCTCGTATGAGGCAGTGTATAGCCGTGTCGAGGGGATCTTATTTGGGCTATGTTATTTTGAATATTTGGTGATGGTTTACTTGTAGAATGAAGAAGTATCCTCATATCAGGATTTCCTAACAAACCCTTGTACAGAGAGACCGAAGATACTTGAGGATGGTGTCTAGTAGGTAATTCAAACCCCCTGTCTAGTATATATATATATATATATATATATGTGTGTGTGGGTGTGTGATATACTAAAAGGTCATGAGAAATCCTCCTTTTTTTTCTTTTCTTTTTTTTTCCCCCATGTCTGCCTTCTTTTTAACTCTCAATAACCTTCCCTATTCATTGAGTTATTGAGGGTAAAGGGATTCATACAGTGGATTAGTACCTTTCCGAGATGGCCTTCTGCGGCATCCTTGACTGGTCTCCATGCATCTAAACATTAGTGACTATAGACCAATTCCTGGCTTTCAAGCTGTGATTAGAGTATAGTATCTGTTTTGTCCTTGGTCGGTGAAAAAGGTATCTCTCTGAGGCAATTTAAATTTTTGTCCCAATCCAGTAAGCTAGATTTTCCTCACATTAAAAACCGACCTCCTGTCTAACTCTGCCCTTGTTGAGAGGCAAGTACATAGGGACACGGATCAGTATGCAATTTGTGATGGTTACAGAAATATGTACACTTCGTCTTGGTTTGGGAAAATTTGAAACCATTTTCTTCAGTTCATTTGCTGATTTTTATTTAAACACAGTTGCAATCTGTGCTCTGTGTGCTGCATATGTTTTGATCAGCAGCATACGAGAAAATCAATCATATACTCTGCCTTCATATGGAGGCAAGTAGACGGACTGGTTACCATGCACCTAGCACTATGTGATGCACTTGTGCAGTCTGTAGTTAGCCGGTTATTCACTATAAAGAGGCTATGTGTAGTGAAAAGTCGCACCCTTCATGAGGTAACCTGGTTAATGCGCAGGTGCATAGTCAGAACACGGCGAATCTAGAGGAGTCTAACTTTCATAAAAAAGAAATCCTTCTATCCTTTATTGGTAGTTTAGGTTCCTGTGTCGATCAACAAATGGATGTTTCAGCAGGAAGAATGTGGCAGCACCAGGGAAGATCATCCTGTAGGACAACCAATTAATAGTGGCACACATAAACGCCATCAGTCATTGAACTCTTTACTGTAGCGGCCCCCAGATGCTGGAAAACTTTCTAATTAAATAGCTTTTTACCGCAGACCACTTGTTTTTGGAATTCTCTCCCTGCTCCCTGTTTCCCCGACTGTGCCTACATGCAGAAATTTAAATGTAATGTGAACAAACATCTTGCTGCACAACTCCCTACTTAGTAAGCCCCCTATAAATCTAGCCCCTAATCACAGTAGCTCCCCACGTCTCATTGGCAATATGACCCCCTGTTTTAGATGAATAATAATAAAAAAGATAGCGCCTAGTTATAAATAGAGGAAGGCAGAGGAGCTTTTTTGCTCACACTTTGAATGGTATCACTTAAAGAAAACCCTGTAGTATCTGTTGACGAATTGACAATGAAGCTTTCCTCAAACCAAATCATTATCATATACAACAACTTCGAAAATGAACATTTGTATGGTTTGAGGAATGCTGGACGAAAGTAAATTAATCAAATTGTGTACTTATGACAAGACACCCATAACGCCGGGAACAAATTTAATAACAGACAATTTTTCGAGATTCACCGGTTGACTCACATTTGATTGTAAAAAGGATGACGGGGGGAGGGGGGAAAGAAAAAAAAAAGAGAGAGAAAGGAAAGAGAATTTTCGACCGGATTGATTCACTCATTTGTACTGATGTAAAACTATTTCTCTTGCCTTTTGTATATGTGTGATGCATGGCACTCTAAATTAATAAAAGAATTTAATAATTAAAAATTATGAATGAGAAAAAATATAATATTTACAAATATAATCAAAGAATTGTAATGCTTGAGTTGAAATCGAACCCCAGACTTTGCCAGTACAAATTTTATTAAAGCAAAAGAAAGAAAAATGAATAAGGTGATAACTGGTTTTTGGTTTGTCTAAATATAAGAATGGAGATTTCAAATGTCAGAATTTAAATTAAGTAAACCCTGTGAAGAAATGCCAGCTAGGCCCAAAATAACAAGGCTATTGGGGAAATGTATTCCCAGCCAATAATCCAGGTGTTAAGGGTCTGATTTAACAAGGGAAATATTAATCAGACAAACGGTTATCTTGGAAGATAGCTATAACTTTGTTTCAATTCTATTAGGCTTGTAATAAACGATAAGAGAACAGATAAGATGTCGAATTGACAAAAGAGTTGATTCATGAAATTTTTAAGGTAGCAGTCACCTTTAAGAAGCCATCACTTTATCTTAAAACGTCCAAATCTCAAGTTGTTGAATTTTTATAAGGAAAATATTAATTTCTTAATTTTAGGAAATCTACTTTTGCCTACTTGTTTAAATAGAATAGATTTGTCATGATAGTTGTATATATGGAGAGTGGTGGGAACAAGGGGCTCTGAGAGGAACAAATTAAAGTAAATTAGAGTGAAACAATTTCTCCCCAAATGGTAAATGCTGAACTGTAAAAATGTAATGATATTTAGGTGGGGGAACTAATGGTTAGACTAGTGAATGAACTAAACTTCTATACCTAAGTGAGAATAAGCGAGAGATCTTTCGAGTGTCACTGGAATCCACATCTCTCAGGTAGCCCCCTGGGCCTTGGACCTCTTTTACAGCTCATCAAACTGAGAAACTAACTTCTGACTAACCAACTTAGCAGAATTTTCAATCCGACAAAATTTTAATTGAATTTTCAATGAATACACATGGTGTCCCAGATAATGTCTATTGTCTCATACAAGTTGTATTGGCATTCCATACATAAATTGGTCAACTATTACATTACAACTGGATTGATACTTTTTTTAATTCTTTGTTTCCTGATCGATGACATGCAAGTCTATGAGCTAGAGTGGTTTTAGTATAGGTAATATAAATTGTTTTGAGTTTATTTTTATTCATAAAAATACAATTTCTAAGTGGTCAAGTGAACTTGTAAACTATATTAGTTTAATATAGTGGATTGTCAGTGAAGTCATTATTTTTACATACAAGGTTGAATTTTTTTAATAATGCTGAAGTGTAAAAAGTTAGGTGTTGGAATTAATGGTTAGGGTAGAGAATAAATTAAACCCCATACTATTAGACTTTTGTTAGGTTGGTGCTGAAAATTCTGCTAAGTTGGTTATTCAGAGTTTTAGTTTTCATTGTGATAAGCCGAAAAAGGAGCCCAATGCCCAGAGAGCTAATCGGAAGATGTGGATTCCAGTAATATAGAAAGATCTCTCCAAAAGCTGAAGATCTCTTGCTTATATTGAGATCGATCTTGGTATGATTGTGATACTATGTACGTCCCACCCCCACTCAGAGCCGAAATCCCGGACAATGATAGGAAATGATTCACAAAAAGGAAGAGCCGTCGGAAGTAAGATAGGTAGAAAAACAATAGGAGGAAATGATTCACCAACCCATACAAAGACGATTAGAAATAGGATGAGTAGGAGTGGCTAAGTCATTTCCGCTTATCGGTGACTAAGACAAAAGACCGGATATGGGATTGCCGCTTGTGAGTTAAGATGTTTAGGAGTCAGAACAGTTTGTGATAGTCTTTTTAGTTTTCACGGCAGTTTACGTTAGTTTATGGCAGTGACGAGTTTACGTTAGTTGGCGACTTTGAGAGAAGACGATTGGATCAGATTGGGCAGAGCCTTAGCAGATGATGAGATTAGCTGACGACTTTGAGTAACCACAACGGGGGGCCTCAACAGTCCGTGACGGTGTCACACACACTCAGAGTACAACTGACCTATAGACAATGTATTTGAGTTTGTGTTCTTTCTTATGAGTCTGTGTTTTGTTTTCCTCAATTTGTAAACCAGTACACATTACCTCGGCGACTGTCGGGACGACACGGCCAGAATGAGAACAAAAAATGAAAACGAACAGAAGAAAACTATGGCACACACAGCATTAAGGTTAGCGGTTGTTGAGAGACGCACATGGTCTTATATAATATCAATTCGTTTTCAGAATTTCAGGAAAGCAGGTGGATCATTTGATGTTAAACGAGATTATTTTATTAATATCTCCCTTTTTTTTTATATAAAATTACTTTTCCAAAGCTGGCTTAGAAAATAATATTTTCAGATGTGTAAATAGACAACCGATCTTCAGTTAATCAGGTTTTGGGCTGCATCTCAGTTTGAAGAAGTTTTCAAATAATCGAACAAACATTAAACTAAGCACTGAAATACTTAAGTTTTAAACACTGATGTATACAAAAGCAGTAATTTCCCTTACCAACATATTGTGATAAATTCTGTGCAAAACCGATAATATTTGAATCTATTTGTTTGTATTTTACAGCCAATCAGATTACTTCTCTTAAGAAACACTCTCTTTATTTCAATATTAGTTTTCCCGCCACACATATTGAAGATTCCTAACTCAAATTTGTAATAATCCTTTCCGCCCAAATGACTTCAATAAAAGGAACATATATTTAGAACCAATAAAAATTGTTAATTTATGACTGTATTTTGGAGCCGTTGGAACGTGTAAACAGACAACCGATCTTCAGTTAATTTGTTTCTAACAAAGGGTTGGCTGGGTTTGAAGCATTTTGTTTTGTGCTTAGACGACCCTAATTGGATTTTCACTTTTAGTATAAAACTTTGAGTGAGTTTTCTTTCTCAACAAAACCCTCTCTCCCACTTGTTCGCTGAGTTTATTTTACTTCTACTTAACAAGCATCTAAGCCTCCGCCGTTTTTACTCACAGACACAATATTTAACTGGGACGGCCAAACAAACAAAGGCCTTAAAAACCTTTTAATTGAGGAAAACATACTTGTATCCTCACAGGGGAAAAGTTAGACACAAGCCCAGTTTTTAATATGGATAATACATCTCCTCTAAAAGGGGAAATGTGGATCAGGAACAAAAATAACTTGTATGGTTCTACACGAATGAGAACTTCTCAGAAACAGATACTACATTTTTAAAAAACCCAGTAAAATGTATTTTAATTGAGAATACATGAATAATTAGTTAGTGTTAACTTGCACCAACTGAAGAACTTTATAAATACTATCAGACTGTAAGATCTCTACCACAACTACCTATGAATGTGTCTTTGTGCGCCCACTAAACAGGGCATGGTCGTTAGCTCATTGTGCCAGTTCAAAGTTGTTGTTCGATTCTTACGTCGGTCGCAGGGTCAATTGTGCAGTCTCAGTCAGTGCTGCCACAAAAGAATTCTCCCTCCAAATAAAAGCACAGTTTTAAAACAAGTAATAGGTTTATTTGGTGGAGGTTACAATGGTACTTCTTTCTTCCTCTGACTTGCAAAATGAGAAATCTCAGCTCGACCAAACTCAAACACAAGTCATATAGTTTAGAGCTTAAATGCCCATCTTTCTCTGAGAGGCACACAGATCCAACTGCCTGTCAGACCCCAGAAGACCACCCCGCCTCTGTGACGAACAGAGGGCCAAACCAACTGACCTCCCCTGACCATGAGCGGGAATATATGTACTTTCGACTGGAAATCCTAGAGGTCCGGTCCCCCTCTTAGTCACTCTCAACTGGTCAGCCCATCTCCATTGGACCACTCAGCAACCCCAGAAACCGACCACCTGAGATAATGGCTAGCCTTATCTGTGAACATCAAAGACCAAATCCCCAGGGGATCCCACACAACTCAAGTGGTTCATAACCACAACAGGGAACATCTATTTAACGAGACACTTATATTTTTCCAAAGAGAAATCAGACTCTGGGTGGCCGAACTCCAAATCAGAGATATTTTGCCTCCACTCCTTCTCTTGGCCGAACATCTCTCACCTGCAGCAAGTCTGCTATTCATATGCACCGCAAACATGCAACCCACCAGTGCATGTTTACAACAGCAGAGAAGCAATATCTAAATTATTAGATATTTACTTGACTTAAATGTGTGGTAGTGATTGGATTAGAATGCGCAATCTCGATTGACTGCCTATATCAGACTTTAGCCAATCAGAAATAAGCTCTCTGTGACCCGGATATCTGTTCATAAAATCTATATAAAGAATTGCATATGCATTTTCCACACAGAGAGCCACGAGAAGGTCAAGTTGCCTACCGAATCTTTGCCACTCTGAACACTACTACACTTCTTCTTTGTACACAAACTAAAGCTGCCTTTAGCTTCTGGCTACTGGCATCAGCACATGGACTTACTTCCTAATAATTATAATATGAAGCCTGCCAGTCTCACAAACTCCCTACTCCACTACTATTTTTGGACTTTTAACAACACTTTATCTGTCAAGACGCAGGAACATTTAATAACTTCTTTCTTAACCTCTTTCTTTTGCTTGTTGAAGAAGACAGGAAATAAAGTTGATAAAATATGTTAGAAAAGACACTTTATTAATTCGCTTGTGACTAAATATCTCTTTTCTACAAGATCGTTATAAAGTGGATACTAACATGGACTGACGATCTGGGTGTGCCAAGTTTGAACCCTGTTTGCTTTATAACACCACTTTCACTATAGATGTTAGGAACCTTCACGTGGTCCTTACTGTGAGTACCTGATTCTAGAAAGAACTGGGGAAACCAATGCCAACAACACAATCGAGCCGCTCAAAAACGTATCATGCTAGTTCATACGAATTTACGTTTTTATACCCAAACAAATAAATAGAATTTGTTGAATTTGTAGAAAGTATTTTGTTATTTATTCAAATATTTCCACTAAAAGTGTAAATTTTGTCATTTATTCAAATATTTCCACTAAAAGTGTAAATTTTGTCATTTATTCAAATATTTCCACTAAAAGTGTAAATTTAATAAAAGAATAGTGGTTATGTTTTTATTGGGGATTAAGTGAATTAATTGTATTTGTTTCTGGTGGAGTTTATTTTTGCTTTTACAAATTGAATATGAATGGATATATGTGTATATGTATGTGTACTAGTAGCAGCTACAAGCGGCAACAACAACATCAGCGTCGACAAACCGTGGTTAGCGATATTTTGGATCTGTGCTTGATTTATAAGCTGAGCTCTAGTTGGTGCAAACATTTTACTTCGTTTCTGGTTTGCTGATTGCGGTAATGGGACAGGGACTGGAGCTTGGTGGATAGTGAGGGACGAAAGTGGGACTGTGTTCGAATGAAAAAAGGAATTAGCAAGAAAGTTCTGTAGGGACCATTTAATTGTTACAGTTTTGTTTAAAACCCAGAGAAAACGGATAAAAACATGTATGAAAGTTGAATTAAGGATAAGGCATGCATATAGTTGAAGAAAGAATAAAACGTAGTTTAAAAGTAACCCAAAATATTTATATATTTACAAAATACAAAGCATTAATTGTTCAGTTCAAGAAGAGATAAATGTTCATACCTGTGATTTATGAGTGTGTATGTTCCTCTCTTTCTTTGTTTTATTTTACTTCAGTCGAAGTTCTCAGAAATCAAGGGGCTTCTACCTGGGGCTAACACTTGATCCCTGTATGAGATACATAGATATTCAAATATTATATTAATGTTCTCTTTTATCTGTCAAACGTTGAGTTAGTAAAGAAGTTAAGAACATTAATTTTAATTTTCCTCTCCCCAATTGACCAGTTGATTACGTTATAGTATATCTTTCTTTTGGTCTCTTCGTCTTACCAGATTCCAAGACAAGAATTCATCTGGTCTGGTGGAGTATCCAGCTAAGTGTTCTGACTTGAGGTAACATTACTTAGAGAAGGTGTCTTGTTCCTCGTATGAGCTAATGTCAAGGGGATCTTCGAATACTATGTTATTTTGAATATTTGGTCAAGGCTTACTTGTAGGAGTAAGTATCCTCATGTCAGGTAGTCCTGACAAACCCTTGTACAGAGAGACCGAAGACACGTGAGGATAGTGTCTAGTAGGTAATTCAAACTTCCCCTGTATGTATGTATGTATGTATGCATGTGTGTGCACGTGAGTTGATAAGTCGGTTAGGCATTTGTATATGTGAGTGTGCCTTTGTCAGCAATGTGTGGTTGTACGCATGTGTATGCATGCGTGCGAGAGTTGAAAATGATAGGGCGTGTATGTGCCTTTGTCAGCAGTGTGTGTAAGTATGTGCGTGCATGTGTGGTTGCGTGTGGTAAACAACGTGTGTGTGACTGTGCGTGCGAGCATAGAGTTGATAGTCGTTTAGGCATTTCTATGCGTGTGTCTTTGTGTCAGCAGTGTGTGGTTGCGTGCATTGAAAAATGATAGGAGTGTAAGCCTTTGTGTGTGCGTGTTTAGTTGTCAGGCAAAGCATCCCTCACCCAAAGGCGAGAAGTGGCCTGACATTGTCCCCTCTATTAAGCGTCTGAGATTGTCCCCTCTGTTAAGCGTCTGAGAGGCAGAGAGAAAAAGAGGAAAAAAACAGATTTTGTCGCATGGTCTGCTTTTATATTGTTTCACCGGTGGTTTGGCCGACGTAGTTGGCGACAGGTCACGTGACAACTATTTTTGGCTTTTTTGTGTCTTTTTGTTAGACTGGTCGTTGGTCGCTGGTTTTTATGACCCCAGTTTTAACTTTTGTTGTTTAAGTGAATTCGGGTTGGTTTCTGATTTTCTACCCACGCCGTTTGTTGATAAAATAGAGAATATCAACCCGATAGTTCTTTGGCTACCAAAAGTCTACAAGCAGTTTATCTTCAGGCGAAGATAGCCGATGCTTGGGGGGTCTAGTGGACAAAGGCAGGAGAAATAAAGGGGTCATCTTTCCTTCCAGTTCCTTCCAGGAAACTCTCTGATGATGACTGCTGCGATTCCTAAAGGGGTCTGAAGTAGTCTTTCAACGGTTGAAATTAATACGCCCTGGAAGCTGATTGGTCAGTTTACGACCAAATTACTTAACAGAGACTGCTCTTCATGAGGAGAAATAAATGTTATGTTTATAACTGCTACAATACAGGCCCAAGAAAGAACTATTGGCAGCCGACGCATACCAACTTTATTTAATTCCTTTCAACAAAAGAACACATTTACAGTCGTTACTTCTGGCCATATACACTCAGCTGTGTATGCAATATAAAATCAATATATTTATATAAATTATTTGATTATAGAAAATCCCTTTTTTCTCTCCTTTTCTACAACTTATTATAGGAGAAAGTCTTGTAATTCACATTAAAATTCGCTTCCATAGACTGTCACTTAGAATTAATTGTTAATCAACGCTCTCACCTATTATGCCACGTGTCCATGTGAATAATTCTAGTATGAATTTGGGGACATTTGAACCTAATCTTGTCTAGATGTGCAGTATTATTTATTACTTATTGTAATTTTTTAAAGTAATAATAATAAATAATCGATTAATAATAATAATAATAATAATAAAAAATTTCAAAAAAATAAAAATTAAAAAGAATTTTAAAAAAATTTTTAAATAAGGAAAGAGAAAAGGAAAAAATTAAGGAATTGAACGGAAAAAAGGAAAAAATTAAAAATTTTAAAAAATGAAAAATTAATCATTTAAAAATTTATTTTTTTTGTAAATGGTGTCAGCCTCGTAGACAAAATATTTGTAGAGGGTCGAGGAGGATGAAAAGACCGAGGAGGGACAGCACAAACCAGACCTCCACTGGAAAAGTGCAGAGAATGCTGGGACCTAGGGAGGCTTATTGCCACCCAAATCCCAGAGAAGACCAATTGTCCTTACCAGCGAGAAATCAATGGTAAGCGGCTGTTGCGATACCGCATCGTTATCGAAAAGAGGTGAAGAATACTGGAAATCTGGGGAGACTTGTTGTCACTCAGACTCCAGGAAATACCACTGGTTGTTATCGGTGAGCAATCACTGGCGATGATCTGTGTGAGAACTCCTAGTGAGTACAAAAAAAAAAAAAAAAAAAAAATGATGATGATGATGATGATGAAGAAGAAGAAGGTGTAAGTTACGTAGAGGCGAAAAACATCCACGTATGCACAGACACATGAGAAGTGTCACACAAGTTTATTAATATAAAGATATAGATTTTTAGCAGAACGTCCGTTGTTCAAATCATCCGCCTACCACCTTTAGGTTCTTAAGGGGAGTTAACTCTAAATTTAGCAGTAGGAGCATTCGTCGTGTTTTTTAGCTATTGTATACTTTGTCTGATTAAAGTAAGTCTGCAACAATGTTTCAGATCCTAAACAAGCCTTTTTACGCGTGTTATCGCCTGTTAAAGACTTCAAACTTAACAAATCAACACCAATTCCTGAAAATATCGGCAGTATCAGCACTTAAAAGAGATGGGTGTTTTAATAGCAATCAAGTCATTTTCCGATCAAGTTCGTCAACAACAACAGCGGATAAAAAACTTTTCACGCCGGGACCTCTCGGTACCAGCGCTTCGACTAAAGAAGCAATGCTCAAGGATCTGGGTTCCAGGGACGTAGCATTTATAAACTGTGTGGCTAACATTCGCCAGAAACTGCTAGACATCGCAGGGGTTACTAAAGAAAACTATACGACGATACCCGTCCAGGGGAGTGGCACCTACTCCGTCGAGGCCGTCATACAGTCAACAGTGCCCCACGTGAATGGGAAAGTACTTATTCTAGAGAACGGGGCTTATGGTAAACGAATGGCTAAAATCTGCGATGCCCTCAACATACCAAGACTGTTGCTCTCTTTCGACGAGGGTCAACCCGTCGATGTGGCCAAGGTGGAAGAGACTCTCAGCAAAGATCCCACGTTCACCCTTGTGACTATCGTCCACTGTGAGACAAGTTGCGGAATTATCAACCCGGTCACAGAAGTTGGGAAAACGGTGAAGAAATTCCTTAAAGGTGGCAGTTATTTCGTCGATGCTATGAGTAGTTTTGGGGCCGTGCCGCTTGATTTCCAGGCCGGGGGCATCGACTACATGGTCAGCTCGGCGAATAAATGCTTGGAAGGGGTGCCTGGGTTTTCGTATGTGATTGCCCGTACCGAGAAGCTCCTCCAGTGTGAAGGGTTCTCCCGATGCCTCAGCCTGGACCTTATTGACCAATACAACAACCTTGAAAAGAGTGGGCAGTTCCGATTTACTCCACCGACTCACGCCATGCTAGCCTTCCAACAAGCCATCGCAGAGTTCGAACAAGAAGGCGGCCTAGAAGGACGGGCCGCTCGTTATATGAAGAATCGGTCCATTTTAAAAGAAGGTATGCGAAAACTCGGTTTTCAGGAACTTTTAATCCAACCCGACCAACCCAGTTATATTATCACATCGTTTCACTACCCAAATGACCCGAATTTTGATTTTAAGACATTTTATCAAAAACTAAACGAGCGGGATCTCGTCATCTACCCTGGGAAAGTTATCAACAAAGACTGTTTCCGCATCGGAACTATAGGGCAAATCTTTCCTGACGACGTGCGGAAACTTTTGGTGGTTATCGAAGACGTCTGCAAAGAAATGAATATTTCTTTACCCGTCACCAGTTAATAATATTTATTTATTTTGGTGAAATTGAGCTTTAGCGGTCTGTAAATGTTTAACGGCCCTAACAAAATGGCCGACCGACAACATAAAAAAAGAGAGAAATTTTGTTTTTATTTTTCGTATTGCCACCCGGACTTAGGGTTAGTGTTAAAATTTAAAAAAATGGTGTGTGTTTTCTTATGAGTTTTAACATTGCCATTTTTATACTAAAGGTTGACTATGAACATTAACTATACAATGTCCATCAATATAATGGGCTTAAATCTGATTTTTAAATCCATTCTGACGTTGAAATGAAGAATAAAATTTAATTTTAACTTAAGTCATTACCCCCCCCCCAATGCCCTTTCTTAACCTTACCACTAATCCTAAGTCCAGGTGGCAATACGAAAAATAAAAGACGGAAAAGGTGTGGGCGACATGAATCTAACGGGGCCGTTAAAAGTCATTTTATAAATTACGGAACCGTTAAAGCTAAATTCTTTATTTTTTAAACGTCCATTCAATTACACACATTTTATATTTTTATTGAAAACCTAATTTTGTTATTTTGTTGATTTGCCATCACGACAATCATGCAGCATAGTTAACAGCCGAGAAATATACAATGAACAAAATATGCAACAAATAACTTTTACCAAACGCATTAAAATTTAATTTTCGGGTATTTTCTAGTGTAGTTAATAGAACAAAAAAGGGGTGAAAAAAACAAATGTGCAACAAATAAATGTTACCAAAGGCAAGATAAGTTACTCTTCTACCTACCTGGATAAGTTTATTTGTGTTTTAACTTATTTTAAAGTGTTTTTTTTTTGGGGGGGGGGGGGGGGGGGTTGTTGTTAAAAACAAACATAGTGTCGACTCTTGTTCAGTTAGAACGAAAAAAAGATGGTGCCGATAAGACTTGCACGACGACACCTGATAATCGCTCAAAAACCGAAAATTAAACAAAATACTGGTAGAACATCAGATTTTCGCACGATTGGTGACATTTATTGGATGTTTTTCTACCAATATTGTTTAATTTTCGATTTTTGAGTGATTATCAGATAGCGCCGACATGCCTGGCATGACATACCAGGCGTATTGGTGCTATCTTTTGTTTTGTTTTTTCGTTCTATTGAACAAGAGTAACTTATCTTGCCTTTGGTAACATTTATTTGTTTTGATTTATCTTTTAGCCCTTTTTTGTTCTGTTTACTACACTGGTAAAAACCCTAATTTTCTACTGACATGTATACCTGTTAAAGTTCTGAAACTGTAAATTTTGTTATTTCAAAATTTGTTTTATTACTTTCACTTAGCCGAACACAAACCGATCAAAGATGGCGGTCGTTTTTTTCTCCTGTTAACTGTACTGCATTGTTGCGTCCAAATATTTTGGTGCTTCTCGAGATTACAATCCTCGGTAAATACGGGCGAGATTGATTTTTAACGGTTCCATTATACTCTTGTCGCACACACTTTTTTCTTTTTTTTAAATTTATTTATTTTTCTCATTGTCACCCAGAGTTAAAATTAGTGGTAGGGTCATGGAAGGTCATGTGGTTTAAAAAAAATATAATTTAACATTAATATTAATAACTATATAATAGATTGTTAAGGACCGTTAAGAGTCAATTTCATCATAAACACGGTTCTATGTATGCAAATTTTTTTTTTGTATAGGAAAGTAATATTTTTCATTTTAGTGAAAACTCGACCACCGTTTACCCGTTGAATCAGTATTTGTTATATATATTATTAAATATATACTTTCTTAACTTTGATATTGGTTGATAATCATGTTTTTACAAAGTTGTGGGATTTCACAAAGTCAGAATGTATTGTGATGTTATACTAGCCACATCCTCTCTCCCCCTTCCCTATATTGACATCATTCCATTCCTCTCACCACTTTTATCATTCACCCGTTATTTACGCCCCCCCCCCCACAATCTAAAACATTCATGTACAGATGAGAAATGTGCACGGTGACAAGAAAGATATCATCCTCAGAGTTTTAGGAGTGTATAGATCAGTGGTTCTCAACTTTTATTAGCCCGCGAACCCTTTCATCATGTATCAGAATGATATTTCCATCCTTTCAAAAAATGTCTGACTCTAAATGTGCATTCATACTAACAATAATAACTAATACTAACAATAATAACTAATACTAAAAATAATAACTAATACTAAAAATAATAACTAATACTAACAATAATAACTAATACTAACAATAACTAATACTAACAATAACAACTAATACTAACAACAATAACTAATACTAACAATAATAACTAATACTAACAATAATAACTAATACTAACAATAATAACTAATACTAACAATAACTAATACTAACAATAATAACTAATACTAACAATAACTAATACTAACAATAACAACTAATACTAACAACAATAACTAATACTAACAATAATAACTAATACTAACAATAATAACTAATACTAAAAATAATAACTAATACTAACAATAACTAATACTAACAATAATAACTAATACTAACAATAATAACTAATACTAACAATAACAACTAATACTAACAACAATAACTAATACTAATAATAATAACTAATACTAACAATAACAACTAATACTAACAACAATAACTAATACTAATAATAATAACTAATACTAATAATAACAACTAATACTAACAACAATAACTAATACTAATAATAATAACTAATACTAATAATAACAACTAATACTAACAACAATAACTAATACTAATAATAATAACTAATACTAATAATAACAACTAATACTAACAACAATAACTAATACTAATAATAATAACTAATACTAACAATAACAACTAATACTAACAATAATAACTAATACTAACAATAACTAATACTAAAAATAATAACTAATACTAACAATAACTAATACTAACAATAATAACTAACACTAACAATAACAACTAATACTAACAACAATAACTAATACTAACAACAATAACTAATACTAACAATAACAACTAATACTAACAATAACAACTAATACTAACAATAACAACTAATACTAACAACAATCACTAATACTAACAATAATAACTAATACTAACAACAATAACTAATACTAACAACAATAACTAATACTAACAATAACAACTAATACTAACAATAACAACTAATACTAACAACAATAACTAATACTAACAATAACAACTAATACTAACAACAATAACTAATACTAACAATAACAACTAATACTAACAATAACAACTAATACTAACATAATAACTAATACTAACAATAACTAATACTAACATAATAACTAATACTAACATAATAACTAATACTAACATAATAGCATTTAATACAAACTCTCGTGGAGAGGAAATCCAATATGACCTTTCAGTAGCCGATGCACACTGCGTTTTTTCTGGCCCTGGATCCAGTTTGTGTCTGCTAATCTGTGGTGCCTATCCCCCCCCCCCCCCCCATATCCCCTTGAAACCCTGAAATTACCTCCAGAAGGGATCCTCCCCCCCCCTGGTTGAGAACCACTGGTATAGATAAACAAGTATTTTTTTTAAAATTAAAGATTACAAATTTTATCTTTTTTTTATTTTTGGAAAAGACTTAATAAATCGTTACCATTCTGAATGTCTATATGAAACAAAGTGGAAGAGTGATGCTTTATTTCATGTCCCCTATTTAACCTCTCCCCACGAGAGCTGAATTCGACAGAAGGCCGGTTTAACGTGGAGGAAATCCAGCTCTCTCAAAAGGTATTCTGGATTGGGAACACAAATAAAAGTTGCCTGTCCAGAATGATTTCTCGTCTTTCAACCGAGGACAGAACAGATACTACACTTTGAATTATTTATTTGCAAATGAAAAAATGTAAAATATAATTCATTTACAAATTAAATACAACACTAGAAATGGTGCTTGTGTATGAAAACCCGGTGCTTGTTCAGTGCTTCGGCCATACGGAAAAATTATTTATTTATGAAAACAATATTAGGTGCTTATGCAGATGAGCGGCCACAGTAAAAAATCATTTAAATAAAAAAAAAATAATATATACTTATTAAGCATTATAATCTTACTCACTGTACAAAAAAGTAGAAAAAATTCTCCACTAAAACTTTAATTAAAAGTATTTTTCCATTCTGCGTATCATAACAGCGATTCGTTCACAGAGACTTCAGTTTGTTTCTAAAGAAAGAAGATTTCGCAGGGGAGATAATCAACTTGCGAAATCATAATAAAAAACAACATGGCGTCTCTGTGAACGAATCGCTGGTACGATACGCAGAATGGAAAAATACTTGTAATTAAAGTTCTAGTGGATAATTTTTTCTACTTTTTTGCACAGTGAGTAAGAAGATAACACTGAATAAGTATATAATATTGTTTTTATAAAAAAAATAATTTTTTAAGATTTTTTAATGGTCCGCTAATCAGCATAAGCACCCAATATTATGTACTTATTCAGTGGTATGTTGAAAAAAGTAGGAAAAATTATCCACTAGAACTTTAATTACAAGTATTGTATATGTAGTTGTTTTTTTGTTTTAAAAAAAATGTGGATTATCTGCCCTTGCAAATTATCTGCCCTTGAATTGTGTCCAACGAAACAAGATGGAGGCATACAATACATAAAATGGGAAAATACTTGTAATTAAAGTTCTAGTAGATAATGTTTCCTACTTTTTTCAACATTGAACAATAAAATACCACTGAGTAAGTACATAATATTGTTTTCATAAATAAATAATTTTTCCGTATGGCCGAAGCACTGAACAAGCACCGAAAACCCGGTTGTGAAATATGGCAGTTAAAAATAAAAACTTTATGAAATACTTACTTGTTACTGAAAAATATTAGTGTATACCGAAAATTACAGAAAATAATGAATTTAACTATGGTTCGTAGTCACGAGCTGCCATAACTTTTTAGAAATTATCGAAGATTTTCGTTTTAGTTAATGACTCACTAATTCTTTCCTCTTTGCGTCATGACAGTGTAAATCGCTAAATTAATCTTATCTTTTATAAACATTTTAGTTGCTCATTTTTCGTAATTTCCTGTGTACGCTGTTATTTTTCAATAACGAGTAAGTATTTCATAAAGTTTTCCTGTCATTTTATTTTCAGCTGCCACGTTTCGCCACCCTAGAAAATTATGAAATTTAATTAACGTTCTTTTGTATCTAGCCTCGTTTTCGACTGGTTTATAAAAATGGCCACTTTTCATTTCGGCGTTTCATATGTACGATGAAACTTGCTATAACTTAGTGCTTTTAATGTTATTATTTTTTTTTACTAAAACATAAGTAAAAAAGTTGTTTGTTAACGCCTAAACTGATTTCACTCTAAATAATTTACGTGACTAAAATAGGAATTAATCTTAGTGTTTCTTTTTTACCTATCAATTTGATGAATCTCTTGTTTCACGCAAAAAATAAATTTAATTTTTTTATATGTAGTTTTTTTAAAAATTGCATGATTATCTCCCTTGCGAATTATCTGCCCTTGAATTATTTTTAAGAAAAAAGATGGACGCTTACTGAACGAATCGCTGTTATGATACGAAAAATGGAAAAATACTTGTAATTAAAGTTCTAGTGGATAATTTTTTCTACTTTTTTGTATAGTGAATATGACATATAACGCTGAATAAGTATATAATATTGTTTTTGTAAAAAAAATTTTTTTTCGTGCGACCGCTCATCAGCACAAGCACCTAAAAAAAAGGGTTCGTTTTTTCCGTCATTGCCTACATCTATGTAATAATTGTGATGAATATAGACTCCTGCCACGCGAGACTTCCTCAACAGCTTTTGTCTATTAATTACACGAATTGACTTGGCTTTACAAGCGCCTCTTCATCGTCACTATTCAAGGAAACACCTTCAGCTTACTCTCGGCCTGCCAAGCCAGCAGGACATCCAATGAAATATCCTGATAGTTGAATATTAGTTTTGAAAAAGGACATTTTATTAATTTATTATAATTTGTTGAATAAATTTTTATTTATTATTGTGCCATACGTTCTGTATATGAGGCAAAACTGAAGTTAAGATTGCTATCCCAATCACGGCATTCTTGATCGCCAATCAGACTTGCGGTGTTGGGGGTTAATGAATGGCATTTTTTTAAAAATTGGGTTAAAGTGTTTTCAACCGTTGCAGTTTTAAGGTCTTGGCTTAGGGGCAATTATCCAGAATAGGCTCCCAAATTATTTTATGTAAGAAAAGAAAAAAAAAAGGGGAAGAGACAATTCAACCATTACATTTAGTTAACATTTTAATTATTTCTCAAAATTATTTTTGTGCAGGAATCATCATGAAATCAATTCGCTGCTTCTCTGTATTCTCGTACGATGTGTATTTAATAAAGTTTACAGTTATCTCCCCTGTAAAACAAATGAAATCACTTCTCTGTATTCATGATCGATGTGTATTTTTTACATGTTGAGAATCTCCTCTCTGAAAACAATTAGGACTCTATTCTGAACAATTGCCGGCTTAGGTTCATTTGTGTTATAGACTCTTTACTAATCCATGAAATTTATAACATTCATCCTTTGCATTATTTAGGGGTCATATATTTGCAAAAACTAAGCAATCTCTTTACCGCATTCCATATAACTTCTAACTTTTGCTTGTATGCTCCAGTTTCTACATTTTTCCTTTGGCAGCCATATTGGATTTAGGATTATTAAAGTAAAATCCATTTTTTAATCTATCCAAAAGAAATTCCATGAGTCACAGTCTGAAAAATTATGGAAAATAGCCTCAAAGTTTTGAGGGAACAGAAAAATAGATATGAAATTTTAACAATTTTTTGATAGCTTAAATATTTCTACCGCGATCAGTTCATAATACTGGGAAAATCCTTGGATTCTTTATTAAGTACTATTACTAGAATCGTTTTTTTTAACCAGCATCCGCAGAACATCTCTGATCAATTCGCTCCATTGTCTCCGATCTATTGAAGCATTGGTGATAATTCGGATCCAGTCCCTTGTTCAATGTCAGACCATAGACACAATGACTAGACATAGTTTCTGTGTCTATTTTTACCACCACGAGCCAGGTTTTCAGCTGACCGCCCTTATGCTTTCATTATCCAGGCATGGGTTCAATAACTATAGTTCTGTGTATGAGTTCACTTTCTTCACATTGGTGAGCGCAACCCAGCCAACGAAGGCGTCTAGTTGTAAGTAACTGGGAGATTATTTGGTGCAAGAGTTCAGACAACTAAATTTTCAATGCAACTTAAAAAAAAAAAAAAAAATTGAGTGAAAATAGAATTTAAATGACTGAATGTTTGGATTTAGAAGAAAGTCTTAAATAATTGAAATTGGTGCTTATACTGTTTAGCGGCCGTATTAAAAAAATATTTTTTTATATAAACAATATTATATACTTATTCAGCGTTATATTCTTACTGTATGAAAAAGTAGAAAAAATTATCCACTAGAACTTTAATTACAAGTATTTTTCCATTCTTCGTATCATAACAGCGATTCGTTCACTAAGCCTCCATCTTCTTTCTTAAGAAGATTTCAGTTATCTGCTCTTGAAATCTTAAGAAAGAAGATAGGCTTAGTGAACGAATCGCTGTTATGATATGCAGAATGGAAAAATACTTGTAATTAAAGTTCTAGTGGATAATTCTTTCTACTTTTTTGTACAGTGAGTAAGAATATAACGCTGAATAAGTATATAATATTGTTTTTATAAAAAAATAATTTTTTAATATTGCCGCTAAACAGCACAAGCACCTTGAAATTTATTAAAACTTTCAGAATCAACAGAATGTGGTGTAAGGAATGTATCTGGTCTGATATTAGACTTCATCTTTTCTGTCCTCGGTCAGTGAGGGAGAACTCCTTCTAGATTGAGGCAATTTAAATTTTTGTTTTTATCCAGAGTGCCCTTTTTTTGGGGGAGCTGGATTTTAACCTACTTTAAAATCTGACCTTGTGTCTAACTCTGCCCTCCTGGGGAGTCAAGTAAATAAGAACAGAATGTGGTGTAATTTAACTAGAGTATAAATCTAAAAAACACAAAATTTCAGAGTGACGCCTTTGTATATAATTCTGAAACTTTTTTACACGCCATTAAATTCCTCATGAACGGTTACATCTGTTTCAGACTATTAAACACATTTTAGTGCTGCCATATTGATTTCTATATGGAACAGACAAACAAAATTCGTTATATATATATGTATATTTAGGCAGCATTTTCTCTGTTAATAAAAATGTTGAATATGACAGACAACTTATGTCTGGATATTCTTGTGTGGATCCTTTCCATTTGCCGAATCAGGGTCTTTGTTTCAGTGGGGAATTGGCCAATGAATATGCCATAACTGTAGGTGTCTCGAGTATTTTCAGGCCCATCCGGGTCCATCTTCAGGGGAATCAGATAAATTGTGTTAATGTTAATAGATAGTTTTGGCGGGAATTATATTATTAGTACGGAACTAAAGTTAGAACTATAAACATTTTAGAATGATATCACTAGTGTTAAAGTTAATTCTGTTAATGGATGCTTTTTTTATTTTGATGTATATAAGGCTTCTAATAGATAGTATTTTTGTTTATTATTGGTGTGTTCTAATATTAGAAGCCTTATACACCAAAACCAAAAACCCATCCATTAACAGAATTAACTATAACACTAGCAACATCATACACATATATAAGCAAAAAACTACCCGCCATCCGACAGCTATTAATCTAACACTAAGTATTCTTTTTAAATGTATAACTTACATTACATATCTTTAATAAAAAATATATTGTCATTTAAAAAACTAATAGTTTTCATGTAAATTACCTCCCTTGAAAATTAATACACAATATTTGAAAGGTTTTTGTAATTCATCCATTTTTTTGTACATCACTTTAATTAATTACTGTTAATATCGACAAGACAATTGGATATATGTATATATATAGGGAAAATAGGACAATAAAATTACAAATGAATAACACTAAACATTAATTTATTATAAACTTTAAATAAAAGTTATGCAAATTAGACTTACTGATAGCTGTTTTGGGGCATTTCGTCTGTACGATATATACAATATTTCAAAAGATTATGTTATATTATTGATTTAAATAGCAGTGAGCCATTTAGATGGTAATATAATTGTGATAAATATTTAAAAAAAACTTTTGCATTTCTTCATTTCGATAAATAAAAAATGGGGAAGGTAACTCTGATTAAAAACATGAAATAACCATAAATCTCATTATATAGAGAGCGAGGGGGGGGGGGTATATGAAGTATTTTTATTGGTTGAGGCTGGAGAGCTCAGGTCAATATAAACGGTCGTTTTTTTTGTTTTTTTTTTTGCATAAATTTTTTTTTTCATGTAAAGGTTTGTAGCATTTTGTATTCAAAGAGACAACCTGAATCTGCCAGTCTCGGATGTGGGTAGCTGTCTGAGCCAATATGATGTGAAAGTATCCAAACTCGATGATGAAGGCAGGGCATCACTGATGAACTCCTTTGATCTATCTAAAATATGTATTTTTGGACTATATATCTTTTTTTACATTTATGTTTCCATGTAAGAACATTTTTTTTTAATTCATATTTTTTATGACTTGTGCGATATCGGGATCGATATAAGAATATTATGCATCGACCAAAATGTATTATTATTTTTTCTTACGTGAATATATAAAATATATTTATAAATAAAGGGACATTTTTTTAAAATGAGTGTTTTTTTGTGTGTGTTTCTTTGGTGTTATTTTTCAAATGATTGGTACATTTTTTGTTCAAGTTAGAGAGCTGCAACCTGCAAAAACCAACTACAGTTGAACGAAGAAATATTTTTGGATTATGCTTGATGTTTATAAAGGAGAAAAACACAAAAAAAACAAATGTTAAAACAATTTAATCTTTGATGATTTCAAACTTTACCATAAAATTGTTAAAAAAAAGTTGATTTTTTTTTTCGTTAGCTCCAGTCAGAGTACGTTTTACAAAACTTTTTTACTAATGAGTATCTACTCGTAAGGCTAAAATCCACTCACAAATCAGACTTGAGACAAGTAAATTGGCAGTCGAATGATGATAAACATGAAAGGATTGAAAATGATGAATGGAATGAATAAAATTTGATGACTTATGAGGACGATGACAAAATATTAGATATAATAGATGACCATGTTGTAGCCATTGGGAAGCAATTTTAGATTTAAAGATAACCATGTAGCCATTGATAAGCAATTTGTAGATTTATAAATGACCATGTTGTAGCCCTTAGGAAGCAATTTGTAGATTTATAGATGACCATGTTGTAGCCATTGGAAAGTAATTTGTAGATTTATAGATGACCATGTTGTAGCCATTGGAAAGCAATTTATAGATGACCATTTTGTAGTCATTGGAAAGACAATTGTAGATTTAAAGATGACCATGTTGTAGCTATTGGGAAGCAATTTGTATATTTAAAGGTGACCATGTTGTAGCACTTTGGAAGCAATTGGTAGATTACAAGATGACCATGTAGCGATTGGGAAGCAATTTGTAAATTTAAAGATAACCATGTTGTAGCCCTTGGGAAGCAATTGGTAGATTTATAAATGACCATGTTGTAGACCTTTGGAAGCAATTTGTAGATTTATAGATGACCATGTTGTAAACTTTCGGAAGCAATTTATAGATTTATAGATGACCATGTTGTAGCCATTCGAAAGCAATTTGTACATTTATAGATGACCATTTTGTAGCCATTGAGAAGCAATTTGTAGATTTATAGATGACCATGTTGTAGCATTTTGAAAGCAATTTGTAGATTTATAAATGACCATGTTTTAGAGATTGGGAAGTAATTTGTATATGTAAAGATAACCATGTTGTAGCCCTTGGGAAGCAATTGGTAGATTTACAAATGACAATGTTGTAGACCTTGGGAAGCAATTTGTAGATTAAAAGATGACCATGTTGTAGCCATTGAGAAGCAATTTGTAGATTTGAAGATGACCATGTTGTAGCCATTGGAAAGTAATTTATAGATGACCATGTTGTAGACCTTGGAAAACAATTTATAGATTTATAGATGACGATGTTGTAGACCTTGGAAAGCAATTTATAGATTTATAGATGACGATGTTGTCATTGGAAAGCAATTTGTACATTTATAGATGACCATTTTGTAGCCCTTAAGAAGCAACTTGTAGATTTAATGATGACCATGTTGTAGCCATTGAGAAGCAATTTGTAGATTTATAGATGACCATGTTGTAGCGCTTAGGAAGCAATTGGTAGATTTGAAAATAAGTTTGTAAAGATTGACAGTTGAATGATGATTAATATTATGAGAGGATTGAAAACGACCAATGGAATGAATAACATTAGATAAACTTTTCTCATCAGAGGATAGGGAAAAGCCGATATTATCGGCAACATATTGTCGGCTTTTCCCTATCTTCTGATGGTCATGTTGTAGCTGTCAGGGAAGCAATCTTTTAATAACGTGTCTACTGTGGGAGTTCATGCTGTGAATGTCTTATATGGATGAACCAGAAATTGGAGCTCAGTTGAGTACCTTCCATGGAAATAACGATAGAATAAAGAAAGACTAGCAACGTCTCTTCTGTGAGAAAGGCAAACTGAACTGTTGTGGCCTTGCAGGCTGGTAATAATCAAGACAAACGCGATTGTATAGTTAACAAACGTGTATTAACAAAAGTATGTTCTAGAAGTATGCATCATGATTCTGGAGCCATAACTAACACCAATTGCGATATTTACTTCCTCCCCTCCACAGGAAAATGTGACATAAGCTCGGAAGGTGGGGAGAGTCAACCTTTCTTTCTATAGGGAACACACAAACATCACACATACACGCATACACAGTCATAGAGGTTTATATATACATATATAGAGATAGATAAATCTAGGTATATAGAGAGCGATAAAAAGAGAGGCAGACAGACCGAGAGGTGTTGCGTACTAAATATACCAAATTCTTCACTTACGTTTTATTATATTAAAAAAAAGGTAAAATATATTCTTTGATTTCAAATAATTTTTTTTTGCAAGTGGTAACTTTTCTTTTTTTTTAATTACATTTCTTCTATGTGTATCTTGAGAGATGGGGGACTTGTTCAGTTAATTATAAATTACAGCTAATTAGGAGATGTAGAACTGATTATGTTTTCAAACATAACTCACTCCAAGAGCAAAGGTATAATTTAACATGTATTTTGTGTGATTAAAGCATAGGGGTTTTTACCCTGCCTAATAAACCGGTATCGTCCGGGCCTTTGAGTCTGGATGTACGCCGGTCTATTGGGGGTTGCCGGTCCTGTGCAGTTCTAGGAGGTGCACCCTCCCAGGCTTTGCCTCCCCTCTTTGGGGAGGAGTAAGTTCATTGCTTACTGTCTGAGGCGCCGCTACGGAAGAATGCCGACGGGGCTGCCCAGGCAATTTTTAAATGGCCAGAGTGCTCACCTCTCGAGCGCTGGCTTATCTAATCCCACTTTCCCGACCTTGTGTCACATCCTACCTTGTGGGAGGTAGATAAATAAAAATAAAAGAAGCATATAGGAAAAAATCTTAAGAAACAATGTTGATCAACTCACAGTATTAGTATATATATATATATATATATATATATATATATATAGCACTAGATAAAGTGAAAGAATAAAATAAGGTGCGAATCCAATTTTATTACAATTCAAAGTTCAAGCAAAGTACTTTAAAGTCCTTAACTCATGAGTTTCAGGTCAGCTTAACTTTATACGAATTGGCCTTAGCAGCGCTTGTATCTAACAAGGAAGTTATGGTTTGCACAACTCCTATCAGCTCATAAGAACTCTTAATTGGACATTATAATATTCACCACCAAGTGAGTTTTCTGAACTTTTCATATGATTTTTTTTTTTCTTTTTTTTTTTTTTTACATGATTCACCCCAAACAAGGCAGGACGCCACTGTAAACGTAAGGGGCTACTGAGAAAAAGGAAAAGGGGGGAAGGATTGGTGGTTCAGCTTAAATTGGGATCTGAGCAGCGAGATGTCTGTTTACATTAGTTTTAAATTTCTGCATGTCAGTACTGTCGGGGAAACAGGGGGCAGGGAGGGAGTTCCAGAGGCCAGCAGCACGAGGAAAGAAGCTATTTGAGTAGAATGCTCTCCGGCATCTGGGGACCTCTACAGTGAATGAATGAGATTTAGTAGAATGTCGAGTTAGTCTAGTGAATTTACGTCGAGGGGGCACCAGAGCAGCACACTCATCGGAGCATAATCCATTGAAATATTTGTAAAACAAACACAAGGATGCTACATTGCGGCGATGGGACAGGGGCTGGAGCTTAGCTGACAGTGAGGGACCTATTAGGTTGACTACTCTTTTTTGAACTTTGTCAAGGAGGGAGAGACTAGTAGATGATGCACCAGCCCAGATGTGGCAACAATACTCCATGCATGGGCGAATGGTGGCTTTGTAGAGATACAGGATAATGTCAGGTGTAAGGAGTCCACTAGCACGGTAGAGGGAGCCAACCTTCTTTGCGGCAATGTCTTCAATGTATGTGTTCCAATTCATGTTACCTGTGAAGCTTAGGCCGAGGAGTTTGAATGATGAACTCTCAGGTAGGGTGTTATTTGCAATGACAATCGGTGGATGGAGAGGCTTCTTGTAGTTGTTGAAGGAAAGGAGCTTTGTCTTTGCGGCATTAAAAGTCACCAACCATTTATGGCCCCAATCCACTACAGCCTGGAGGTCATCTTCTAAGAATGCAGCCATTGCCTCAGATATGATCGCGTCTGTTTTGCCAACATGGCGAGAGTAAAGCGTGGTGTCGTCAGCAAATAAACCGATCTCAGACACTATGTCATCAGGGAGATCGTTTATATAGATCAGGAACAACAAAGGTCCAAGAATAGATCCCTGGGGCACACCAGCATTTATGTCATGTTGCTTAGATGAACGGCCATCGAGGACAACCTGGATTTTTCTTTTGTTTAGGAAGGATCTAATTATATTAAGTAGTTGCCCAGTAATACCGTATGAGCGTATTTTCAGGAGAAGCCCTTTATGCCATACCTTGTCAAAGGCTTTGGATATATCAAGCGCTACTGCCCTAGCTTCACCTGCCTTGTCGAGAGTATGATACATGCGTTCAGAGATGACCGTTAGGATGTCTGCAGTAGATCGTGCTTGTCTAAATCCATACTGGCGGTCAGATAGAAGTTTAGCATTAACTAAGTGACGTACTATCGCTAGATTGATTAAGGATTCAAAGATTTTGGCAAAGATCGGCAGTAGACTGATTGAGCGGTAGTTCTGAGGGTCGGTTCTATTCCCAGTACTCTTGTAGACTGGTACCACAGAGGCAGTTTTCCAGCTATCGGGGAAGCAAGATTCGGCTAGGCATTTATTGTAAAGTTTGGAGAGAACAGGCGCCAGTTCAGCAGAGCATTTCTTTATTGCTATTACAGGTATAAGATCAGGCCCACAAGCTTTAGAGGTGTCAAGGCTTTTTATAATGTCTCTGACCTGGGATGGGGTGATGACCAGGTTATCAAGTGTGGCTTCAGTCCGCAATGGTAATTCAGGGAGAGGGTGGTTACCCGAGTCTAAAGTAGAGTTAGAAGCGAAACGCTGTGCGAGTAGTTCAGCCTTATCAGTGGCCGTGCAAACGACATCATTGTGGTTTGAAAGTGGGGGAATCGTAGATTGATCATTATTCACTACACTATTGTAGATTTTCCAGAAATCGCGAGTACCTAGTTTCTGTGACTGGATGCGTTTTTTTGTTAACTCATTATACCTTCTCTTCGCTTCGCCTATCACGGCCTTGCAATTGTTTCTTGACTCTATAAATTTATGCCTATTAGTAGCTGACTTATGGCGGCCGAATTTACGGAATGCTTGTTGCCTCTCAGAAATGGCAGCTGCACATTCCGAAGTGAACCATTGAGGAGAGTGGGGCTTGCTAAAGAATTTTCGCATGGGGACATAGGCTTCAATGCATGCTTTGACCCATTCAGTTAATTCGTTTGCACACTGGTTGGCAGGGAGTAAGAAGGTTTCCCTCCATGGGGCGTCACTGATGTGGTCTCTGATTGACTCAAAATCAGCTTGCTTGTAGTATCTTGTTGTTTTGAGCAACGGTTCATCAGCTTTTGGACGACTTTTTAGCGTGATATGTATCATTAGCACAATGTGATCAGCATTCCCGAGTGGGCTATGAGCTTTCGTCACACAAGCCTCGGGTATTGAGGTCAAGAAGAGGTCTAGAAGTGAGGCTTGTTGGTCCACACGATCGGGGATGCGGGTCGGAAAATCAACAGTCTGAGAGAGGGAGTGAGCTAAGGAGAAATTATACGTAGAGTTGCCGGCTGCGTCAGTAAGGCTGGAGAATCCCAACCAGTCGCGGTGGTGGGCATTAAAATCCCCAAATACATGTATCTGGGCATTCGAGTCAATTAAGAGTGCTCTATCTATGCTTTCAGAGACAGAGTTTAGCAGAGTACAGTCCTGGGTCGACGGGGAGCGGTATAGGAAATATAAGTAACTAACGTTGTGATGTAAAGTCAATCTAAAGCACATGTAGTCGTAGTCATCTGATTCTAACCTATGTTCTCTAGTCAGGGGGAGGGTGTTCCGAACATAAACTCCTAGCCCGTGCATGTGTTTGTCAGAGTCTTTACGGTAGAGTGGGAGGTAGTCAGTCATGTCAAAGTGGTGAGAAGAGATTGAGGATTGGAGGTTAGTTTCACTAAGAGCTAGGATATCCGGGGAGTTTGTCAGGAGAAAGGTTTCTACGTCGTTGATGTTGGTTCTAAGTCCCCGGATATTTGAGAATATAAGCCTCAAGGGCGGAGGCGAAAGTGTTTTTTGGGTGTCTGGTTTAGGTTTGATTTTATTTCTTTGTAATGGCATGTTTGATTTGATTATAGAGTGGATTGGCCAAGGTGGGTACTTGTTTGGTGCCAATAAGCTCACACAACCAGTCCATTAGTCACGACCTGGTCCATGGGGGTTGTGGCCTCGGGAAAGCCCACCGGAGATAATTGCAGGGTCCCTTTCCATGCGCGACATGGCACATACAACTACCCATGGTATTATGCAACTGATGATGGAGCAGCCGTTCTTGGCGCTACCCAAGAGTTTGGGCTCCTGTCCTGTCAGTCGGAAACAGCAGCCAGACAAGCTGTCTAACCTGTACCCTCAACCTGTCGGAACAAGAGAGACGCAGACTGGTCATGTAAGACTTACGAACGAAAAAACTTTCCCCAAGTTGCCCAAATAGAGAGAAAGAGAACGGCGTTCATTGTCCTAGTAAGGAAACAAGGCTAGGCACTGAGTGTTTAGAGGCGTCCCAGCGCTGTTACCTCTGCGCCTGACTAATAAACAAAGAAGGAGTGCAAGGGCCGGCGATAGGTAGAACCTATCTACTCCTTAAGCAATTGTAGGTTTGCAAACCGGATATTTTGTTCGAGATTCCAACTCTAGGAAGGTTGTCTATCAGGACTAAGGAAGCCATCCTCCCCAACAGTTTACTGCCACGGCGTAAGTAGCTGGTAGCAAGGTTTTTTTGTCAGAGATTTCCTTCTCTTAGATGGATAGCCTTACGAGGTCTTACAGGTCCAACACTCCGAAAGGGGTAAAAATATAGCCTGCGCCCATGTACTAGTCGGGTATTTCCTAGCCCCCGCAGGTAAGAAAAAAGAAAAAAAAGTTTTATTAATTTGCATACACCTTGAATACACTTTTCACTGTCATCTACTGCACCGATAGTAAACAAATTTCCCGCTTGGATAATTTTTTCGTTTTTGGACAAGCATTCACCACCTGAATTGTTTTTTAATCAACCTCTTTGACATCTTTCTTGAAGCTGTTTTAAAATTTATGACTTGGATGAACTGTATTAACAAAAAAGTGTGTTTTGGGCCGATATATTTGATGTTTTATATACGTTTATGTATTTTATATAGTTTTTTATATATTTTCAAAGTTTAATTTTATTACCTGCAGTAATGTCATTGCGGTAATGGTCCTCTGAGGAAAAGATTTTCTTTGACAACTCATGAGTTAAGGACTTTAAAGTGCTTTGCTTGAACTTTGAATTGTAATAAAATTTGATTCGCACCTATCTTATTCTTTCACTTTATCTAGTGCTATTAATGCTCTATCCAGTATATTGAGCTTCATTTTTATCCGGATGTTCACTAATTAAAGATATTAGTTGCCTCTTATATCTTTTGTTGTATTAACCTTATATATATATATATATATATATATATATATATATATATATATATATATATATATGTATATATATATATATATATACATATATTACATATATATATATATATAACATATATTAACATATATATATATATATATAACATATATATATATATACATATATATATACATATATATATATATATATACATATATATATATATATATACATATATATATATGTTATATATATATATAACATATATATATATATATATAACATATATATATATATATATATATAACATATATATATACATATATATATAACATATATATATATATATACATATATATATATACATATATATATATATATGTATATATATGAAGAGACAAAATGGTGCCACACTACAAAATGAATAATGAATAATATGGGGAAAACTTTATATAAGATGAAATAGAAAAAAAAAAGAGAGAAAATAATTTTATATAAAACAAATTTTAAAAAAACCGTTATGTATGGTTTCGGAATATACGAATAAAAAAATTCACGAATAAAAACAAAGTTCTCACATTAGCATAAAAAAAAATTAAAAAAACAAAAAAAAAACAGCTTAAAGTTCCCAAGGCAGCCTTTCGTCCGACTCTCGTCAGGGGAATCGTCGGTAGAGTGATTAAAATACACGAACAACCATAAACTGGTGTAGAATAAAGTTGCAAGCAGGTGGCATAAGGTGATATACATAAGAAATAATATATATAAATAAAACGCAAGTAAAGAATGTATATATATATATTTCTTTATTTTTCCTTTTTCCTTCTTTTTTTTTTTTTTTTTTTTTTCTTTTCCCGAAATCACCTTGCGGATGACCACGAATCGCCAAATAACTGTAGGGAATATTTCAATTGCCTTTGTCTACAGAGAGTAGGACGTCTTGAATTAATGATGATAGCTTCCAATATATCTAGATGGAAGCGGTGTCGTGCTCTGTGCACAATGGTAAATGTATCATCAGAATATAGATCACGACAGATTCTTTTGTCCAAAAGGTGGTCACCTATGGCAGACTCCTGGGCTTGTGACCGCCCGACTAACGGGACGGGTTCATGACGACGAATTCATCCGGGCACATGTTGAGCCACTCTCACCGATAATCGTTGAATGGTCTTGCCTACATAGTCAGCGTCGCACTGACATTGAAAATTATAAATTACGCAACTTTGCTCATTGGTAGGCAAGACGTCTTTGCGGAAGGAGGGGAAAGCGGATCGAGTGGAAAAAATAATGCGCATATTGGCAGCATTGAAACAATGTGTCACCGAGGAAGATATCTTATCAACCAACGGCTGGATGCAAGAACCCAACCACGGAAGTTTAAGATAAATGGGGCATCGAGGAGGACCAAATACCTTTGTTCTAGTGAAGTTATCAACCTTACTTCGGATGATATGCGAGACGACATGCTCGGGGTATCCATTAGGAATAAAAATGTCCTTGATTTTATCAAGTTCAGGCACTAGTTTAGTACTAGAACAAATCATGAGAGCTCGGTGGGCAAGAGTCCTAATGAGATCCTTCTTTCTACGTTTAGGGGCAAAAGAATCCCAACTAAGATAAAGTCCAGCAAAAGTGGGCTTCCTATAAACGCTCGTAATAAAAGCAGTGGGAGTGCGCTCCACGAGTACATCGAGGAATGGCAACATATTCTTCCTTTCTTCCTCCATTGTAAATTGTAACGATGGGTGGAGCAAATTTAAATGTTGAAAAAAAGAACAAGCCGCATCACGAGAACGAAAGGAAGCAAAAGTGTCATCAACATACCGTACATAACAGCACGGTTTAGACACTTTCTCAAACAGTAGACGTTCATGGAAACCATGTTTGCGATGCTAGGACCAAGAGGACTACCCATTGAGACACCGTCAATCTGTCTATACATCAAATCATTGAAGCTGAAGGCGACAGACTTAGTGGCCAACTCCATCAGTTCGCCGAAAACATTCTCGGGAAATGTAGGGGTCTCTGTAGGCCCACGATACAAAAAGTCGGCACAAATGCCTATCGTTTCGTCAAGAGGGACATTTGTGTATAGACTAGATACATCAAAAGAAACGAAAAATTCAGTCTCAATGGACGGGCCCAGACTGCGCATGAAAGACGCAAAGTGGAAAGAGTCAGAAATACAATGAATAGAATAAAATTTTAAAACAGGATCTAAGATTTCAACAAGCCATTTAGCTAATCCATGTTGGACAGAACCGACCATGGACAAGATAGGTCTGAGGGGCGAATTTGGTTTGTGGATCTTAGGCAATCCATACATCCTGGGCCGCTGGGAGCCGACAGGACGAATCAAAGAATAGACTTCTTTGGAGAAAAATATGTATATATATATATATATATATATATATATATATATATATATATATATATGAAAAATGAGAATAAAAAATTGTAAAGATACAATATTTATTAAAACATCAAAAGTTCAGAGAAAGGAGCTTCATATCCTTAATCCATGGATTTTCAAAGATAAACTCTTCTCATCAGAGGATAGGGAAAAGCCGACAATGTAATTGTAAATATTATCGGCAACATATTGTCAGCTTTTCCCTATCCTCTGATGAGAAGAGTTTATCTTTGAAAATCCATAGATTAAGGATATGAAGCTCCTTGCTCTGAACTTTTGATGTTCTAATAAATATTGACTCGAAATGTTTTTAATGTTAATTGACTCAAAATGTTTTAAAAGTTAATTGACTCGAAATGTTTTTAAAGTTAATTGACTTGAAATGTTTTTAAAGTTAATAAACTCGAAATGTTTTTAAAGTTAATTGACTTGAAATGTTTTTAAAGTTAATTGACTCGAAATGTTTTTAAAGTTAATTGACTCGAAATGTTTTTAGTGTTAATTGACTCGAAATGTTTTTAAAGTTAATTGACTCGAAATGTTTTTAAAGTTAATTGACTCGAAATGTTTTTAATGTTAATTGACTTGAAATGTTTTTAAAGTTAATTGACTCGAAATGTTTTTAAAGTTAATTGACTCGAAATGTTTTTAACGTTAATTGACTCGAAATGTTTTTAAAGTTAATTGACTCGAAATGTTTTTAATGTTAATTGACTTGAAATGTTTTTAAAGCTAATTGACTTGAAATGTTTTTAAAGTTAATTGACTCGAAATGTTTTTAAAGTTAATTGACTCGAAATGTTTTTAAAGTTAATTGACTCGAAATGTTTTTAAAGTTAATTGACTTGAAATGTTTTTAAAGTTAATTGACTGGAAATGTTTTTAAAGTTAATTGACTTGAAATGTTTTAAAAATTAATTGACTCGAAATGGTTTTAAAGTTAATTGAGTTGAAATATTTTTAAAGTTTATTGACTCGAAATGTTTTTAAAGTTAATTGACATTAAATGTTTTTAAAGTTAATTGACTTGAAATGTTTTAAAAATTAATTGACTTGAAATGTTTTTAAAGTTAATTGACATTAAATGTTTTTAAAGTTAATTGACTTGAAATGTTTTAAAAATTAATTGACTTGAAATGTTTTTAAAGTTTATTGACTCGAAATGTGAATTTGATTGAATTTTCTCCCCTCTCCCCCCAAAAAACAATTAGTAAACACAAAAGAAAAAAAACCTGCATCATAGACGGGTCAATATACTGCCAGAGTACCCTTAGCTAAAAAAATTGCAACATTTTGTTTTTTGGTGGTTTTATGTTCGGTTTTGTCTAGTTTACAACATACTAAAAGTTGAACAAGATCCGAGTATAGGAAAGTATCAAATTTCGAATATGACTTGTTTTGGTTTACAAGTCATTTTCCATTTACATGTGAAACACTAACTCGGTCAGTTTTCATGATAAATCAATAAATCTTGGATTTTTACCCAAGTTTTCCGGGTCAATCTTTCACATGAAAGGGGTACCAGTGATGCCAAATAAACCCTTATACCATATCTAGGGATACCCGACCCCTACACCTCTCATTACATCCACATTGGTACCCGTACCCTTAAACCCCTTATTGCACTCAGCCAGGTTCACAAACAGGTATATGGGTGATTATTTTTTATGGGTACCAGTGGTGAATTATTACTTTCTTCAATTAATCAAGCCCCTTACCTCTGTATATAAATGAAATTATTTTATAGGGTATAGGATTTCTGAGAAAACAACTGAAAAACTCAGAGACCACGTTTTACCCCATCAAAAACTGCCCTCACAAACAATTCACTAGCTCCATACTTATCACCATATACTAATACACATATATTTTTGTATATTTTCAGGGTCAAACATGAGTTCAGCCACCAGTAGAGAAACTTGTCTTTTATGCGAACGGGATTTGCACTGTGATGAGACCGTGGTACTTTGAGAAAAGGGCGTTGCAGGTGTCAACCGTGCAAGTATCGAAAGAAGTGTGAAAGTCATTGTTGAAGACGGAACTAGTGTTCACATAAAGAAACAAGACATTGATTTAGCCTCAAAAAAGGATGATTCTGCTCGGCCAGTAAAAAGGGGTGCTCATGTTTCTCTGGGACGATATGACAGTAAAACACATTGCTTTTTCTGTGGATCTGATACTACGAAAAAAGACTATAAACGAAAAAGTGAGGGAAAGATTTGCTATGTAAAGACTGATGTATTTGCTCAAACTCTCCTGGTTCATTGCAAAACAAGAGGGGATGAGTGGTCCACTGCTGTTCAAGGTCGGATCGAATATTTTGGTGGTGATCTTCATGCTGCAGACTGTGTGTATCACCAGTCATGTAACGTCAACTTCCATACAATGCGAAGCATTCCAAGACAGTTCACGTCAGTTGAATTAACCAACGACAAAAAAGTGGAAGACCAAAGGACAGTGATCAGCATGAAGCATTCGAAAGGGTGTGTATTCTTGGAGGAAAACGATGAGAAACAGATAATGATATCAGACCTTATCACTTAAATGGGAGAATACTTACGAGGTAGTAAATCAACGGCATATGGAAATCAGTACCACAGAGAAAAGCTGATAAGTCGATATGGAAACTCTTTATTTGTGACCAAAGGCCGTTGTGATGTCGCAAACATTGTGACATTTAGGGAAAAACCTGTAACATTCTTCATAAATACTCTAATTTACCTCCGACAGATAATAACGAAGCACAAAAACGAGCAATTCTCAAAACCACAGCGAAACTCATCAAAGTTTTCTTTCACTTCAACCAGACTACTCCCAGCTGGCAAGGCATGTTGCACCTGATGCATAAGGAGTGCGAATATATAGGACGTGGCTGGATGGCAGTGGACTCAAGAAGATCATGGAGACAGTATATGGTGAAAATGCTGTTGTACACATGATGAGGCAGGGCAACAAGCATTTCATGGCCACCTGCTGGTGGATCAGTGTCTCACACGGGGTAGTGGGATGTTCAAGCACCAGAAACAGTTTGGGCCATGTCGTCCACTATGGCATCCACTTACAACCTTGCCATGCAATAACTTTCCACACGAAGTTACACAACAAGCGAACAACATAAGGAGTTGTCTGCCTCTTGGGTGAGAAGAGATGAGACAGACCTCGGGAAAGTTGCAGAGCAACTAGACAGCTTTAAACCGTTTTCAGGCGATGAATCGTTATGCAATATTATCACAGGGATTACTGCTAACGAGGATGTCAATGTTCAGGACCTTTTCGGAATCGGAAAAGACATTGTATAGAAGATGGATGGACAATCAGTTTTCTCCTACTCTCACAAACAAAGTTTGAAGGCAAAGACTTTAGCATCGAGCAAGAATGTCAAAGTTTCTGCAGATCGTAACATTGACCCAGTACTTTTATTCCAGAGGTTTCTCATGGTCTCACAGATGGATGATCTCATGTCCTATGAACTCTGTCTCTACCCGATGTCTTTGTTTGAAGGAAAGCGCATCTTATGTCAAGCAGACAAGCCACAGCTGGCAGCAGGTCTCAGAAATTATGTTGAAACAAAATTGGACAGTGCTGGTACACAAACCGTTCAAGTCACAGAGCACAATGTATAGACGGAGGATCTCTTCTTCACCATCTGAAATGGAAGGAGGAAAGTACCTACAGCTCGATTGCAAATGATTATGCCTCATTTACTGTTGAACACTATGGGAGAGCAACTGTCGTGTTTGATGGTTATGAAGTTTGACCACATATAAAGGACTGTACTCATCAGCGGCGAAGTCGAAAGCTGAATGCAAGAAAGGTGAACATTACCGAGGTAACAAAATTTTCTGGGAAAAAGGACTTCTTGTCAAATGTGGCAAACAAGCAAGCGCTGATCCAGACGATCATGGAACGAATGCGGCAGAAAGGCTGTGACGTTATTCAAGCCGGTGTTGAGATTGCAAAGGCAGCCATAAATATGTCTGCTTTCAAATCAACCACCCTCATTGGAGAAGACACAAACCTTCTCTGGCTGTTTCGTGCATATGTTTCTAAATGTACTGCATTTTATTTTTGATCTGATAAGGCGAAATACTACATCTACAATATCAAGGTTCTCAAGCAGGTGCTTGGCGAAGCAGTTTGTAATGATCTGTTGTTCCTGTATTCGTTTACATGATTCGATTCAGTATCCAGAGTATTCGGAATAAGAAAGACGGGGTGCCAACGAATAGTCAAGAGAGAAAAGACAATGACAAACTGTTCAAAAGCATTTTCTCTACCAAAGCAAAGCAGATGGGTGATGTTGTGAAAATCAATGATTGTAAGGCAATGGTAGCTTTGTTCAATGCGGATAGAGTAAGACTCCATGGCATGTATTAGATATAATATGCTCTTCAAGAAAGTGGCGAGAGTTAAGACGTTCATCATGTCAGAACGACTCCCACCAACGCTCTCTGCCTGAAAATTTCATTCTTTGCAGACTTACTACCAGATTATGGAGCGGATGGGATGTAGTAATGAAATGGTACCATCTGAGTTGGGATGGAAGATGGAAGGGAGCAAACTTGTTCCAGTAATGACAAAGAAAATCCCTGCTCCAGATGCACTGATTCAGATAATCCATTGCAACTGTTCAAAGGATGCAATAACCTAAGGTGTACCTGCAGGAGGCATGGACTAAAATGTACCAGTGCATGTGTGTATTGCCAAGACAGAAAATTGTGACAATATGAAAAATGATCCAGTGGAAGATTATGATGAGTTAAATGTTTTGAAAAAGCACTGTGACATAAGTGAATCAGGGTGGATACAACAAGGGTACTAGGTGTAGGGGTACCCATTGATATGGTATTAGGGTTTATTTGGCATCACTGGTAACCCTTTCATGTGAAAAATTGACCCTAAAAACTTGGGTAAAAATCCAAGATTTATTGATTTATCATGAAAACTGACCGAGTTAGTGCTTCACATGTAAATGGAAAATGACTTGTAAACCAAAACAAGTCATATTCAAAATTTGACACTTTCCCATACTCGGATCTTGTTCAACTTTTAGTATGCTATAGACTAGACCAAATCTAACATAAAACCACCAAAAACAAAATGTTGCAGTTTTTTTAGGTAAGGGTACTCTGGCAGTATATTGACCTGTCTATGATGCAAGCTTTTTTTCTTTGTTTTTACTAATTGTTTTTTGCGGGGGAGGGGGGGGGAGAGAATCCAATCAAATTCACATTTCGAGTCAATTAACTTTAAAAACATTTCGTGTCAATTAACTTTAAAAACATTTCAAGTCAATTAACTTTAAAAACATTTCAAGTCAATTAACTTTAAAAACATTTCGAGTCAATTAACATTAAAAACATTTCAACTCAATTAACTTGAAAAACATTTCGAGTCAATTAACTTTAAAAACATTTCAAGTCAATTAACTTTAAACACATTTCAAGTCAATTAACATTAAAAACATTTCAAGTCCATTAACATTAAAAACATTTCAAGTCAATTAACTTTTAAAACATTTCAAGTCATTAACTTTAAAAACATTTCAAGTCAATTAACATTAAAAACATTTTGAGTCAATTAACTTTAAAAACATTTCAAGTCAATTAACTTTAAAAACCATCAGTAATTTAATTATGATTATTCGGAAAACAGAGATTTCAAAAGATGAGGAATTGCATGCGTTAATGGAATGGAAAAAGCATGAAGAAGTGTAAGACGATGGAGATGTTTTGCGTTTTCATTTTTACTAAAGTATCACCACTTATCAAGGCCCAAAGGCCACTCGAGGATAAGGGTTAATAAGTTTGTCAGGTAGACGGTGAGACAACACCGTGATGATTGGTTGAAATTGGGCAGAATTTTATTATTTAAGAGGACGGCTCAACATGAATTTGTTTACATTGGACTTGAAAACGTGTATGTTGTAATCAGCTGAGAAGCAGCCCCACGGTATTGTGTTCTACAGACAAGTAGTTCTAGGAAAGAAACTTTGCTCATAGAAGCTCTGTTTTGTTTTAGGTATACGGAGTAAGGAAAATTATTGACAGTAGTTTTAGCTAAGCAAGTTTTTTTTTTTACAGAGAGGAAACATAAATGTGAGCTCAGGGGTTTAGGGGTACGGGTACCATTGTGGATGTAATGAGAGGTTTAGGGGTCGGGTACCCCTAGATATGGTATTAGGGTTTATTTGGCATCACTGGTAACCCTTTCACGTGAAAGATTGACTTGAAAACTTGGGTAAAAATCCAAGATTTATTGATTTATCATGAAAACCGACCGAGTTAGTGCTTCACATATAAATGGAAAATGACTTGTAAGCCAAAACAAGTCATATTCGAAATTTGATCTTTTCCCAGACTGTGATCTTGTCCAACTTTTAGTATGTTGTAGACTAGACCCGACCTAAAACAAAACCACCAAAAAAACAAAATGTTGCGATTTTTGGGGGTCAATCAGTATCTTGACATATCTAAGTTATTAATCTCCAAATGGGATTCAGTCATGAAATCCACTTCTCTCTCTCAGGCCAAGTCTGTACTGGGGATTTAAAGATTAAGTCATTCAGTGGTGAGACCGGAACGGGCAATAAAGTCGGCCATCAGCGCTGAGGGGCACATTTAAAACATATTTTGTAAAATTTTCATTTTATAACAAGTGATACCGAATGAAAACTTATTGTAATTGTTATCATTTCAGCTTTTTGGAAATCAAAAGTTTTCTTGTCTTTTTTGTCTGGTTCATAAGTTATGAGCATGTAGATGAGTCATGGTTATACAGAGACATGTTATATTAGATGGAATCATAAACACCAAGAGTGAAACAGCATCTTGGTCACTGCCGATGCCGTCCTCACCTACATCACTTTTTGCATATTATCGAAGTGTATCTGTAAATATCTTACTTTATGGCTGAAAAAAGTTATGGTTGGATGTCACATTTTATTATGTGTTTTCAGAAAATAATGACGACTTTCATAAACGAATGTGGAATCAACTACTTCACCATATCAATTTGCTTCAGATGCTCAGACACTGTTGAAATACCGACATCAAGTGCCTTAGACATTTCCATAGCACAGGTTTTGCTTTCAATCATTCATTGTCAAGAGTTCATGGCCACCCTCTTCCTTCTTGTGACAATAAAGAGGAACACTCACCATCAGGTAAAAGAATGAGGTGTTTCGCATGTCGTGTATGCAGATTTAAAAAGGGCTTCTCTTCATAGGTGCAGGTGTTTATGGTGGTCTGATTTGCATATGTGGATATCAGGTGATATAAATGAAGAGGACAGCTGGGAAGGAAGGGGAAGCGATTTGGATTGGAGAGAGAAAAGCAGAGAGAAAGTGGGTTGCACGAAATTCGGTTGGAAATTGAATTACAGTCAAAACTTTTCTTTTTTTTTTTTAATTCTTTCATTTTTTCTGGCACAGTTAGTTAACACTTCTTTAGGTGTGTCTTTTCGAATTTAAGAACCTTCTAATTGAATTTGTAAATCTTTATGTCGAACTCTAGAACCTGGATAGAATTATAAACTGAACTCTTTATTTAATCCATGGGGGGGTAGATTGTTCTCGTTCCGTCAGTCTTAATTCATATTATTCTTAGTTATTATCGCCTGTACTAAGGATTGAACCTTCAACCGCTAGAAAACTGTGCCACTTTGAACTGATTGTTAACCAACGTTTTCGACCATGAGTACATGTGTCAATTAAAATATTTCCCGAGTTCAAAAAAGATGCATCTGAACAAGATTGGAGGTTACATCGGTCGAAACGTTGTGCATATAAACAACCAAGATGAGAATAGTAGTCCAAATAATACAAATTATGAATCCTCATTTCCAAAAAAAATCCGAAACATACGTCACAAATATCTTTCACAATATGTCAAAAAAGAGGTCATTACCTATATTTTGTTCATGTTATTACAGTAGTTTATATGATGGGTGGGGTGGGGTTGGCTACAGGTAAGTAAGTAAATGTGGGTCAGCAAAATCAGTCAATGGTGTTAAAAAAATGATATGGTTTAAATAAAAGGGTATAATGTATTTAGCGAGATTATTTTTCCCCATTGTTAAAAACGAAGTGTGTGATTGTTGGTTATGAGGCGGGGGTGGGGGTGGATGGGGTGACATGCAATGCGATGTTTCAATTCGTTGAATCTGCACTGATACGTATTGTTGAACTTATCTGATCGCGTCAAAAAATGTTTTCATTTAATTTTAAAATAAATGTGGGTGTGCGTGTGTGTGAAAAAGACAGAAACAAAAACAAATTAAATACAGGATTGAATCATCAAAAAAAGAGACATTTTACCGTTCGGATCAAAGAACGTCTTTAGAAACCAGTAAAATCTCTCGTTTTTTGATGATTCATTCCTGTATTGTATTTGTTTTCCTTTTGTCTTTTTTACACACGGCATTTCATTTTATGATATATACAAATATATAAACATAAACATACCTAACTTTATAAAGATTATATATATATATATATATATAATAGAGAAGGGTAGTTTGCTTGAAGCATTTCTTGGAATTGTAGTAAATATATTAAGAAGGCTAGGGACAATGCAGAGTGCCGGATTGATAAGAAGTTAGAAAGAACAAAAATAATAAATAGAAGTGGGGGACTTACTATTTATTTTTCTTTACAATCTTACATAACAGCAAGTGTGGTGTCGGCTGTTTATGTGTTGTCCGGATGATGATTAAGAATCATTTAATATTTCGAGAAAATCTTCCCTTTGTCAAAAATAGACACCAAAGGAAAAGTTTGTGTGTGTGGAGAATTCTCCACACAGACGGACTTTTCCTTTGGTGTCTATTTTTGACAAAGGGAAGATTTTCTCGAAATATTAAATGATTCTTAATCATCATCCGGACAACACATAAACAGCCGACACCGCACTTGATGTTATGTAAGATTGTAAAGAAAAATAAATAGTAAGTCTTTGATTTATTATTTTTGTTCTCATCAATCCAACACTCTGCATTGCCTCCAGCCTTCTTAATATATATATATATATATATATATATATATATATATATATTTATATATATATATATATATATATATATATATATGAAAATTTATAACTAAAAGGTAAACTTTTAGAGAATTGGACCTATTGTGAGGTGAGGAAAGCTCAATATACTGGATAGAGCAAAAATATGATAAGTCAGTGAAAAATAATTAGATCTGCAAATGGAAGCAAATCAATATCTTCAGTTGTTCAGAACTTTAAAACCTTTTCAAATTTCGAATATTGACTGTCCTCATCTGTCAACTTATCAATCATTAACCTCCTCTGATGATAAGATTTTAATCTTTGAAAAGCCTGGCTTAAGGAATGAAAGAGAAGAAAAATAAATATTTGTATTCACTAAATGCTCCTTGTTCTGAACAACTGAAGATATTGATTTGCTTCCATTTGCAGGTCTAATTATTTTTCACTGACTTATCATATATATATATATATATATATATATCCACTTTAATTTAGTTTTATGCAAATCGAGTAAAAAGGGGATTGAGAGCCCTTCGTGAAAATTAAGATACCTCTGATTTTTGTGAAACCAAAAAATATAAACAATTTCAAAACTTTTTGCCCCAAAAAACATTTTCACTGAAATTATGGTATAACATCAATGTGTGTATATAAAGATCCAAGGGATCATGCAGAGAAATGTATAGGTTAGGTGAGCATTTAATAATAATCCATAGAGTCCAGATGACAGGATCCGAAATCCGAAGTATAGGGAATAAATAAAGTCGAGAATAAAACTCAGTTTATAATAAAATGAGTGACTCACCAAAAATATCCAAGGAAATTAGTAGGAAATCAATATAAACGAAATCATTGCCAATGTAAAGCTTCCAGGCAATCAAACATTCAAAAAGTGAAAAAATGTGAAAAAAGAAAAATACAGAAAAAGATAAAGAGGGAAAAGAAAAAATATAAAAGAGAAAAAAGAAAATAGGGAATAGAAAATAAAACATAGAAAAAGAAAAAGAAGGGAGAGAAAGCTAGGATCAAATTAAAATATTTGATGAATTAATAAATATTGTATTTTATCCAGTTTATATTTTCATCATTCACTTTCTAAATTTATTGCTTTATCTAGTATATTGAGCATTTTCTGATCACGATAGGTTCTAATACAGGGTGACCCCCCCAAAAAACGGGCCCCAACTCTAATTAGGCCCCGTTTCTTAGTGTTTCGTCCGAATGAAATGAATTTTTGGTCATAACTAGTTTATTATATTCAAAACATCACATCAAAACACTAGGGTCTTTGGCCTTTTTTCTCCGTTCTACAGCATGTGTTCTAGATGGCCTCCATTTAGCTCCGTGCATTTCTTGAGGCGCAGAACGAAGTTGTCCATGACGTTCTTACAGACTGAATTGGGAATGGCTCTCATCTCCTCCTTGATGGCTTCCTTGAGTTCCGTGATGGTTCTGGGTTTCCCTGTGTACACTCTGTCCTTAAGATAGCCCCAAAGGAAAAAATCTGGGGGACTTAGGTCCGAGTTATGGGGTGGCCACTCAAAATTAGTCTTGAGACTGATCACTCGGCCTCCAAAGTTCTCTTTCAGCCAATCTCGGGACAGGTTTGAGGTGTGAGAACTTGCTCATGAGCGACGGGTAGAGGGTCTGGAGCTCACTCTTGAAGGTTTTGAGGACCTCCACATACCGCTCCTTGGTGATTGTCACTGCTGCGCTAGATTCTTCGATGAAGACTGGTCTGATGATGCCTCTGACCGAGATTGCAGCCTATACCGTGCACTTAGGAGAGTGCAGGGGCTTGGTGGCTACTTCATTGGTCTGGAGGACCCCCAGAAGACATTTGTCTTGGAGTTCGCCTTTCCGTCAAGATGGAAGTGGGCTTCATCTGAGGTTCAAAGGAGGTTAAGGAAACCTGAGTTTCCTCGATCTTATCGAGCATCTTGACTGCCATAGCGCTCCTCTGCTTCTTGTCTGAGGCTGTAAGGGTCTGCAGCATCTGTATTCTGTATGGGTAAGCCCTGATATCGTTCACCAGCACTCTCCTGCAAGTCTCACGGGAGATACCCAGGGACTGACTTTGCTTACGCACAGAGCGTTTCGGACTCTCCTGGAGAGACTCTCTCACACTTTCGACCAGCTCGGCTGTCCGCTTCTTGGAACGTCCCGAGTGGCTTGGGGGTTCTCACTGACAGCGTTGAGGTTCTCCACGGTCCCATACTTCTTGAAGTGGTCCACCCAATTCTGAATTCTGCTTTTGGATGGAGCTTTTTCACATTCGACTGATGCATGAAACTGTTCTGGGTTTTCTTAAACGAGCCTGTCTTGTAGTAATATTTAACACAGTGTATTCTTTGCCCCAACTCCCACTGAGGTCTTGGTGTACTCACGGTCGTTGATTCTGCCATGTCCTGTAAAATAAGGGCAATCGGTGAATAAATAAAGGAGATATCACATAAAGTGTACACGGGGAAAGATATTCCTTTATCTTTATGTTCGCGCCCGCTGACCGTTGGGAACTGGTTCCTAGACTGAAGATTGCGTTAGCATGAAACATCGATGTCTCTAGGTATATTTTAAATATTTAATATTTATAAAAAAAAATATTATTGTTTATCAGCCCCCTCCCACAGAGGCTGGGCACTTTTCGAGGAGCTTTAATAACAAGTAGTACAAATAGCTATATGCAATGATCCGACTCGTAGATCACTCTTAGCTACTTGGTGGATAGTAGTAATTCTACTATTTACAGTTAAAATTCCCCTTTATTTACTAATTAGTTTCCAGTGGCCTTCGGGTAAGATCTTCGACTGCGAATCAGTGGCGATTTGTGTTCGGGGTTCGCGCCCGCTGACCGTTGGGAACTGGTTCCTAGACTGAAGATTGCGTTAGCATGAAACATCGATGTCTCTAGGTATATTTTAAATATTTAATATTTATAAAAAAAATATTATTGTTTATCACCCCCCATTCCCACAGAGGCTGGGCACTTTTCGAGGAGCTTTAATAACAAGTAGTACAAATAGCTATATGCAATGATCCGACTCGTAGATCACTCTTAGCTACTTGGTGGATAGTAGTAATTCTACTATTTACAGTTAAAATTCCCCTTTATTTACTAATTAGTTTCCAGTGGCCTTCGGGTAAGATCTTCGACTGCGAATCAGTGGCGATTTGTGTTCGGGGTTCGCGCCCGCTGACCGTTGGGAACTGGTTCCTAGACTGAAGATTGCGTTAGCATGAAACATCGATGTCTCTAGGTATATTTTAAATATTTAATATTTATAAAAAAAATATTATTGTATATATATATATATATATATATATATATATATATATTGGTATAAGTTCGTGGTGGCAGCGTGCCTGATGGAGAAAATTGCTGGGCTCATTGTAAAGGCTTCCATGTTAGATCATGTTGCATATTTGATGACGATCTGCTCCTAGTAGGTGGCACAAATACAAGGACAACAAACAAAAGTTGGAAGTCATTCACAAAACGTCTAACCTTAGTATGAGACACAAAGACAGAAAAAAAACAAATCCTCCACTCTATAATAAAGACCAATGCGTATTTATTTGTAAATAATAAAATCTAAATCCGTCCCGTCACACAAAAGTTAGCGAGTAAAACCATGCCATTTTTTAGCTCCATGAGAAAACCATTTCAAATGGTGAGGAGAAGCAAGAAAGCAAATAGCAAGTCAGATAATCCCCCCCTTCCTGCCTGAAATGAATTCGGAAAGAAATCCTACACTCTAAATAAAAAGTCAACAGTTAGTATTTTTTCTTCAAGTCATCAGAAATGATAATAATTTATATATGAAAAATTAAATTACTGACGTAACTAATTCTATTTTTTTAGTGCGAACACTGGCGATGCATAATTTTTTTTAGGCGAACAGGATAGCTACAAATATCTTGGAGTTCTGGAAGCAGACACCATCAAATCTACAGAAATGAAAGAGAAGATTGGAAAAGAATATTTACGAAGAACAAGAAAACTCCTAGAAACGAAATTATATAGCAGGAATCTAGTAACAGGAATAAACACCTGGACAGTAGCAGTAATAAGATACTCTGGACCATTCATAGGCTGGACCAAAGAGGAACTCAGGCACCTGGACCAGAGGACTAGAAAATTAATGACCATGCACAATGCACTACATCCAAAAGACGATACGGACAGACTCTACATGAAAAGAATCGAAGGGGGAAGAGATCTGGTAAGTATAGAAAATTGTGTGGACGACACTAAAAAAGAGCTGGAGAAATACATAACTCAACACAGGGAAATCCTTATCACTGCAGCAAGAGACACCATCCCAACGAACAACTCGGGAAGCACCGAAACCAAAAACAAAACGGCAAGAAAAGAAAAGTGGGAAGAAACAAAACTACACGGACATTTCAGAAGACTGACAAGAGAAGAAACCAACGAAAATAGCTGGGCATGGCTAAGAAAAGGACACTTGAACAGAGAAACGGAATCTCTACTGATGGCTGCACAGAACAATGCAATTAGGACAAACTACATTGAAGCTAAAATAGACAAAACCCAGGAAAACAGTAAATGCAGACTCTGTGGATAAAGAGACTAAACAGTAAATCATATAATAAGTGAATGTAGCAAACTAGCCCAAAACGAATATAAGAACAGACATGACTGTGTGGAGAAAGCAGTACACCGGGAACTGTGCAAACAATTGAATTTCGAATACGCAGACAAATGGTACAAACATAAGCCAGAAACAGTACTGGAAAACGAAAAACACAAAATCATCTGGGATAGGGATATACAAACAGACAAACTCATACAAGCAAGGAAACCGGATGTTATAATAATCAACAAGAAGGAAAAATCTTGCAAAATCGTAGACTTCGCCGTTCCAGCAGGCCACAGAGTGAAGATCAAAGAAACGGAAAAATAAAGCAAATACACAGAACTAGCTAGAGAACTGAAAGGAATATGGAGCATGAAGAAAGTCAGTATAATACCAATAATCGTAGGAGCACTAGGAACAATCACCAAAAACCTGGAAAAAAGACTGGGAGAAATTGGAATCAAAGGGATCATTGGAACTATACAAAGGACAGCGATGATCAAAACAGCTACAATCTTAAGAAAAATCATTTAATGCGGAAACTAACCTGCATAAGCTACGAAGGGTCACATGGAATCTAATACAGGAAGAAAACAAAACTACCGAAAGAAGACATCACAAACAAAGAAACAGAAAATGCAAGAAACATCACTTAATAAGCTCCCCCCTCACCCCCAATAAATTACAGCGGCCTCAACTGACACGACACAAAAATGAACCAATGAGAATAACATCCAAGATGAGGACAGTAGTCCAAATAATCCAAATTATACACCTTATAATTAATTGTTATTTAATGTTATATAAACACAAAATAATGTAAATGCTCTTTGTTCATGTTTATTTTAAGCGTTTGTTTTTGTGAATGAACACATTTCTCCATTTCTTATATGCACATTGGCTGCTATAACAAATTAGATTGCCAAGAAATGCTATAATACATTTCTCTATTTCCTATATACCCACTGAGACATTAACTGCTATATTTTTGAAACCCTGTCTTTTTCTATTGACTACTAAACCAAATTAGACTGCTATGAAATGTTATAACACATTAATCCATTTATTATATGCACATTGAAACATTGACTGCTATATTTTCTAAACCCTGTCCTTTTCTATTGACTACTAAAACAAATTAGGCTGCTATTAAATGCTATAACACATTTCTCCATTTTTATATGTACATTGAAACACTGACTGCTATATTTTCTAAACCCTGTCTTTTTCTATCGACTACTAAAACAAATTAGACTGCTATTAAATGCTATAACACATTTCTCCATTTATTATATGTACATTGAAACATTGACTGTTATATTTTTCTAATTCCTGTCTTTTTCTCTTGACTACTAAAACAAATTAGACTGCTACGAAATCTTATAACACATTAATCCATTTATTATATGCACATTGAAACATTGACTGTTATATTTTTCTTACCCTGTCTTTTTCTATTGACTACTAAAACAAATTAGACTGATATTAAATGCTATAACACATTTCTCCATTTTTTATATGACATTGAAACACTGACTGCTATATTTTCTAAACCCTGTCTTTTTCTATCGACTACTAAAACAAATTAGACTGCTATTAAATGCTATAACACAGTTCTCCATTTATTATATGTACATTGAAACATTGACTGTTATATTTTTCTTACCCTGTCTTTTTCTATTGACTACTAAAACAAATTAGACTGCTATTAAATGCTATAACACATTTCTCCATTTTTTATATATACATTGAAACATTGACTGTTATATTTTTCTAACCCCTGTCTGTTTCTATTGACTACTAAAACAAATTAGACTGCTATGAAATGTTATAACACATTAATCCATTTATTATATGCACATTATTGAGACATAGACGGCAATATTTTTCTAACTCCTGTTTTTTTTTATTTATTGTTTTATTTCTTTTTTTATTTTGGGTAAAAAGTGGGAGGGAAAAAAAGAAATAAAACTATATATTTAATAACATTATATATCATACTTCTAAAAAAAGTTCAATCAAACCGAAAGGATTTTATAAACAAAACGATGAGTTGCAACTTTTTGTAAGTGACTTGCTTTTGTTATTTATTTCCTACAACAATATATATATATATACCTTTAATATATTTTTCACTATTATCTACTGCATCGAGAGCAAACAAATTTCCCTCCTGGATAACTTTTTTCGCTTTTAGACCACCATTCACCACTTGGATTATTTTTTAATCAACCTCTTTGATATCTTTCCTGGAGCTATTTTAAACTTTTTGGACTTGGATGAACTGTATAGGTTTACAAAAAAGTATGTTTTGGGCCGATATATTTGATGTTTTATATACTTTATGTATTTTTATATATATTTTTTTATATATTTTCAAAGTTTAATTTTTATTACCTGCAGTAATGTCATTGCGGTAATGGTCCTCTGAGGAGAAGATTTTCTTTGAAAACTCATGAGTTAAGGACTTTAAAGAACTTTGCCTGAACATTGAATTGTAATAAAATTTAATTCGTACCTTATTTTATTCTTTCACTTTATCTATTGCTATATATATATATATATATATATATATATATATATATATATATATATATATAGATGTGTGTGTTTTTGTGTGTGTGTGAAATATGAAAATAAAGATAAAGATTATATCTCTAAATTATATCCTATCTTGAATAGTCAATGCTCGATATACAAGATAGAGCAATAGTATAAGTAAATAAGTGATGAGAATAACAATTGGATAGGATGCCATATTTTTCTGGTAATTCATTTCACTGCCAACAAACTATCATTTGGATTGTAATACCAAAATCTTCTAGAATGGAACGTTTTCAAAAATTCGGATGCCTAGATTACTTTCAACCCATCACTCTACATTTGCTTCATGCTTTCAATACTCGAATTTGATTATACAAACTTTTTTATGCTTCTTCAGTGGTGATGACTTTCTTTGCATATTTTAAACTTTTTAAATTGTTTATATTTTTTAAATTTTATTTATACTTTTATATTTTCAAATGTTTGTATTATAGTAAATTTTACTGACTTATTCATCGAATTTCCTTTGATGTTATCTTTGAAAATATATGGATTAAGGAAAGGATAAAAGATTTTTTATATCATCCTTATTCTAACAATTGATGATTTAATAAATATTGCATTGTATCTAAGTTTTATTCTGATCACTTATCTTCTATATATATATATATATATATATATATATATATATATATATATATATATATATATATGTATATATATATATATATGTATATATATATATATATATATATATAAAATAGAAGAATAAGACTAAATTAAAATTGTTGGAATAGGTTATGTGATTTATGTTGCTTACTCTGAAGTGTGGTTTCAAGATGGCCGACTTCCGAGGGTCGAACGTGAGTTCAAATTTTCCTTTTGAACGTTTATCTATCATGTCACACTACGTTTTTCAAATTAAGAACTTTTTATGTACTTTCTGATGAGCTTGAGGTGGACAGATCCAATATTGACATAATAATGTTGAAAGGAAATTGTAGTTTGCTTGAAGCATTGCTGGTAAATATAAATGTAATTGCTCGTAAATATAAATGTAAGTTCGTGAGGCAGGAGCAATGTGATATAGGTACTGGAACAAATTAACAAAAATAAATGGGAAGAGAAAATATGAATGGAATCTCAAATCAATTTATTAATATTTCACGGTTTAACGGTTTAAATACCAGAACAGTAAATATAAAAAAAGTTTACTGTCAACCAATTTAAAAGGTAAAGGTAAACTTTAATTATCAAAAGATCAAAAATATGACCGAGTGGTCGAAAAGGCGAGATGGACACAACTGTTGACAAATGCCGGATTACAAACTTACATTTATAATAATGCTGGTTGGTTTACTTTAAGCGAAACGATTCGTAAATAAACTTTGCTTATATATATATATATATATATATATATATATATATATATATATATATATATATATATATATATAAAAGACTCTCTCACGTCGATTTCGACGTATGAGTGCCCTGCCTGGGGCGGCCCGCGCCTGAATTTGTAATTGTAAGGGTTGCGCAATCCCCAACAATCGCTCTCCTGAGTCGGCATTGTAGTAGTACAAGACGACTGGAAACAATGCCGAGATAAGCAGAGCGCACATACAGCACCTGGTATTCCTAAATGGTCACCCATTTAGTACTGGCCAGGCTCGACGCCGCTTAACTTCGATGATCTAACGGGAACCGGTGTGTCAACGTGATTGTGCCATATATATATATATATATATATATATATATATATATATATATATATATATATATATATATATATATATATATATATATATATATATATATATATATATGTTTTATGCACATCTATTCAATGATTGATTTTGTTTGAAACTGATATGTACAGTTATTTGCCTTTATATTCCACTGGAATGTAGTTTTTTATGTTCACCCGTATGCAGCCTATTTTATTTTATTGGATGCACTGTTAGTGGTTGTATACTTATGTATCTTGATATGTTACTTTTGTATATATATATGGATATTTTAATGGACTGGTCTGGGTATGGGTATGTTCAGTGTTGTGTGTGTAGCATGTCTGCACTTGTGCATGTATGCCCTTGCACATATGTGCTTACATGGGTTGCATGAAAAGACTTGAATATTTAATGATGTGTATGTCTCATACTGCATATGCATATGTTTCTGTCTATTAACTTATATATTCTGTGTCTATTAAATACATGCCAATACTTATTGGAATTGATATGGTTTGCTTACCATTCTCCACTTTTAGTTTAACACATAACCATAATTCGACCCTTTTAAAATGCTTAGTTATATATCTATTAATTGAACCGAATCTTATTTGCATGTCGACTGAAGTATTAAGTTATATGCATTCTTTAATTACATATAGTCAAATTGATATATTTTTAAATCATACTCCATTTCCCTTTTTATTTATCCCATCCACCTTACCTTTTTATAATCCTCATTATAATAATAATTGTAAAAATAATAATAATAATAATAATAATAATAATAATAATAATAATAGTTATTATTATTATTAACATTACCACTATAATAATTATTATTACTAGCGGGACCCGTTTAAATTACACGAAATGATGTTTTCAATACTAATTATCTTGTTTCTAACCTATACATTACTTTGTAAATGCTTTAGATTAAATTAAATTTGGCTCCAATTCATGAGTAGCATACAAAGATTTGGAAGGTCATTGCTTTTGATGTAAGCGTGACACATAAAATAACACACGCTATCGTATTAATATATGTCTTCCCGGTCGTTCCCTCCCTACCTCCCTTCGATGTAGAAAAAAAAATCTTAGAGATTGGTTGGGATCAAACTATCAACCAGTCGGGCCGACGTCAAAATCCTACGTCGCTATCAGTTGTGTCAAAGGAAAATACTTGAAATATTACGAAAATTAGGTGACTTGAATGCTTTTCCAAATCTAGGTGCGGCACGCATGCGCAGAGCTTTTGATGTAAGCATGACACACGAACACACACGCTATCGTATTAATGTATAGAATAGAAGATTATCATCATTAATGTTAATATGAAAATAAAGAAGTGTTACTATGTAACAAAAAGAATGTAAACACGGACTTCGATAACGTATATGGAGAGAATAGTTTATTCGCGCTCCATTACAGAATATAGGTAAAACAATAAAGGCGGTCTCATTACTTTTGTCCGGAAGCCGCCTCCCGCCTGGGAGAGTATTCAGGGGGAGATCACTCGCATAGATTAACAGTTCTTCCCCTCTTTTCTCTTCTTTTCAATTAAGCATCATATATTCTGCAAAAGAGGAAAAAAAGGTGTATTTACATTATACAGATGATTCCTTTGGTTCCGATATGAAACCAAGGATCTTAAATGATGGCACTCTCTTCTTTGTCAGAGAGTCAGCAATTTGTACATCAGTTGGTATCCAAGAGACCTCTGCAATTTCTTTTCTGTCAATCATTTCTCTCAGAATAACCATCTCTATACGAAGCCTCTTATCCAAAATTTGGGTTGAGGAATGTACAGAATCATAGAGACATGAATTGTCTGTTTTGCAGAAGATGTTGATGTTATCAATACTGTCCTTCAATTGCAATACTTCTAACAACAGTTTTCTATAAAAAATGCAGGCTTCTACCATGTCAACCATGGCTAAAGTTTCAGCAGCTAAGGTACTTTTGACGACTCTTCTGATCTGCTTGGATTGCCAAGCAATGGGCATATACTTGTCATTTCCTCCAACCAAAAAGAGTATATAGCCTCCTTGTGAACCTCCATCGGTTAAATTACCAAAAGAGGCATCACTATATGCAATAATCTTTAGGTCCTCAAGATTCCCTAAATCAGGAATATCTATATGAAATTTTTCTTTTTTTGCTTTCTTTACCACCCTGTTAGCCTGTTTTAAACATTCTACATTTTCCTGTTTTAGCATTGAACTTAACTCACTAACATCATAACTAAGATCAGATCTGGTTTAGGTGGCTAACCAATTAAGTTGGCTGATCAATTGCCTGGTTTCGGTAACTTCTGTTGTAGATATTGCATCTTTCGAATTTCTACCTCTCTCCGGTGGGATACACTTGAACTTCTTGACATATTCGTCTTGTCCAAGCTTAACATCATTCCTGTTTTTCCTTATGCTCAATCCTATATACTGGAACTCCTCAACTTCTTCAGACTTGACCTCAAACAAGTGACGAACCCTGTCCATAACTCTGGTCTGAAAGATCTCGGAGCCTGCAAAGCAAAAACCATCGACATGAGTGGCGATTATACCGTGCAGTTTGTTGCCAAAGTTCCATGTAAATGGCTTGATCATATTTTGAAACGATTGCTCCTGACTTCAATAATTCCTCCTTGAGTGTCAGATACCAGGATCTTGATGCATCAGTTAAACCATATACGCATTTGGAGAGTTTTCAAATATATCCTGGAGATACATTGGCTTCCTTAGAAGGATCCAAATAGACTAATCGGTCTAACTCTTTGCTCTGTAGGAATGCTGTTTTTATGTCGATTGACCTGCACACCCAATGGTTAGATGCCATTATGGCCAAGGCTATATGTAGACTTTCTTTAGAGCATGTTGGAGAATCGTTTCTTATATTGCCAGCATCCCTGTCCTTAAAGCCTCTCGTTACAAGTCTAGCTTTATGAACTTGTTTGTCATTGACATTTTTATTAGTATAAACCCATCTTGTGGATATCTTGGGTTGGCCTTGGTCAGGTACTTGGGTGTAAACTTTATTTTTGACCCAGCTTTGGAGTTCTTTCTTCCTTGCTGTTTCCAGGTCATGATTAGAAGAAGAAATCATTATGTTTTCCTCATTATTGGTCTGACTTCATCTGCTTTCCATTCCAGTACTCCATGTTCAAAGTCTAGCCAAAATAGTTCACCTTGTTCCATAGCCACATTCATTAAATGCTTATTTTTGCCGGTGGCTTTGCCCGCTCTACTTATGACATTCAATGTTCTCCATTCTGAATCATCATCATTGGCAAGTTTACACTTAATAGATTGTCCTGGTTTGGGAAGCTCGATTGTTTTTAAAATGGGTGTTTGTTGTGTATGTCTCTCCCTCGCAGTTTGATGTTGTGCAACCTGATCATCCAGAGTTCCTAATTCTTCATCCACATTGTTCTCCACAGAAATTGGTGTGTTTGAAGGTCCTTCAAGCTCACTTTGTGAAGTGGTGGGTTCAATTGCTGATTAAGTTTCAGAGGAACTTTGATATGCTTCTGGGTGGGGCACTAAACGACAGAGGTGCACTCTTACATATGTGCCTCCATGTTTAACAAGCACCTGCTTGTGCTCCCACCCTATAACAGTTCCTGGACCAAGCCATCTATCACAGAGATTTCTCTTATAAAACACAATATCACCATTTTTGTACGATTGTGTTATGCCAGTTCTCACTTGATGACGAAGTGCACGTCTTAATTTTTCCGAAGACTCACACATTATAAACTGCTTTCTAGTTGCATGCATGGCATTCAGGTTACTGGCAACAACCTCATTGGTAGAGACACCTTCTAATGCAGGGAGTTTGTCATTCAAAAAGGAGGGCAGGTTGGGATTCTTACCAAAAACAAGTTGATTGGGACTAAATCCGTGAGCACTGTGAAGTGTATTCTTGGCGCTTATAGCCCATGCTAGTGCTATGTCAAAGCTGCAATTTGTGTCCTCTATGGTCTTCTTTACCATTTCTCCCAATGTCCCATTATGTCTTTCATTTAAACCATTACTCCATGGACTTTCAGCAGCGGTAGTACACACAACAATATTTAAATTCTGTGCCATGTCCCGAAATGATTGGTTATCAAATTCCCTGCCATTATCGATTAAGATAGATCCTCGAGTCCCAAAATATGCTATCCAGTGCTTAAATATAGCTCTGATTATGTCAGATCTTTCCTTGGTGGGAATCCTGACGCCGACACTGTATCTGGTAGCATGGTCAATCAGGTGCAGGACTTTGTTACCATTGATTTTTTTAATATTCATGGCAACGGTTTCATTAAAATATGATCCTAAAGTGAATCCAACAATAGGTCTAGGTTCAGTCCTTTTATAGCGAATACATACTTCACAGGAACTTGGAAGTGCTTGCAAAATTTTTATGAATTCGGGATCTCTTATACCTGCATTCCTAACTAAATCACATAACTTCTTACTACTAGGATGACTAAATTGTCTATGTAATTTGGTTGCAATTTTTAATTTTTCTGACTTGTTTATCGAGGAGATTTCTTTAACGAAAAGTATATGTTTGAACTTACCCCTGTCCGGTAGAGGTTTGGTAATAGGGATGTGATAATGACCAGACGATGTGCATCTCAATGGAATTTTCTTTTTAAACATCGTAACGCTGTCATGTTCAAAGTTGAGACAAGTCCCGGCCCTTTTCATAGTGTGTTTGCTCAATAAAAGTGGAATGTCAGAGTCCACAACATCAGTGACGATACTGACTTCGATGTCTGCGATGACGCATGGTAGAGTAACGTTGTAAAGAGAGTTCAACTTATTTCCAACGCCGAATTTAAAAGTTCTCACTCCTTCTTTAGTGATTATCTTTTTTTTCTGTGCGTCTGTTAACGTCTCAAGAAAACATTCATACCATTTTGTCCCGCAAATGGTACCAGATGCACCACTATCTAGGACAGCGGAACCAAGTGTCTCACCTAGAAGAGTGTTGCCGTTTTCCTCACGTTTTTGCTGACTCATAAGCACGATGTTGGCCAGGGAAAGATAACTCGTCTTCATTGTCCTCACGTTTACCTCTGGTATCGTTAACAGAAGGGCAGTTGTAAGACCAGTGAAACTTGCAACCACATTTAAAACGCACAGTGTTGTTCCCTTCAGGACCGAGCGGGTTTATTTTTTTTGTGTCAGTAGAGCGTGTCCTGGTATTGTTGATATGTCGTCTTCCACCACGGTTTGTCTTTCCTCGTCGATTGTTGAAATTCGAATCCCGTCAGTGTGAAGAGCGACCGTAATATATCTCGTTAGAGTCCGTTTCATTTTTCGTAGCAGGAAAAGTTATTTTCCCTGTCGTACGTTTAGATGCCAGTGTTTGTAGCAGAAAAATCTCAACGACGGTCGAAAACGCCCAAGAAACTCTTTTTAGTAGACACCGGAACAACACTCGTAAGGGACTCTGGATTAGTGCACACCGCCTTCTTCTCCAACGTCTTCTTCTTCCACGTCTTGTTCTTCCACGCCTTGTTCTTCCACGTCTTCTTCTTCTTTAAAAGCGTCGCCGTCGTCTTCCGTTGACTACGTTTTTCCTCACGCCATCTTGCCTCCAGCGACCCGCTTTTATTTTAAACACGAGATTTCACATGATCACCTGGTAATATTAAGCCACCGACACCATCTTGCCATTTTTTGGGCGGTCCACCCCTGCAAAGTGTGCACGAGACCGTTTGCCAGGTAATCCCATGTTTTCACAATTTCTTACACACTTCCCCTGATCTCATTATCACAGAAAGAGCAGGGAGGCGGTGTCCTTTTTCTTCAAGTGCTTCTTCGGAGAGGGGGATTCGGGGCTTCATCATCATCTGTGCTGCCTTCCGTGGCATGAACGTCGGCGAACCTAAGGCTGCGCATCGCAGCATCACTGTCCGGGCTTTCATCAGCAGTAGGAGGGTCAGTACATTCAAGGTTACCACTCTCAGTGTCGCTGTGCGATGAAGCCGTCATGAACCAGAATGATGGTTCGCTGGTCACGGATTCAATTTCACTATCCACATCAAGTGGCAGCTGCGTTTGGAATACCGATCTTAAGTCTTTAATGTGATGGGGTACTCCATCAACTCGCACCGCCTGCGGGCTGATCACTTCAGTGACACGACCGGTTCCGTAGCGAGTCGTTCACTGGCCGCGGGTTTTTTTTAACCCAAACGACATCTCCTTCTTTTATGTTCTCCTGTGGTGGCTCTGGTTCCGGCAGTGAGCTGCTCTCCAAACCTCTTGCCATGACATGGTATGTATGTAGCGCGTTGGCTGGCGCAGTGGAGGGTGAAACATCGTCCTTAGGGGTGACGTTATAACAATAGACTGCTTCAGGTACCGTACACCCCTTCCGCGCTGCGATGGTCTTGACAGTCCTATGGTTGCACTCAATAATTCTGTTCCCACTGGGCACATTGGCACACCGAAAACGCAGATGGACACCCCAGCCATCTACAAACTGTTTGAACGGCGCACTAACAAAAGCGGGGCCATTGTCGGTCAATATCTCAGAAGGAGGGCCACGCTCGAGAAACACACTTTCCAACTCATGGACAATGGCAGCCGTGTCCTGCCGGCGATGGGACCGCCACAATGCAAATCTGGACGGTCCGCAGTCAATAAGTGTCAAGAAATGACCCCGTTGTAGTGAGTTATGTCCATCGCAATCCTATCCCAATTACACTTCACACCGAGTGTGCCCTTCTTCCACCGGACAGGTGCTGGGTCGATCGATTGGCAGGTGTTGCAGCTTCTCACAACAGATTTCACAGCCCTCCGTGACACAGACGGGTCAACCAACCTGGCGAAGTAAAGGGTTCGGTTTACACCGGGGTGCCCGCTCTGGCAATGGACATCAGCGATACGCTCCGGGCTGAGGCTACGTCCCACCGCAGTGCAATTTACAGGTGCTGGCTCGTTCACTTCTTTCGGCAGGTCTAGCCAACGGCGTGGCACACTGGTCAGACGATCCGCTCGATTCAAACAGGACTGCACCAGTGTCACATTTATGACCAAGTTGTATTCCTTGATGGTTTCGGTTAGGGTAGCAAGCCGCCTCCGGATTAACATTTCGGCCGATGCCTTCGTTGTCAGCCGTGCTTTTCCGTTCAAGGCATCAGTCATCCACCGATGCACACACGTGGAATCCGTGATAACGTGGAGGACTCTAGCCTGCCACTGAAGCGCTAGATTGACTCCTTTCAGTGTAGCATCGAGTTCAGCTAGGTTTATGTGCTTAGCGTCATTCTCTGGCCGGAGCCAGCAGGCATCTTCTATTATACTTCCGTCGACTGCCAGAGCAACGCCAAGGACAAGTGAGCTGGCGTCCGCCCAAACTGTAAACTCACTCCCATCGACGCACCAGCTCCCCCGTACAGGGTCATCATTGGTCACTCTGGCCACAGCTTCCACCAGCATGCTTCGCAGGGCAGGATCACACACCTCATCGTCCCATCCTGTTGACAAAGAAGTTGCCCGTCGCTTTATAGCCGCCACAGCCACTCGGAGCCACCCACACACAGGGAAGTGACCCACCAGTTTTCCACACACGGAAAACGTGCTCCGACGTGTGATGGTAGATGGGATTTCCGGGATTTCACCACCTCTTCCCCATTGGAGGCCATCTGCACTTCCGCTCACTTGCAGCCCGAGCACTTTCGCTCCATCCTGCAGCCACTCCGGCTCCTTGCACGACAACCCGAAGTGCTCAAAGTGTTCTTTGATCGCCTGGGCAGACAAGAGGCTCTCATTGACAAAAATGTCGTCTATATAAGACGATGTCGCCTGTTGCACAGCTTCATCCTGACGCCGGATCGCCTGCATGATCGCCATCATGATGCCCGGGGCTACATTCAGGCCGAACCCCAGCCTGGTCAAGCAATAGCGAGTTCCTTTGATTACCACCGTCTGGAACGGCCAAACCGATTTCTCAACACGTATTTGCAGGTAGGCTCTTCGCAAGTCCAGTATGGCTGCTTCCGCACCCTGCCGCCGCCACTCTTGCAGTTTATGAGCACAGACGTCAGCCCCCGCAGTGTACGGGTCAACGTGTTGATTGAGTTCCCGGTAATCAAGAACAGGGCGAACTTTCTGCTTGTTCTCTTGTCTGATAGCCATCAGGGGAATTAGCCCCCGTGGGAACCCGAGCTCATCCTCTGGGTATGGAATTAACCAGCCGTTATCCAGCCACACTTGAAGTTCTGCCTCGTACCGCCCCCTAAGCCACGCAGGAGGGGGATACTCTGTCAGCCGATTCCGTAAAGACACTGGTGGCTGGTCGCCTGCCCACTTCCAGGACGCTGTCCAAGTGTTTGTGCTCTTGTCGTATTCTGCGTGGAAATCGGGTTCATCAAGAGTGATTGCTGCACACATTTGTTTGTCCGGCGCTGTTCACAGTAATTCCGCCTAGCTGTGTGATAGTGTCCATTTCCAAGAGAAGGTCATATCCGAGCAGCTCCCCATCGACCACCAACACCGTCACAGCCACCGGGGGGGCCATTGTCAATGCTGATATGAACAACACTGACCCCACAACACACCAATGAGCCTTTGCCGACAGTTAGGACAGGATCTTTCTTTTCTTCCATGTGGTGCAACATTCCTTTCGAAGGAGGGTTTGGGTACAGCCGGTATCAACCAGCGCTGAACGTTTACACCCATCAACTTGAACTGTCACTGCAGGAAGCGCTTTGTTCAATGCCGCTTTGGGGAGGGTGCTAGCGCTGCGGCGTCCTCCCCTTGCCCGTTTCCCGGACAATTCCGTGCTATGTAGCCTGGCTTATTGCATTGGTGACACCGTATTACTTTTCGTGCTCCATAATTTGGGGTGCGCCTTGTGCCGCTTCTGCAGTCTCTGGAGAAGTGGTTGGGGCCACCACATGTATAGCATCGTAGGCCCTCTGTTGGCGAGTCCAGGGTGTCAACCGCTGCAGAGACCAGTTCTCGATCGTCCTTCAAGATGTTTCGTGCTCTCGCCAACAACTCCTCCAATCCAATCTCTGTGAGTCTCGACGATGCCCGCAGCAGTCGACTTGCATCATCCGGAAGTCCAGATAAAAAGGCGCATGCCAATATGCGGTCACTCGCACCGCCGAAGGGAGCAGCAAGCTTTTTCAAGTCGGCCATGTAGACGTCTACTGTCTCCCCCGGCCCAAGCCGGCATTCGGAAAATTGCCTGGAGGCAATAAAAGGATCTGTACCAAATGCCCCGTACAGTGCTTTTGCAATCTGCTCCATGGTCGCATCATCCCCGAGCTGCTGGTACACGGCGTAAGCCCCCTTAGTGAGTCTCAATGGGATGACCATAGCTGGGTCTTTAATTTTGCACAACCGGCAAACACGCTTGGCCTTCTCCAGCCATTCGACCACCGATGGACCAGCAGGAGAGCCGTCGAATTCCGGAATTAATCTAATGTCGAATTTCTCCATAACAAAGCCGAAATAGCTTGTAGCAGGAAAAGTTATTTTCCCTGTCGTACGTTTAGATGCCAGTGTTTGTAGCAGAAAAATCTCAACGACGGTCGAAAACGCCCAAGAAACTCTTTTTAGTAGACACCGGAACAACACTCGCAAGAGACTCTGGATTAGTGCACACCGCCTTCTTCTCCAACGTCTTGTTCTTCCACGTCTTGTTCTTCCACGCCTTGTTCTTCCACGTCTTCTTCTTTAAAAGCGTCGCCGTCGTCTTCCGTTGACTACGTTTTTCCTCACGCCATCTTGCCTCCAGCGACCCGCTTTTATTTCAAACCGAACTCTCGTGTGCGCGAGAGAACACGAGATTTCACGTGATCACCTGGTAATATTAAGCCACTGACGCCATCTTGCCATTTTTTGGGCGGTCCAGCCCTGAAAAGTGCGCACCGAGACCGTTTGCCAGGTAATCCCATGTTTTCGCAATTTCTTACACAGTGTAAGCAACAACATCTTCATTCTTTATCACGACGGGCGTCGTGTTGCTAGACGGTGCGTTTGAAGACTGTCTGTGCATAATCTTTCTTAACTGCCCGACATGGAAGATAGTGTCAATTCGCTGACGGTAGCTTTGATTAATCTTTCATTTTCGGGAGTGAGAGCGGCACCGTTCAATGCCCTGAACGCAAGGACGGGTTCGGGTAGGGCGATGTTGAAATCTTTCATCTTGGCGACAGTTAATGAGAAAGTCTTCCACTGATGTATCGGGCTGTCTGCGGTATGCTTCAAACGTCTCGTAGGCTAGAAAAGCCGACTGATTAACATCTTCTAAAGAAAGGGTATCCAGTTTTTCATATAGATGAGTCATTCTGTCCTTGGAATTAAAGGCCACCACGTCCAATTCTAGAGCAGCTTCTCTGGGTTTTCCTTCCAGCGAAAGAAATACTATGGGGGGGGGGGCACGTTTCGTCTTCTTCTCAAGCGACGTAGCCATCTCCCAAATTTGCATCTCTTTTTTCCACGTGCTGTATTTGTCATCAATTAAGACAGGCGGTGAAATGAATTTTGAAGCCATAACAACTTTTCGCTTTGCTACCAATGTTAATATGAAAATAAAGAAGTGTTACTATGTAATTTTTGTTACATAGTAACACTTCACACGGACTTCGATAATGTATATGGAGAGAATAGTTTATTCGCGCTACATTACAGATTATAGGTAAAACAATAAAGGCGGTCTCATTACTTCCGTCCGGAAGCCGCCTCCCGCCTGGGAGAGTGTTCAGGGGGGAGATCACTCGCATAGATTAACAACAACAACAACAACAATTATTATTATTATTATTATTATTATTATTATTATTATTATTATTATTCGTAGTAGTAGTACTACTACTACTACTACTACTAATACTACTTATAATAATAATAATAATAAAATATAATGGTGATACATAGAATGTAATAACAATGATAATACTACTACTACTACTACTACTACTATTACTACTACTACTACTACTACTACTACTATTATCGTTATTACATTCCATGTATAACCATTATGTTTTTGTTGTTATTATAATCATTATCATTTTAATTTAATTTTTTTTATTATTATGATATTTTGTTACTATTATTATTATTATTATTATTATTATTATTATTATTATTATTATTTGTACTCACTAGGAGTTTTCACACAAGTTATCGTCAGTGATTGCTCACTGATAATAACCGGTGGTGTTCCGTGGAGTCTGAGTGACAACAAGTCTCCCCAGATTCCAGTACTCCCCACCTCCTTCCGATAACCATTGCAAATGACTTTGCGGTATCGCAACAGCTGCTTACCATTGATTTTTCGCTGGTAACGACCATTGGTCTCCTTTGGGATTTGGGTGGCAATAAACCTTCCCAAGATCCCAGTACTCTCTGCACTCTTCCAGTGGAGGTCTGGTTAGTGCTCTCCCTCCTCGATCTTCCCATCCTCCTTTACCCGTTACGATTATTTTGTGTGGTATCAGCCGAGGCTGGTTCTATCACTTTTTTTTGTAGGGGGGGGGGGGCAGTTTATGATTTCTTTCAGTTTCTGTTCCTTGGGTTCATGTGATGGTCTGATTCCTGTGGTTTTGTTTTCTTCCTATTGTAACTTCCATGTGATTGGTTACCGTTCGTAGCTTATGCTGGTTAGTTTCCACATTTGAGGATTTTCCTTAAGATTGCAGCTGTTTTCATCAATGGTGTCCTTTGTATGGTCTCAGTTATCCCATTGATTCCATTTTCTCACAGTCTTTTTAAAACTTTTTTTTTGGACTGTTCCTAGTGCTCCTACGATTGTTAGTATTATATTGACTTTCTCATGCTCCATATCCCTTTCAATTCTCTGGCAAGTTCCGTGTATTTGTTTTATTTTCCGTCTCCTTGAGCTTCACTCTGTGGTCTGCTGGAACGGCGAAGTCTACGATTTGGCAGAATTTTTCGTTCTTGTTGATTATTATGACATCCGGTCTCTTTGCTTGTATGAGTTTATCTGTTTGTACATCCATATCACAGAGGATTTTGTGTTTTTCATTTTCCAGTACTGTCTCTGGTTTATGTTTGTACCATTTGTCTGCATGTTCGAAATTTAATTGTTTGTATAGTTCCCAGTGTACTGCTATCCCCACACAGTCGTGTCTGTTGTTGTATTCTTTTTGGGCTAGTTTGCAACATTCACTTATTATATAATTTACTGTTTCGTCTCTTTGTCCACACAGTCTGCATTTACTGTTTTCCTGGGTTTGATCTATTTTAGTTTTGATGTAGTTTGTCCTAATTGCATTGTTCTGTGCAGCCGTCAGTAAAGATTTCGTTTCTCTGTTCAAGTGTCCTTTTCTTAGCCATGCTCAGCTACTTTCGTTGGTTTCTTCTATTGTCAGTCTTATGAAGCGTCCATGTAGGTGTTTTTCTTCCCGCTTTTCTTTTCTTGTCTTTTTGTTTCTGGTTTCTGTGCTTACCGAGTTGTTGTAATTATTATTATTATTATCATTATTATTATTGTTGTCGTCGTCGTCGTCGTCGTCGTCGTCGTCGTCCTCCTCCTCCTCCTCCTCCTCCTCCTACTACTACTACTAAATTTTACTATGTAAGTTCCTAAGAAATTTTACTTCTAATATCAGACTTTTTCATTTAACTTAACTCGGAAATGGCATATCCCTGGGTAAATGGTATATGCATGCACGTCTGCCATCAAAAATATATGTATGATCTGTGTGTAATTTCATTAGACAACGATATGATCCCCCCCCCAACTCACTGTGTCAACCGCATAATATCTGACCCATTTAAATCTGGCAGCGCAAACAATATAAATCTCATTTAACCTTGATTTGACGACGTTGGAAATTCAAATATATGCAAGTTTAACTGTAAGTATGTTAAAATATATAAAAATGTTTTGAATTTAGTCACGTGACCCTTATGGATAGAAATTTCGCTTCACTCTATAATATGAAGGCGTACAGAACGGACCTTTTTGGGGGCCTGAGGATGTTGAGCTTATTATAGCTACAACTGAAACATGTGCCGAAATGTGTAGCCATGCTATGTTTGTATCAATAAAAAATTGTTATTATAAATAAATAGCTGTATTTATGATAAAGCACTATTATATAAACACAGTAAAGCTTAACTGGACTTTTACCCTCTGAATACGAACCTTATTGTGGTGACGTGTTCCACAGATTGGAAGTTCTCAGAAAGAAACTCTGTTCATGGAAATTCCGTTTGATACTAGGCACACAGAGGAAGTAAGAAAAGTTCTTTGCAGTTGTGGTAATAAAGAAGAGTTCTTGCTGTGAATGTCTTACAAGGGGGAAACTAGAGATTTGAGCTCAGTCGAGCACCTTCCATGGTATCACTGAGGTAAATCACATCCCTCCCCATGAGCATACTAAACGAAAAGAATGATCTAGATATCCCAAAGTCATTCATCCATTAACCCAATAAATCATCCCTCAGGAATGTTAACGATTTTACCAGTTTTATTTCAATTCTATTTGAAGTTGAAAATTATTTTATGACTGCTCTAAAATGTCAACGTACCAGAATTCACGCTCTATTTCAGAGTAATCAGTCATCACGCAAGTCATTTGCAGATTTGAAAATACTGTATTTCAAAAATGAATCAGTCATGCAAGGTTCAAATCCTTGCAGATTTATTATGATCATTTATGCATTAATACTTTTGGGCAAGGTATGAGCCTGAAATTTAACCTCTCCCCCCGATATATGTAGAATAGCAAATTGTGTTCAATTGATCTTATTGTCTAAAATTATCACTTTAGACAATACTACTAGAATGCACTAAGGGTAAGAGCGGTCAGATTTATCTCCCCCTAATCCTTTACATTGTATAGGGATCAGAGTTATCTGCCCCTGTTTGTTGTTAATTTTCGTAGGGGCTTTTATATAGTCGTCTGTGTGTAAATAAAGCAAGGCGCCTTGCGCGTGCATTACGATACAACATGATTGTTCATTTCTTATATTTATCCTCCAGCCTGGAATATCAAGTTCATACAAAACAAAGGAATGTCTATGTTGCTTGATTCATCATTGAATTAGTAAATATCCAACACAGGTTATGGGCCTAGGCGACATCCAATGATAATAAGCTGCATGGGACTTTATTTTTGTTTCGGCAAACTTGATTTGTCGTTTGTAGTAGAATTTTTTGTGTTATTTTATAACCTGTAAGATTGAAATATCTGGAACATGACGATGGAAACAAACCTTTCTGTAAATAAATACTTTTGTTAACTCTACCTCCTTGTTGTCTTATTTCTTTTTAGCCCTTTAAGTCCACAACACCTATCATAAGCGATTCTCGTTCTTTTTAGTGCACAAGGTTAATAATCTTATGCTGCTGAAGGGAACGAGAATCGCTTAGGATAGGTAATGTGGCCTTTAAGGACCAAACAGAAATAAGACAACAAGAAGGTAGAGTTAACAAGACTGTGTTTTTACAGAAAGTACAGAAGTTATGTGTTGCCAAAGATTTATCATTGGATTAGTAAAAATAAGGTCACCTATTAATTAAACACATTCACAAAAAAGGGTGAGTCACCCTTGGAGAACACAGAAACAAAGAATAGGAAGTAAAAGTCAGCCGAACCTATATATAAACACACCCGGTAACACGAATTCTATGCATTTAGATTGACGATTCCCTACAGGGATAAAATGCGGAAGCCTCTGTATAGCTTAATTGCCGTAAATATATTTTCATAACTTACTACTTAGCTCTACTCACGTATTGAGCTCTGTTGAAGTAAATACTGAAAATCGATACATAAAATATTATATCTCCTTATAACATTTTATGTGGATACATGAAATAATAATAGATGTATATATATATATATATATATATATATATATATAAAGATAGAAGAAATAAGAGTGATAAACATGTTCGAATGTCCAAATTTATTTCAAATTTCGATTGTTCAATGCAAGGTGTATTCTGTAATAAACCAGTGTTTATTGTTCTTTCCTTAAGCCAAGGCATAGTTTTTCTTGGATTCGCTCGCTAGCATATCTGTCCAATTATTCCTTTCGTTTTTTCCACCATGGCCCAGGAAGTTGCAAAAAATAGCCGGATTTCTTACTTCAATTCCATTTAAGTGCGCTCCATCTACGTTTTAGATTTCAACATTTCACTTTTGGATTTATTTCTTTTTGAACACCTTCTCCATACTGCTCCTACGGAAGATTTTCTTTTTTTCGTCTTCTCAAAAATCTCCTCAACGGACACTCCTTCAACGGACAATTACCATCTGAACAAACCACATATCCTTTTTACACGAACTTTTTTCACCCCATTTTTAATAATATTTTTTTTCTTCAAATATTTGAACTTTGTTTTTTTCTACAGCCAACTTATCTATACGTATTTCTCCTCTGATGATAAGATTTCGATCTTTGAAAAGCCTTGGCTTAAGGAAAGAACAATAAACACTGGTTTATTAAAGAATACACCTTGCATTGAACAATCGAAATTTGAAATAAATCTGGACATTCGAACATGTTTATCACTCTTATTTCTTCTATCTTTATAATTGCTCTATCTCGTATATTGAGCTTAACCTTTTCACTATAGGTCCTATTTACTAAAAGTTTACTTTTGGTTTATATTTATATATATATATATATATATATATATATATATATATATATATATATATATATATATATATATATATATATATAAAATCAGGAAGAGAGAAAATGTTCCGACGTAATGGACATTGAAAAAGGAAAACCAAAAAATATTATTTGTGTATTCATCAACGTTTCGTTTTTATTATAAGACTTTCTCAGGATGATTATCTTGAAGAAAACATCACAACAAATACAGAATGTTTTGGCCACTAGCTCAAAAACTACAGCCGTTTTAGGCAGAAGAAATCAAAATATGAGATACAAAATAGCGGTGGTAAGCAACGGTAGGAGTATGACTTCAATAGGAAGTGGGAGGGTTGTTACAATCAATGCGGAAAGAGTGGATGGCGAACTTAGTCGCGGTTAGATTTAACTTGAATTATGAAAATAGGGAGTGGAAGGTGATATGAGATGTGTTTGTTGCATCTTTCCAATTTAGACGGGAGGTCAGATACTGTCTGGGTCACCTCCCGTCTTTTGAACAGATTGTTATAAAACTTGACAATAAGACCGGAAATACTGTTCGTAATATGATGTTGTTATTTGTGCTAAAAAGTAAACGTTAAATGAAGAAAGATGGATGAAGTTTCATTGTTTTTTATTCATTTAAGTTGCATATTTTTTATTTAAGTTGCATATTTTTTTTATTCAAGTTGCATATTTTTTTTATTCAATTAAATTGCATCATTGTTTTTTTTTATTCTTTTAAGCTGCATATTATTTTATTCATAATATTTCTTATGAGTTGTTTATTCCAAGTTCTATCAAAATTTAAAATTATTTTTCTTAACTGTGTCTTGTTGCCGAAAGAAATATAAATGTTGTGAATTGATGAAACACATCACTACCAGAGGGACAAAAAAAACAGTGTGTATTTGTTATTTGTTTTGAAGATAATAAAAATGTAGCTTTCCAACATTGTGATTGAGTGTATTTATTCCTATTTACCGTTGAACTACAATAGAACATATTGGCGAATTTTGTACGGACCTTTAAGGTGTTCACAAAATTATGAATGATAACAAAATGAAACTTCACAAATTTTTTTTAGAAAACTTCAAAATGTTTATGTCAGTATTTTAAAACAAGCCAGTAAATAGCATAGTAAAAACTTATATTACAGTTTTTTTAGTCTTTCATATCTTGATTACACTTTATTCGAGTTTTTCTATTGCTTTGATTAAAGCAATGGAAAGACTTGAAAAAGTGTAATCAATATATAGAAACACTCGGAAAAAGTGTAATCAAGACATTGAAACACTCGAAATAAGTGTAATCAAGACATAGAAAGACTTGAAAAAAGTGTAATCAAGATATGGAAAGACTTGAAAAAGTGTAATCAAGATATGGAAACACTAGAAAAAAGTGTAATCAAGATATGGAAACACTCCAAAAAAATCGTAATCAAGATATGGACACACTCGAAAGAAATGTAATCAAGATATGGAAACACTCTAAAAAAGTATAATAAAGATATGGAAAGACTTCAAAAAAGTGTAATCAAGATATGGAAAGACTTTAAAAGAGTGTAATCAAGATATGGAAAGACTTGAAAAAAGTGTAATCAAGATATGGAAATAATCGAAAAACGTGTAATCAAGATATGGAAACACTCGAAAAAAGTGTAATCAAGATATGGAAAGACTTGAATAAAGTGTAATCAAGATATAAAAAACTCGAAAAAAGTGTAATCAAGATATGGAAAAACTCGAATAAAATGTAATCAAGATATGGAAAGTATCGAAAAAAGTGTAATCAAGATATGGAAAGACTTGAAAAAGTGTAATCAAGATATGGAAACACTCGAATAAAATGTAATCAAGATATGGAAAGACTTGAAAAAAGTGTAATCAAGATATGGAAAGACTTTAATAAAATGTAATCAAGATATGGAAACACTCTAAAAAAGTATAATAAAGATATGGAAAGACTTCAAAAAAGTGTAATCAAGATATGGAAATACTTGAAAAACGTGTAGTCAAGATATGGAAAGACTCGGATAAAATGTAATCAAGATATGTAAAGACTTGAAAAAGTGTAATCAAGATATGGAAACACTCGAAAAAAGTGTAATAAGATATGGAAAGACTTGAAAAAAGTGTAATCAAGATATGGAAACACTCGAAAACAGTGTAATCAAGATATGAAAAGACTTGAATAAAGTGTAATCAAGATATGAAAAACTTGAAAAAAGTATAATCAAGATATGGAAACACTCGAATAAAATGTAATCAAGATATGGAAAGACTTAAAAAAGTGTAATCAAAATATAGAAACACTTGAAAAAGGTGTAATCAAGATATAGAAACACTCGAATAAAATGTAATCAAGATATGGAAACACTCTAAAAAAGTGTAATTAAGATATGGAAAGACTTAAAAAAGTGTAATCAAGATATGGAAACACTCGAAAGAAATGTAATAAAGATATGGAAACACTCTAAAAAAAGTATAATAAAGATATGGAAAGACTTCAAAAAAGTGTAATCACGATATGGAAATACTTAAAAAAAGTGTAGTCAAGATATGGAAACACTCGGATAAAATGTAATCAAGATATGTAAAGACTTGAAAAAGTGTAATCAACATATGGAAACACTCGAAAAAAGTGTAATAAGATATGGAAAGACTTGAAAAAGTGTAATCAAGATATGGAAACACTCGAAAAAAGTGTAATAAGATATGGAAAGACTTGAAAAAAGTGTAATCAAGATATGGAAACAGTCAGAAAAAGTGTAATCAAGATATGGAAACACTCGAAAAAAGTGTAATCAAGATATGAAAAACTTGAAAAAAGTGTAATCAAGATATGGAAACACTCGAATAAAATGTAATCAAGATATGGAAAGACTTTAAAAAGTGTAATCAAAATATGGAAACACTTGAAAAAGGTGTAATCAAGATATGGAAAGACTTGAATAAAATGTAATCAAGATATGGAAACCCTCTAAAAGAAGAAATAATCATAATTTGGAAAGACTCGAAATAAGTGTAGTCAAGACATAGAAACACTCGAAAAAAGTGTAATCAAGATATGGAAACACTCGAATAAAATGTTATCAAGATATGGAAAGACTTAAAAAAGTGTAATCAAGATATGGAAACACTTGAAAAAAGTGTAATAAAGATCTGGAAACAGTCTAAAAAAGTATAATAAAGATATGGAAAGACTTGAATAAAGTGTAATCAAGGTATGGAGAGACTTAAAAAAGTGTAATCAAGATATGGAAACACTTGAAAAAAGTGTAATTAAGATATGGAAACACTCGAAAAAAGTGTAATCAAGATATGGAAATACTCAAATAAAATGTAATCAAGTTATTGAAAGACTTGAAAAAAGTGTAATCAAGATATGGAAAGACTTGAATAAAATGTAATCAAGATATGGAAACACTCGAAAAGAAGGAATAATCATATGGAAAGATTCGAAATAAGTGTAATCAAAATATGGAAACACTCGAAAAAAGTGTAATCAAGATATGGAAACACTCTAAAAAAGTGTAATCAAGATATGGAAACACTCGAATAAAATGTAATCAAGATATGGAAAGACTTGAAAAAAGTGTAATCAAGATATGGAAAGACTTTAATAAAATGTAATCAAGATATGGAAACACTCTAAAAAAGTATAATAAAGATATGGAAAGACTTCAAAAAAGTGTAATCAAGATATGGAAATACTTGAAAAACGTGTAGTCAAGATATGGAAAGACTCGGATAAAATGTAATCAAGATATGTAAAGACTTGAAAAAGTGTAATCAAGATATGGAAACACTCGAAAAAAGTGTAATAAGATATGGAAAGACTTGAAAAAAGTGTAATCAAGATATGGAAACACTCGAAAAAAGTGTAATCAAGATATGAAAAGACTTGAATAAAGTGTAATCAAGATATGAAAAACTTGAAAAAAGTATAATCAAGATATGGAAACACTCGAATAAAATGTAATCAAGATATGGAAAGACTTAAAAAAGTGTAATCAAAATATAGAAACACTTGAAAAAGGTGTAATCAAGATATAGAAACACTCGAATAAAATGTAATCAAGATATGGAAACACTCTAAAAAAGTGTAATTAAGATATGGAAAGACTTAAAAAAGTGTAATCAAGATATGGAAACACTCGAAAGAAATGTAATAAAGATATGGAAACACTCTAAAAAAAGTATAATAAAGATATGGAAAGACTTCAAAAAAGTGTAATCACGATATGGAAATACTTAAAAAAAGTGTAGTCAAGATATGGAAACACTCGGATAAAATGTAATCAAGATATGTAAAGACTTGAAAAAGTGTAATCAACATATGGAAACACTCGAAAAAAGTGTAATAAGATATGGAAAGACTTGAAAAAGTGTAATCAAGATATGGAAACACTCGAAAAAAGTGTAATAAGATATGGAAAGACTTGAAAAAAGTGTAATCAAGATATGGAAACAGTCAGAAAAAGTGTAATCAAGATATGGAAACACTCGAAAAAAGTGTAATCAAGATATGAAAAACTTGAAAAAAGTGTAATCAAGATATGGAAACACTCGAATAAAATGTAATCAAGATATGGAAACACTCTAAAAAAGTGTAATTAAGATATGGAAAGACTTAAAAAAGTGTAATCAAAATATGGAAACACTTGAAAAAGGTGTAATCAAGATATGGAAAGACTTGAATAAAATGTAATCAAGATATGGAGAGACTTGAAAAAAGTGCAATCAAGATATGGAAAGACTCGAATAAAATGTAATCAAGATATGGAAACCCTCTAAAAGAAGAAATAATCATAATTTGGAAAGACTCGAAATAAGTGTAGTCAAGACATAGAAACACTCGAAAAAAGTGTAATCAAGATATGGAAACACTCGAATAAAATGTTATCAAGATATGGAAAGACTTAAAAAAGTGTAATCAAGATATGGAAACACTTGAAAAAAGTGTAATAAAGATCTGGAAACAGTCTAAAAAAGTATAATAAAGATATGGAAAGACTTGAATAAAGTGTAATCAAGGTATGGAGAGACTTAAAAAAGTGTAATCAAGATATGGAAACACTTGAAAAAAGTGTAATTAAGATATGGAAACACTCGAAAAAAGTGTAATCAAGATATGGAAATACTCAAATAAAATGTAATCAAGTTATTGAAAGACTTGAAAAAAGTGTAATCAAGATATGGAAAGACTTGAATAAAATGTAATCAAGATATGGAAACACTCGAAAAGAAGGAATAATCATATGGAAAGATTCGAAATAAGTGTAATCAAAATATGGAAACACTCGAAAAAAGTGTAATCAAGATATGGAAACACTCGAAAAAAGTGTAACCAAGATATTAAAAGACTCGACTAAAATGTAATCAAGATATTGAAAGACTTGAAAAAAATGTAATCAAGATATGGAAACACTTGAAAAAAGTGTAATCAAGATATTGAAAGACTTGAAATAAGTGTAATCAAGATATGGAAACACTCGAAAAAAGTGTAATCAAGATATAGAAAGACTTGAAATAAGTGTAATCAAGATATTGAAAGAATCGAAAAAAAGTGTAATTAAGATATTTAAAAGCCTCGAAAAAAGTGTAATCAAGATATGGAATGACTCGAAATAAGTGTAATCAAGATATTGAAAGAATCGAAAAAAGTGTAATTAAGATATTTAAAAGCCTCGAGAAAAGTTTAACCAAGATATGGAAAGACTCGAAAAGACTAAGAAATTGAAAAACATCGAGAAACTCTTAACCACAGGTGAAAACTTCTTATAGAGAAAAATTCGCAAGAGCAAGTGACTAAGCTAACTTAAACTCTTTTTTTTAGAATTCTGTTATCATTAACTCAATTGAAGAATTCAGATACATGCCAGAAGAAGGGATCACATTTGCATAAAAGATTCTTCTTCATAGTCAAACTGTTTCCTTGCCCAACTATTGATTGGAAAATTCGGAGCCAATAAAAATGAGAATATTTTAATTATCAGAAAATCCATGAGATATTTTGTTTCCTAAAACCCTTTAGCTCTTAAAGAAATTTGATGAAAAGGATTCACTTTTCAGTACATGTTAGCAATGCCTTTATCTAACAAAAAGGATACAGAAAAGTATACTCTATTCCCAAGCGTAATGAATAAAGAATCTGAGAAATTAAAACACCAAATTCACTCCAGATGTGTTAAAATGCCTTATAATTGTACAAGGTTTACATCTCAAAGAGACATTGAAATGAGATCACGTCTATTAGAAAAACTGGAACAAGATTTAAAGCTGACATTACAAAATATCGCTGAAGAATGTCAATGAATGATCTGACAAAAAGATAACAATTGGAGAATTTAGATACAGGCCATGATAAGAGATAATATTTGGAGCATATTTTCTATCCTTATTTAAAGAAATAGAATTTTGAAATATCCTCGATTCATATTAGACATAAGCCTGAGTCCACAAAGGAATATTGCTCCCAATCAAAATATATACTACACTTTGATCTTAGCCAAAATAGTGTGGAAGCACGATCACGATTTTTAATTTACCTTCCTCTGCGCAATGGTCTGATGTGACAGAAGGTCAAGCTTACTGCGGGGGTGTAACGATTACAAAACGCTACATCGGCGTAATGCCAACAGTAACAATTACCATAAAAAACGGTGATATCCTAAGACATTAGATTTACCCTCATAAAAAGGTAATATTTATAGTTCGTAATGTAAATTTTGTCATAAATATCTGTCCACTTATGTGGAATAGTTAATTAGTGGCTTCAGCTGTGTGGCACGTAGACAGATCGACATATGGCACGCACATATATTAATATATAGATAATTGTATAGAGCTGTTTACTGAAACTTTGTCATATTGAAGTGCAATTTTCTCAGAATGATAGAAGAGAGAAAAATGAAACAGCTGACGAGTTAAGAATTATAAAAAAGATCAAAAAGAGAGAAGGCGTGTTTATTTGCTATTTGTGCAGCCATACGTTAAAAACATCTGACCCAACAAAGGCATTTGCAAAGAGAGGAAGAGCTAACACAGAATACACATGTCAGATAAAAGCTGTTATAATAATTGTCAACCGCCTCAACCATTACAGTAATGTTATCTCCACTAATACTATCGGAAAATTACACATTACTTAGGGACATACAGAGGTAACATGAATCGGAATAAATACATAAAAGATACTGCCAAGTCTGTTGTAAAAAATGTGGGCTTCCTTTACCGGACTAGAAAACTTCTCTTACCTGCTGGTATCCGATATCTCTACAAACCCACCATTCACCCATGCATGGAGCATTTTTGTCATATCTCGACTGGTGCACCAACCACTAGTCTTTCCCTCTCAGACAGGATACAGAAAAGAGTCTCTGACCTAATAAGTCCTGTACTGTCTACAAAGCTCCAGCCCCTGTTCTTAATGTACTTGTACACCGTCAACGTTAATACCCCTGGCCAACCCGACTAGCAGCAAAATCCCCCCCTCTTCACTGTAGAAGTTCCTAGATAGTAAACAACTTTCTACTCTAATAGCTTCTTTCTCTGGACTTTTTGGCTTTTGCAATTCCTTCCCTGTCCCCTGTTTCCCTGACTGTACCAACATGCAGACATTGAACATTAAAGTAATTTGCATGTGTTAAAATATAAAAAGGGTGAGAAAGAGCGTGTTATATCAGATGACCTATAGAGTGTGAGTGAGAGAGAAGTAGCATAGCATGGGGGATTTCTTCGATCTTCACCATTTTCTTTGTTGACAGAAACAGCTGTTCTTCTCACTCACACGTAAATAGTTAGCTCAATGGATAATAGCGTCTGGTTGTAAAGGTGGCCGTAGTGGTGATGTAGCAGAGGTTTTTGTGTCTTCCTATATCTTTATAGCTAAAATAATGTGACCAAATCAAATAAAATGGCGTCATATTCTTTGATGTTTTATTCGTTTACACATTACATGAGTGTAAAGTTTTGCATTTAGAGTTATCTCTCCTTCATCAAGCTGCCGGAGTGGCCTCCCTTGATATAACAGATATATAAATAAACCAGGGCGATGTGATTACGTGTCACTTAAGTACCGATACTGATTGAAGCCACAACCATATCTCTTTGTGTTGTTTCTTTCTTTGTTTTACTTTGTGGCAGACGAGCGGGCATTGGGGAAAAGGCTAGCCTGTTTAGCTACCCCTTTTCTTTCTGGGTTCGTTCGGCTTACTCTCTCTTACTCTCTCCCTTTCTTTCTTTGTTTGACCTTTCTTCGCCTCTGAAGGGAGAAACTCGTGAAGTCTCGCAGAATCACGTTGGCCGAAGGATTTCGGCCAGTTTGACCACGCGAGATTTGAAGTCGATAAAAGAACACGTTTTCCTTTCCTTTTCTCTTTTCCCCTTAGCGTTTTGGGAAGAACGCACCAAGAACTCTCGGCGATTCCCCCCCCCCCCACCAGCTCGAACGAGCTGTGGAGGGTGGGGGAGAAAAAGGTAATCTTATTCACATCTTTCAATTCGATGAACATTCTTCACACATGATCCATTACAAATTAGCCACACAAAAGACATTCACATGCGCGCATATATATACACTCACAAGTACGATTCTAAGAACTCTTTAAAATGTTTCAAATAGTAAATAAATTGTTTTGTTACTAAAATGTTATTCCTTTCCTTTTGTTATTAACCATTATAAAAGGTCTATTCGTATATGTGTATAGCTTCCTAATTCCTTCGCTTTCTTTAAGGTAAGTTTAAATAATGTTTTCTTCCTTCATCTTGGTTGTCTTAAACTGTTTTATTTAATCCCCACGTGGTCCGATGGTGGAAGCCTAATGGTGTGATAACATGCAGTTATAAAGGCATCTATCACACTACCTATGGTTGGGGGATTCATAATCGCAAAACCATTTGTCCGAAATCCTTCGCGACTGTGGTTAAAATCCAAAAACCCTTTGTTCTTCTTTTGAATCTCCCGCCATAACAAACACTTCCACCCCGGCCATAATTGGTGATCTCTCCGACGTTAACACGCTAACTAAATCCTTCTACGATAACATAAATACAAATCCTTCTGATTAAATTTTAAGATACAAATAAATAAATAAAAAAATAAGATAACCATTTCTAAACTTAAAGACAAACAAATAAATTTAAATATTAATCTTATTTAGCGAAGGAAACTTAGAATAGAATACGGCAGTAAGTTAAACAAAAGATCATATACGAAGAAAATACAAGTCTACGAACTTAACAAAAAAAATAAGCGTCTCACATCACAAAAAAAAAATCTCTTTCAACAAAAAAAAAATCCTTTTCATAAAACAAACAACAAAATTTCTTTCAACAACAACAAAAAAAAATCCTTTTCACGAAGCAACACGAGGAAAGAAAATCTTGAAAAACAAAAATCATTTCTAACGAAAAGAACAAGAATCTTTTTACAAAAAAAAAAACTTCTTTCACAAAACAAATTTTAACGAAAAAAAACAAAAAAAAAACATTTTTTTTAACGAAAAGAACGAGAATCTTTTTACAAAAAAAAAAAAAGAACTTCTTTCACACAAAAAACAAAAAATAAAAACAAAAACAAATTTTAACGAAACAAACAAAAAAAAAATCCTTTCACTGAACAAAAAAAAAAAAGCGCTTTTCGCGAGACAAGGAGAGATGGGTCTACAAAAAAAACAAAAAAAAACAGGAATCTTCCCACGTGGCGCAAATATACCTGACAATGAAAAATTCCCGCCAAACGCCATTTAAAAAAAAAAAAAAAAAATGGAGCTACAATAGGCAAATACAAAAAGAGAAAAATGTTTTTAATGAAAAATTAATGACGTCAACCCGACAACCAAAAAAAAAAAATAATAATGATGATAGTCTTATCAGTCGAGGAACAATGGAAGCAACAAAAGGCGCCAAGCGTTGAATCTCCCAAGCCAAATACAGCTTCGTGTGAGAAATCTACAACCTGAGAAAATTTGTATCAGCTAAAGAATACTTACACGAACGCGACCAAATTTCAACGCAAGCCTAAAGATTGTTTCCTAAAAATACCCAGCTTCGTCTAGAGACATTTCTTTCTCCTGATATTTCCTCAGCCCAAGAATCTCTAGGTGAACGCTAAGTTCCAGCAGAAAAATACACATCCGAAAACTAAAACTACAAACAATACCAGCTTCGCGTGGCGGAAAATCCCAATGTGCACAAAAATTAAAATTTCGCCTGCGAACGCTAATTTTGCTGGAACACCCATATAACTTCGGCTTCATCTATCCCGGAATGAACGCTAAATCCTCGCTGATAAAGATTGTTGTTATATATAAATAAAAGTAAAATTGAAATAGGGTAGAGTCTATCGGGTAAGCTCCGCTTACTGGTGGGGGACTATTGTGGCAGACGAGCGGGCATTGGGGAAAAGGCTAGCCTGTTTAGCTACCCCTTTTCTTTCTGGGTTCGTTCGGCTTACTCTCTCTTACTCTCTCCCTTTCTTTCTTTGTTTGACCTTTCTTCGCCTCTGAAGGGAGAAACTCGTGAAGTCTCGCAGAATTACGTTGGCCGAAGGATTTCGGCCAGTTTGACCACGCGAGATTTGAAGTCGATAAAAGAACACGTTTTCCTTTCCTTTTCTCTTTTCCCCTTAGCGTTTTGGGAAGAACGCACCAAGAACTCTCGGCGATTCCCCCCCCCCCACCAGCTCGAACGAGCTGTGGAGGGTGGGGGAGAAAAAGGTAATCTTATTCACATCTTTCAATTCGATGAACATTCTTCACACATGATCCATTACAAATTAGCCACACAAAAGACATTCACATGCGCGCATATATATACACTCACAAGTACGATTCTAAGAACTCTTTAAAATGTTTCAAATAGTAAATAAATTGTTTTGTTACTAAAATGTTATTCCTTTCCTTTTGTTATTAACCATTATAAAAGGTCTATTCGTATATGTGTATAGCTTCCTAATTCCTTCGCTTTCTTTAAGGTAAGTTTAAATAATGTTTTCTTCCTTCATCTTGGTTGTCTTAAACTGTTTTATTTAATCCCCACGTGGTCCGATGGTGGAAGCCTAATGGTGTGATAACATGCAGTTATAAAGGCATCTATCACACTACCTATGGCTGGGGGATTCATAATCGCAAAACCATTTGTCCGAAATCCTTCGCGACTGTGGTTAAAATCCAAAAACCCTTTGTTCTCCTTTTGAATCTCCCGCCATAAACAAACACTTTCACCCCGGCCATAACTTTGCCCTTTGTTTCAGCCTCGCGAGCCGAGTCCACGATATTACAATGAGCTTCCCTCCGATCGATCCCCAGAGTGGCGAATGAAAATAGAGCCTTAAAAAACGCACCTAAACACATAAGCTCACAGGCCAGGGGAAAAGATTTTTCTCTCTTCTTTGCCACGTCGCATTTTGGACTTCATGTCCGTGACGTCATATCCTGACACATATCACTAACTGCTAATGGAATTTTCCATTTCTTTGCTTGAAACTTTAATGCTTTGCTTTAACTGGGTGTGTAAAACGGTATTTTCCACATAAAGTTAAACTTAACACTATTTTTACATACCCCATTAAATATTGCTACAGAGAGAGAGAGAGAGAGAGAGAGAGAGAGAAAGAGAGAGAGAGAGAAAGAGAGAGAGAAAGAGAGAGAGAGAGAGAGAGAGTGGTAACAGCATTAAATATTGCTACACAGAGAGAGAGAGAGAGAGAGAGAGAGAGAGTGGTAACAGCATTTGTGTGTCTGGAAAGTAACCTATGCAAAGTATTTTCCTTTATTTACTGATTAAATTAAATTTAGGTTATATTGGTTTTCGTCTCTCAGTGTGAGAAAGAGCGTGTTATATCAGTTTAGAGAGAAATTCTATTTTCCTTTTGTTGTGACCCTGTTAGGGGCCGAAATGAAGACACGGAACACAGGGTTAGGTGAACAATATATATTGAAGAAAAGATATGTACAGAGAACAAGAGAAGTGGTATATCAGTATTGACTGCCAGGGTAGACTGGAGTTCAATCCAATTACTACGAGAAGCCTAAATTCTTCCAGTATTTTATTATGAACGGACGAGTCCAACTGTTCGTCATATAGGTATGGCACCATAACACCTTTATTTACCGATTAAATTATATTTAGGTATATGTACTTTTGTCTCTAAGTAGATAAACTGATAACACGATAAAATGTTAAAGAAAGAGCTATCCTCCTAAGCATGCGTCTGTAATCTTGTTCCCCCGATGTGTGGAATTTAGGACGAGATATTAGCTTTTTAAAAAAATTTTTTTTTTAACATAGTTCACCCCAAACGAGGTAGGCCGCCACTGTAGACGTAAGGGGCTACTAAGAAGAAAGAAAAAGGAGAAGGTGGGGGGGGGGGGGGGTCAACCTAAATTGGGATCTGCGCAGCGAGATGTCTGTTTACATTAGTTTTAAATTTCTGCATGTCAGTACCGTCGGGGAAACAGGGGGCAGGGAGGGAGTTCCAGAGGCCAGCAGCACGAAGAAAGAAGCTATTTGAGTAGAAAGCTCTCCGGCATCTGGGGACCTCCACAGTGAATGGATGGGATTTAGTCGATTGTCGAGTTGGTCTAGTGAACTTACGACGAGGGGGCACCAGAGCAGCCAATTCATCGGAGCACAATACATTGAAGTATTTGTAAAACAAGCACAAGGATGCTACATTGCGGCAATAGGACAGGGACTGGAGCTTGGTTGACAGTGAGGGACCTATTAGGTTGGCGACTCTTTTTTGGACCTTGTCAAGGAGGGAGAGACTAGTAGATGATGCACCAGCCCAGATGTGGCAACAATACTCCATGCATGGGCGAATGGTGGCTTTGTAGAGATATAGAATTATGTCAGGTGTGAGGAGTTTACTAGCACGGTAGAGGGATCCAACCTTCTTTGCGGCAGCCTTGGCAATGTCTTCAATGTATTTGTTCCAATTCATGTTACCTGCGAAGGTTAGGCCGAGGAGTTTGAATGATGAACTCTCAGGTAGGGTGTTATTTGCCATGACAATCGGTGGTTGGAGCGGTTTCTTGTAGTTATTGAAGGAAAGGAGCTTTGTCTTTGCAGCATTAAAAGTTACCAACCATTTATGACCCCAATCTACTACAGCCTGGAGGTCATTTTCTAAGGATTCAGCCATTGCCTCAGATATGATCGCGTCTGTTTTGCCAACATGGCGAGAGTAAAGCATGGTGTCGTTAGCAAATAAACCGATCTCAGACTCTATGTCATCAGGGAGATCGTTTATATAGATCAGGAACAATAAAGGTCCAAGGATAGATCCCTGGGGTACACCAGCATTTATGTCCTGTTGCTTAGATGAACGGCCATCGAGGACAACCTGGATTTTTCTTTTGGTTAAGAAGGATCTAATTATATTAAGTAATTGCCCAGTAATACCGTATGAGCGTATTTTCAGTAGAAGCTCTTTGTGCCATACCTTGTCAAAGGCCTTGGATATATCAAGCACTACTGCCCTAGCTTCTCCTGCCTTGGTCCAGTGGTAGAACGCTGGACTATAGACATCAATATTGAAGGTTCGATCTCTGTCTAAGTTAGACATGCTGATGACGGTTATGAGCCAGAAACACGTGTCCATGGATTACTTTTATGTACGTATAAAATAAATAAAAATATATATTAACGAAAAATACGTCCTATGAAGTTATAGGCGACTAATAATGCAATTTTCTGCATCTTAATCACTTAGGAAAATGAGAGAATCGAAATAATAGTAAGCAAAATAACAACGAACGCTACAATCACCAATAAAAATAACTACATAAAAATACATTAAATATTTAGGTGATAAAATCGTACATATTTCTAGACTTGGTTCAGTGGTAGAACGCTGGACTATAGACATCAATATCGAAGGTTCGATCTCTGTCTAAGTTAGCCATGCTGATGACGGTTGTGAGCCAGAAACACGTGTTCATGGATTACTTTTATGTACGTATAAGATAAATAAATTTATATATGTATATATTTATATGCAAATTATAACTAAAAGGTAAACTTTTAGAGAGTTGGACCTATTGTGAAATAAGGAAAGCTCAATATACTGGATAGAGCAAAAATATAGTACGTCAATTGCGCTTTCTCCAATTACAATGCCCTATATATACCTCATTCCTATTTACCCTGCCTTTACCCATTTGTTTAGGCCTCCATTTCGTTTTAACATCGAATAATCTCCTTTTATACTTGTGTATATACGTACCTTTAGTGGGTGTTCTGAGAATTCAGGTGCATGTATTGATGTGGATGAGTATGTGAGTAGTTGCCTTTTATGTATGAGTATATATATATATGTAGTTTTCTGGAATCTCAGATACATGTATTGATGACGCGCTTGTGTATGTAAGCGGTTTTTGCTGTGCAGGTATGCTGGGGACGCTTGGGTGTTTGTGGCTTTTGTACATTTGTGTATGTATATATGTATATATATATATATGAAGCAATCCAACAAAAGATATAAGCGTCAACTAATATCTTATAATTAGTGAAACATCCGGATAAAAAAACTGAAGCTCAATATACTGGATAGAGCATTAATATTATAATATAAAATGAAGTAATAAAATAAGGTGTCAATCAAATTTTATTAGAATTCAAAGTTCATGCAAAGCATCCTTAAGTCCTTAGCTCATGAGTTTTCAAAGATAATTCTTCTCTTCAGAGGACCATTACCGCAGTTATACTACTACAGGCAATAAAATTACGCTTTGAAAATATATAAAATTATATACACAAATATATAAAAATACATAACATCAAACATATCAATCCAAAAACATACTTTTGTTGTGGACTGTATGGATTCAACAAAAGTATGTTTTTGGATTGATATGTTTGATGTTATGTATTTTTATATATTTGTGTATATAATTTTATATATTTTCAAAGCGTAATTTTATTGCCTGTAGTAGTATAACTGCGGTAATGGTCCTCTGAAGAGAAGAATTATCTTTGAAAACTCATGAGCTAAGGACTTAAGGATGCTTTGCATGAACTTTGAATTCTAATAAAATTTGATTGACACCTTATTTTATTACTTCATTTTATATTATAATGTATATATATATATATATATATATATATGTGTATATATGTGTATGTGTGTGTGTGTGTATGTTTGTGTATATACATATGTGTTTGTATATATGTACTGGTTTTTTTGTATGAACATATGTGTGTGTATATACGGCTTTGCTCGCATGGTTTTACATGTGCTTTATTCACAATTCATGCCAGATTACAGTGGATGCCCAGTGATGTGGTGAACAATAGTCCACCGCCGCGAGTGGGTGGAGGCAGCATTGCAAATATATACCTATACACCCCCATCTTTAATTCCTATTATCTATTCTTTAAGTTTCACTATTTATTATTATTATTATTATTATTATTATTATTATCATTTTTATTATTATTACTTTTACTATTATTCATTAGTCTAAGGTTTTTTACATATGCTTAATACCCCCATCTCCCTATTTTTAACTACCTACATTGTCGATTTATTCATAGATTGACAATTTGATTCAAAACCCCTTAGCATCCCTTTGGCATCTTAAAGAAATTTACTCAGACCTTAAGAATTATAATAAGACAGACAATCCAATTTCTTGTTAAAATATAAAAAATGAGGCTTAACTTTATTAGCGACACCAGTTTAATACTCCTCCCCCCATATAAAAACCCTGCCACTATATCCTTTCCCTTGCTAAATTAACCTTCCTTAAGAAACAGTTTCTGTTTCTTATCTGTATTTAATCTACTTACATTCCCTCTTGGGAATATAACTTCACTGAGTTGACCAGACACATGGCATTTTTAATGTGTGGCCACTTTGAGATTTACTTTCCATCCTTCTTTCTGCCAATATCATTTTGATCTGAATCCCTTAAACCCCCCCCCCCCCACTTGTTAGATTACACTCTACTCCCGATCGTTTTTTTCTCTTTTTCTTTCTCTTTCTCCTTTTCTTTTTCTTTTTTTCTTTTCTTCCTCTCTCTTCTTTTCTTCTTTTTCCTTTTCTTTTACCATCCCTTTCTTTTCCTCTTCTTTATGCTATCCCAAAATTCCCAAATAATTTTAATACATTGCGACAATTCGTTTTTGATCCCATTGAAGCTTTTGCCTTGGAATACGCTTAACTGAAAACAGGAAGAATATTGTTTTCCTTGAAATGGCCACTTTTATTTGATTCCTCTCCGTGGACAACAGACCTGAATGGAATCGCCGTCGTTGGATTTCTATACAGATTCCTCTGGATTTACCAATATTTCTGAACCCCACGTTTTTTGGATTTCGTTATTGGTGGTTCCCCTGCCCGTTTGAACTTTTAAAAAACTTTTTAAAAACTTTTTTAATTTTTTAATTTTAAAAGAAAACTTTTTCAAATTTGGAACTTTGACAGTCTTATCCTGTCAACTTATCAATCATAATTTTTCCTCTGATGATAAGATTTTAATCTTTGAAAAGCCTGGTTTAAGGAAAGAAAGAGATGAAAAATAAATGTTTTTATTAACCAAACTGTTTTGAACAACTGAAAATATCGATTTGCTTCCATTTGCAGGTCTTATTAATTTTCATTGACGTACTATATGTATATATTTATATATATATTTATATATATAATATATATATATATTATATATAATATATATATATATATATATAATATATATATATATATATATATATATATATATATATATATATATATATAACATATATATATATAATATATAGATATATTATATATATATATTATATATATAATATATATATACATACTATATATATAATATATATATTATTATATATAATATATATATAATATTTATATAATATATATATGTAATATATAGATATATAATAAATAGATATAAAATATATAATATATATATATATATAATATATATATAATATATAATATATATATATATATATATATATATATATATATATATATATAATATATATATGTGAGAAAAATGACAAACGGAAAACAGGTTAAAGTGCAGGAGAAAAACAAAAACAAGAGATTTTACCGGTTGTGTTCGTGTTGGCGAACGTCTTCAGAAAAAGTAGAGATTTGGAAATGATTTTATTTTGAAGGCACACACATGGGATGAAGAGAGGATGATCCGATCGAACCATATGAGAAGACTTTAAGTGACGTTGAAATATGACAAGTGGGTGACACCCTCTTCTTTGTTTCTTATTCTTCTTTTTATATTTCTATCCATTTTCTTTTTCTTTTTCTCTTTCACACCTACTGAGCTAGTATGGGGGAGGCGATAAGAGGGAAGAAAACAGAGAAACTGGCCAGGACAAAAAATAGGAGTGGGCATGAAATTGATACACTGAAAGCGAGAAACAAAAGATTAATCTGAATGAATCAGAGATAGGTCTGCTAATTTGTCACACATTAGGTTAAAAGAGCAATACAAATCTTAAATTGGCAGTCCATATATAAGTAAATATATATGTATATATATATATATATATGTATATATGGGGTAAAGGTACAAGATAATTCATGAAAGTGAAATGCCGTGGTAGACAAAATGTGTGAAAAATGACAAACGGAAAACAGGTTAGGAGAAAAACAAAAATATATATAAATTTCAGAAAATAGAAAATAAGGGTTAAGTTTGAGAGAGATGTATTAAAATGATTTGATTAGCAATGAGAACTTGCTATTATCACAAACTATTTATATATATATATATATATATATATATATATATATATATATATATATATATATATATTTAATCAGAGTTGCAGTGGTGTAATATATTGCATTGTTTTAGTGCGATCTTAGCTAGGTGCCTGCTTAGGGTATAAGAACCGAGCCTGAAGTTGATGTTTGATGGTGATGAAAGGAGTATAGTCGCACTTTCAATGCATTTGCGACGTGAGAGAGAGTGTTCACTTTTGAGGAGAGTGCAGTCTGAAAAGTTTAGATTGTAGCGTGTCCTTATATCTACTAGCATGTTACTTGATTATCCACTATTCCATGAACTAATTTTCCATTTTATCTGAAATCTTTATTTCATATTGACGCAATATATATATATATATATATATATATATATATATATATATATATATATATATATATATAATTATTCATAAATAATATTATTTTCAAATTAACCACGGTTCGAACCCCAACACAAAAGTCATATTTGACTTAGTAGTCGGAGAAGGCACCGATGTGCCCACCGTGCGTTGTCTGGAAAAGAGTCTAAATGGCAAAATTAGGTGGCCATCTAGCAAGTCATCAACAGAACTCAATAGGCAGGGCCTAGATTATCGCATTACACTATAAATAACTGCTTGATAATTTACTTAAAGTGCCTAATCTAGCAGGAGCTTTGAATAATTTTTTATGAATAATATTTTCAAATATATATACATATTTTATTTTTAAATTTAAAAATCTAAAATATAAATTTATCATAACACAAAAGATTTTGTAATAACCCGATGGTGTAGAACTAGAGTTGTAATAAAATATTTTAATATTATGTAAACCTCAGCAAATTTATGGAACAAAATTTCACAAATTCATTCAAAACAGTTTTTATTTGCATACAATTGTTTCGGCCTACCTCAATCACATATTTCTTCATGATATACATAACGTTCGAAATGCATAAAGCATTAATTTCTTTTTGAAGAGGCAATCCTCAGTGCTCATAAAAAGTTCAGGCTAGAAAAACTGAAGCACATTCATCATCATTTATTATTATATATTTTTTGTTTCTCTATATATTATTTCTATATAATATTTTATTTTTCATATATTCTTCCGATCATATTATTCAATGCAGGAGTTTATATCGTGGTATCTTTGTACTATGTGCATTATCCATCCAGCGTAATTGTTTTAATCGTTAGCCATTGATAAAGATTTCCACTCAAAATTCACTCAAATAAATCATGAATGTTTTCACTAACGCTATTGCACAGGTTCTGACCTTTTCTTTTCTTCTTGGCCTTTGTTTTTTTCTTTTTGACTCTTTTTTTCATGCATCATTACTATAAGTAAGTCTCGCCCGACAAAGTTGTTTTACAACGAAAGCTTGCAAAAAAAATAAAAAAATTAAATCAATGATTTTTACATTTAAATTGCACCATGTGTTGATTTTCAAAAATATTTCACTTAAATACATATTCATGGGTGCTTCAAAGATGTTGTAAATTTCCTTATTCAAAAAGCGCCAATCCGCGCTAAACATCGACTGGACTTATTATAACGTTGTTTACAACTTAGCGTGTTTTTCTGCCTCTACCGTGATTCGACCCCTCGGGGTTAATACCATCATAATGAGGAAGAAGAAGAAAAGAAAAGAAAAACTATAAGTCAGTCTCGGCTGACAAAGTTATTTTACAACAAAAGCTTGCAAAAAAAAAATTTAAATAAATGATTTTTTCATTTGAATTGCACCATGTGTTGATTTTCAAAAATATTTCAATTAAATATATATATATATATATATATATATTACTCTTTATTATAGAGTGGAGGATACTTTCATTCATGTTAGTTCATTATTTTAAAAAGGGTTAAAAAATAAAATCCGGGCATTTCGATGTATCATCCTTCATATTTTATTTCATTAGATAAGAAAATGAATCCATACTTCAGAGTTATTTCTGGCTATCACTTTGTCGTGGTCTGCTTTCAGGTCGTCACTGCTTTTTAGTAACAAAACCGGATGTTACAGGATAGACAGCTAACTTTCCTCTTGTTGAACAGATGATTGACCATGATTTTCTATTGTAGCAATATTTAGATGCCGGTGTGTAAAGACTAATGGTTAGAATTGGGAATTTTCTGTATAAGTTTAAAATTAAGTAAGAGAATGTAAAATTCAATTAAAATAAGAAGGCCCAACATTCACAGGATGCCGACCGGATCTCCTCGTGTTGGCTATTAAAGTAACAATTGTCGATCATGATGCTCAGATTTTTCTTCTGAATCCCCAGTTTTTATATTTGTTTGGCGCCATTTTTCATGGTCTTTTTGGTGTATGTGGCAACAACAAGCCCAGGCTTATTTCATCTGTGATCCTGTCACAGGGATAGTGTTTATCTATCGCATATGTAGAAATAACAATACATTATCACACGTATTGTACGTGTTAGATGTTTACAATAAAGAATATTGATCAGTATTTGTTTCAATTGTCTATAACGCGGAAACCAAGCTATGCCATCGATTTTCCAAACACCCTGTATATTGTTCCCTTTTCATTACCTTACTTATATAAGGAAAAATATACGAACAATGAGAACATATTTTCCTAGTATATATGATCACAGAACATATACTATACTGCCCTCCCCCAAGGAGAAAGTAATGCCTGGGAGGATGGTATCATGACAAACGAACATACGTTTTTTTTTAATGGAAATCGCTCCAAACAAGGTACGAAGCCATTTGATGTAAGGAGCTAAAGAAAAAAATACTACTTCAAGGTAAAAAACAAGCCAGCGATAAGTGTTAGATGGATACATTCGTACCCAGAAAACAGCAATTATTACTCTTTTGTCAGAAAGATCTCACATCGAATGTGAAGCCTAAAGGACAAAATAATGAAAGCAAGAGTCACAAGACTTCCAAAAGTAAACCCAAGGTACCTTTCTACTATCGTATGTACTACACTACCCCCTCCAAAGGAGGATATAATGCTTTGGAAGATGACATCATGACGAACGAATATATACTACGCTACCCCCTCGAAGAGGAAGTAATGCTTGGAACGATGGTATCATGACAATAGAACAGAGAGTAAACTACCCCACCATTAAAAGATAGTAATAGCATAGTTTCGGCTTTAGACAGATACCAATTCTCCATTAGTAATAGATTTATTTAATATTCTTAGAATACAATTTTACAGTAAGAGTGGGAACATTACTCCTAGAAAACATTACTCTTCGGCAGTGGTAATCTTCTTTGTTCTCAACATGACTGACCCTCAGCCACCGTCTTCTAGTATCTACTTGGGAGGAAAATAAAAAGGATAAATAAGGTTTTGATTTTTAGAACAATCAGATTGAATTATACGGTTGGGGAAGAACTTATAGATACTGGAGCATGACCAGCCAATTGATCGGATCGGGCCTCTCTAACTTTGTGTCTAGCCGAAGTAAGAATTCAAGTGAAGTGTTGTAACTCATGTGACCATTTATGTAACCAGGCCACAGACTGCTAAGCCACCAGGATCCCGTCCTAAGGCATCACGGGTTGCTACCCATGACCTACAGGTGGCTTCGTTTTCGTTTGAGTTTTACCCCTCTACATGGGGTTGAAGTCGGCGAATTCGTGGCCCCACCGACAGGACGACTGGCCAGATTTATTTTTCTGTCTGACAACAGCTTGTTGCAATTTGACTAACCACACTAGCCACATAATCCGCTGTTATGGTCATAACTATCACGACTTCATCCGGCTGTTGATTAATTCTGCTTGTCCAGCCATTGACTTGACCAGTCTCTAGAGATTACGCTATTCTTTTTAAGACCCACTCCCGCCTTCTCAGGACAATAACGAACTACAACACTTGTGAATACCTCTGTCCTTCTCAAAAATTTTTTTCCTTTCAGTCCATCGAGTTGTTTTCAAACTGCAGCGAAACGTCAACATCCGACTTTCAGCGGTGAAGAAGTGAGCAGACCAGACACTTTAAACCAACCGTTATGCGATGCCAGCAACAGACCTTTCACAGTTGCACCAGGTTATCTTCAAATAAACTGATTATTTTTATATTCAACTAAATTCCTGTGTTTGAATTTTTTTTGCCCATTGCCATACATCAGCATACCTCGTTATTCTTCGAGGTCTCGAATCTTTGAGCAAGGTTGTTGTTTTGACGATGATGGATACTATATCGCCTGGAACGTCTTGAAACTGAAAGAAATTAAGACTTCTTGGCTGGACCGACCATGGTTGATTTGCTGAACAAACACACACCTAGTCATTGTTAATGACAATGAATCAATACAGACGATTAAACAAGGTGCGGCAGAAATACCTCCCACATATGAATGGTTGACAAAAAGAAGAGAAAGCAACATTTATGAAAAATCTATTTTACTGTTGTTTAAACAAAAGGTTATAGTTTTTGTTAATTTTATTTTAAAAATGACATCCTTTTAACGGTCACCTATGATAAAGAAAGTAAATAATTTATTAGATACGTCCATACTTCTCTATAAGAGGCTCTGCTCGTCGGTGCTTAAGTTTGAAATAGCATTTTCATTGCTAAACGCACAGATTGAATGGACACATCCTCTGCTATATAATAAAGACTAATGTATATATATATATATATATATATATATATATATATATATATATAATAAAGACTAATGTATATATATATATATATATATATATATATATATATATATATATATATATATATATATATATATATATATATATATACATTATATATCTGTAAGTGATTGTTTTGTTATATATTTATTACAATAACATCTTACAACAGAAGTATTCGTGGACAAGCATTATTATAATGTATTTTTAAATCTTCATGGACGAAAACATTCCACGCTAGAAGAAAAAAGAACAAAACATAAAACATAAAACAATGCAACATCATTCTTGCACATGTTTTAAAATAATGGCATTTCTCTACTGATCTTCATAGTTTCATATTTGGTTAATAATGCCGACAGGCGTTGGTGAAAATCTCCAAATGCTCCAATGGCGGGGGGGGGGGGATAAAACTCCATATGAAACAATTTATATCCATCATACTTCTAAAAAAAAGTCCAATCAAACCGGAGGGATTTAATACACAAAACGATGAGTTTCAGTTATCTGTAAGTGACGTTTTTGTTCATTTATTTTTTTATAATAACATATATATATATATATACTTCTCTCCCGTCACACTAATAAAATACGGGCCGGATGAAACAATTTCAAATGTTTCGAGGAAGAGAGAAAACAAATAGCAAATTAGACACCCCTCCCTCTAAAATGAATTTGGAAAGAAATCATCACTCAATTTCGATTTAAATTTCTTTTTTTTCCTTTCTTCTTTCTATAAGGATTGATGTGTTTCTGTTTTTCTTCTTAAAATTTCCAGTTTACAACCTTTCATTTCTTTGCTTCTTCTTTCTTTTTTAAATTTCACCGATTGAGACGTTACTTTATATAGATATGAGTGCGAACACTGGCGAAGCATTATTTTATTTTCGTCATTTTTTAGGGTGGTTTTACACACTGTCTTAAGAATAGTTGCTCTTGTTTATGACAAGATAACATTAGAGGGAAAAGAGAAGCAATGGAAACTTAGTTGGACGGAAAAGTATCTTTTAGGTGAGTCATCAGCTAACACTTGTATGTTTTCGCATTTGAAAATTATTAAATAAAGACTTTTTATTCGTTAATTTATGTAGCAATTTTATGTTCAGAACTCTGTGTGGAGGGGGGGGGATTCTGTGTGGCGGTCGATCAAGGCAGCAGATAGGAAATCTGTAACTGCTTTGCCGGCTCAATTTATGGAAATGTTGCCGACAGAGCTCACTCATTTACCCATTTATTTTGAAGATAAAATCCACCGAAATACAGGTGACAGTGGGGTCTTTATTTTTCTATGAAGATAGACACGGATGAGTATTTGGCTATGATCAAAGTGTAGTATCTGTTCCGATGGATACTGCACCCCATAGACTGGTATTGTCTTGTCCTTCGGGGCTTGATTTACGCCAGTCTATGGGATTGTCCTGTGCAGTTCTAGGAGGTCCACCCTCCCAGGCTTTGCCTCCCCTCTTTGGGGAGGAGTAAGTTTATTGCTTACTGTCTGAGGCGCCCCTACCGGGGAATGTCGACGGGGCTGCCCAGGCAATTTTTAAATGGCCAGAGTGCTCACCTCTCGAGCGCTGGCTTTTCAAACCCCACTTTCCGACCCGACCTTGAGTCACATCTTAGTTGTGGGAGTAGGATAAAACTGGCCTTGTGCCTAACTCCTGGAGAGGAGTAAATAATTTTTTTTTTCTTTTTTTTTTTTGAGTAGAGAAGGTCGCAGATAGTTACGGTGTTACTGTTACCATTACAAAGACGAAAGACGTTGCTTGTAAGCAACGAAGGCAATTCGTTGCAACTTCAATAAGCGGGAATCAGTGAAGGAAATGCTATAGAAGTTAAGAGTTATGTCCCTTTTTCCCCCTCTTCACATTAAGTTCTGTTTGAAGCCTTGAGTTACCTAAATTTACCTAAAGTTACCCAATTTACGTCGAGATAAGAAAAATTCAACATTTATTATTAATTCACTCGGAGTTCTCACAAAGGTCATCATCAATGATTGCCCACTGCCGGTTATAAAATATACAGCTTGATGAAAAGACTGGGAGGAACAGTATAAATATCTAGGAATTGAAGAAAACGATTCAATCCAGCACTCTGAGATGAGAGAAAAAATTGGCATGGAATATATATGCCGTTTAAGAAAAATCTGTAAAACACAGCTCACGAATAAAAACAAAGTAACTGCCATTAACCAACTTGCCATGCCAGTGATAACAAACAGCTTTGGCATTATTGACTGGCCACAAAAGGACATTAACAGGCTGGACACTAAAACACGAAAAATGTTGACACTGTACAGAGTAATGTACAGGAATCTGTGTCTACCGAGGCTGTATATGCCCAGAGGAGCAGGAGGTATGGGTCTTTCAGAGATTGACCATCAACATCGAGCCACAATTATGAGCACTGGCCAATATTTGATGAGCTCCCAGAACCCAAACCTTATGATGGTACATCAACATCAAGAAACAAGAGCCAGTAGAACGACCTCCATCACGAAACTGGCCAAACATTTTAGACAAGACTGTCTCACAAATGAGACAGAAACACCAAACAAGCCAGCCACTGAAATAGTCCAAAAGAGCTGCCAGAAGTACACCAAGACCTTCCATAATAGAACACTGGAAGAATTGGCCAACCAACAACGTGCCAAATATTTTCTGGATGAACTCTCCCAGGAATCTATAGATAAGAAAAGCTCTGTAGACTGGCTAAAAAGAGGGTCGCTCCACTATAATCAGGAGAGGATGATAATGGCTGCCCAAGATCAAGGCTTGATGACCAATGCTTTTGAGAAGGTGAGTGGTCTCAGCAACGACAACAAGTGTAGATTCTGCCACACAGAAGTGGAGAGTGTGAGCCACCTGACATCCAGTTGTAAGGTTCTGCTGGGGGGGGAGGGGCGGCTACTATACAATGCAACACAATGGAGTGTGTAAATATCTCCACTGGGCCAGTGGGCTATCTGTAAAAAATTGAATATTCAGTGTAGCAGCAAGTCCTGGGAACATATACCAGAAAGAACAGTTGGAAATTAGTCATACACCATCCACTATGACTATGCAATCTCTATAGCTGCATACCTAGAAAATGAGGCTATTAAACCTGACATAGTGACATGGGACAAGAGGGGATAAGTAGCAACCCTAGTTGAAGTTAGTGTCCCTAATGATGCTGGCTTAAACAGAGTTGAGAGAGAAAAGATAACTAAATATCAACGGCTTATGAAAAGAAACTGAAACCTTAGGAAGATCTCCATCATTTCAGTAATCATGGAAGCAACCGGGCTTATGAAAAAGAATTAAAAAAACTACCTGGCGAATATACCCGGTGAACTAAGTGCAATGGAGATACAAACAATTGCGCTTAAAAGAACGGTTAGAATCCTAAAAAGATCTCTCGATTGGAGTCTCTGAAATAGCGGGTGAATGCCTGACATTTGGTAGGATGCTCCATCCCCAGCAAAGACAAAAAGATAATAAAATTGAAAAAGAAAAAAAAAAGAAAAAACATACATTTGGGTTAGTATTTTGTATAACATAGTGTATACCAAATTTTATTAAAATATATTGAAAAAAAAGAAAAGTTATCCCACTTTAATGTGAAAATGTCCCTTTAAAAAGTGCATGTCCTGTCAGCAAAAAATATGCAGAAGATTTTACAAGATTTTATGCATCCCTGCATATTGTCCAAGGAAAGAAGGAACGTTCCAGTGAAAGACAGGATGGAATAGTAAAAAGAAATTGAGAATATATTGGGTTGGCCAAACAGTTTGTTCGTTTTTTGAATGTCATCTACGAAAGATCGTTTTATATTCCTATTCTTCAAATCCTGTATTTGGTGCAAGAGAGACTCAAACACTTGCACTTAAAGGGACGGTTAGAATCGTAAAACGATCTCTCGGTTGATATCTTTGAAATGGCGGGTGAATATCTGGCATCTGGTTGGATGCTCCATTCCTAGCAATAACAAAATGATAATAAAATTGAAAAAGAAAAAAAAAATGCATTCCCACGTGATAAAGAACGCATGCCCAAACCCACATATGTTAAGTGTAAAACTCACGTTACATTTTAAGGCCCACACCCAAACCCGCATGCATGAATTAAAATATGCGAAAGGTGTAGAGGCTATAAAGTGAGTAGAAAACGTTTTAAAGACTTTTAGTCACGTTTCAGTTTTTTGACATTTTCGGAAACGTTACATATATTGATTTAATAACGACATTTTTAAAGGACTGTGTAACACAATAACATTGACTTTTTTTTGTGTGTGTGGGGGGGGGGGGAGATAGTTATTGAAATTTCTTGCAGTTTCAATTCCCTTGGGTTAATGTAAGGGTGTTCTTTCTATTTTTTGAAAAAAATTTTTATTTTTATTATTATTATTATTATTATTATTATTATTATTATTGTTATTGTTATTATTATTATTAATAATAATAATAATAATAATAATAATAATAATAATAATAATATTATCATCGTCGTCGTCGTCGTCGTCGTCGTCGTCGTCGTCGTCATCATCATCATCATCATCATCATCATCATCATCATCATCATCATCATCATCCCCCCCCCCTCCTCGTCCTCCTCCAGTCCTATGCACATCTACAGACGTTTGCCAATGACTAACTTTGCCATTCCCACCTAGTGTAAAAGGCATTGTTCTTGAGGTCAATACTTTCTTGGTGAGGCTTTGTGTAGTTTCACTGACAACTGAGCTTCTCATATTTGTCAAAAATACAAAAGCTTCGGCTTGCTCTAATAAATTCAGGTATTGAATACACTCCCCAATTGAAGTAAATCATACTAGAAATTTCCCTATTTGTGTTTACCTCCACACGAGGGCAGAGTTTGACACAAAGTCGTTTTTATTTTGGGGGAAATCCAGCTCCCCAAAAGGGACACTCTGGTTTGCGATAAAAGTAAAATTGCCTCAGGCTAAAAAAGATTTTTCATTCACTGACCAAGGACAGAAAATATGAAGTGTAGTACCAGAACAGATACTACACTTTGAATTATTTATTTAGAAAAAATATAAAAGTTACATTTTGAACAAATTAGGCATAAGGCCATCAAAGTGTGGAGAAAATGGGGGTCGTTGGTCATCTTTTGTCGACTCTAACATATTTGTCTATCCTACTCTTGGCTAGAATCATTGCAGTCACCACAATACCACATTTACTCTAGGGGAGGGTATCCTATTTAAAATATCCTCAAAGTGCCTAGAAATTTAAATATATGTATATACAAATTCAACTTTGATCCCAGTCAAAAGGCCAAGGAAATGCCTGACTTCGATAAATAAATACTTATAGACCTGATTGTTATTAGACTGAGCGAATGTTCAGGAGATGTAGAGAAAGCTTCTAGGTGATTTTGGCCATCCATAACTACAAAAAGAGAACATCTCAACATCAAACAACATAATGACGGTTGAATTCCTTTATTTTAGCCCTGGCCAGTCTTATTCACCTCCCTAGGTTTCCAGCATTCTCCACCTCTTTCGATAAACACTGCAAATAATGTTGCATTATCGCATCAGCCGTTTACTATTGATTTCTTGCTTATAACGACCGTCGGGTTTTCTCTGGAATTTAAGTGAAAATAATATTCTAGTACTGTCCGCACACTTTCAGTGGAGGTCTGAATGGGGTTCTCCTGCCTCGGTCTTTCCATCCTCCTTAACCTTTCGACTATTTGTGTGGCACCAGCTTCGAGAGGATGTCCGATTAAAGGATTTATCATTATTACTAAACGTACCCGTGACCCGTTGGGTCACAACCACTGTCAGTATTTATTCTCCTTTGATTTCATTCGAAAATTCATAAACTGTGACGTATCTGTTAAGAAATTCTTCTTTGATGTGTAAAAATAATAAATCTCTTTTCTTTTATATTATCATGATGGATAGCATTTTTAAGTAAAGAGACAGGTGTGCACAGACACTATTTTTATTTGATGGCAATGCTGAAAGAAAGAGAGTCACTCTTTCTCAGAATTCTCATTGAAACATTAAGAAATATTAAAAATCAACATAGAGTGAGAGGGCGAGAGAAATACATAGATATCTAAGAGAGAGATGGGTGACTTGTTCTGTTTATCACAAATTACGGCGAATTAGAACAATTAAAAGATAATTTTTTAAAACATAACTCAATCCCAGAACTAAGGTATATATTTTAGCATGTATTTTGCGTGATTGCAGTATATAGGAAAAATAAATCTTACGAAACAAACGTTGGCCTGATGGTGTTTCCTTTCGCAAACAGCAAGTCGCTTATATGGGATGCGACTTGTGTCGACACTTTTGCGTCCTCGTCAGTGACAGAATCGGCAACAGACGCTGCGTCAGCAGAGAACCTTAAGCAATTAAAATACGCCGGTCTTCTCAACAGATTTGTGTTTCAACCGATTGCCGAGGAGATGAGTGGAGTGATAGGCCCTGCCAAGCGCAACTTCCTTAACAGCCTTGGTCTGTTAATGATGCGCCACACCGAGGACCATCACTACTATTCGTTGAAACGCCTTGAGCCTGCTCTCGGCTTACCAAGCCAGGAGGACAGCCAATGAAACTTCCTGATACTTGCATATTGGTTTCGAAAAAGGACATTTTATTAATTAACTTTTATTTACTCTCTTATTAGTCAATCGAGCGTTAAAAAGATTAAACGTTAATTGAATCAGTTTTAGTACAATAGATATTTAACATAGGAATTTAAATCTGAAGGTTGATTGATAAGCTCCTAGGACTGACTTTCACTCCAGATCCGAAATAAAAATAATATCCAATCTGTTGCTATGGTTGCTGGAAAAATGGTTGGATCATTCTACTGCTCCAGAAAGTACCTGACTTCTGATGCAATCCTCTATCTATATAAAAGTTAGATACGTCCCAAGATAGAGTACTGCTACCACATCTGGGGAGGTGCCGCTCAGAGCGTTCTTTTTTGCCTTAACAAAGTACAAAATCGATTTTGCAATCTAGTGATGGAGGCTTTCTTCTGTTCTCTACAGACCCTTTTCTCGTAGAAGTGACGTTGCTAGTCTTTCTTTACTCTATCATTATCCGTTGGTTGGGGCACGTTGAGCGCAGCAATGGCTGGATTGCTAAAGTCCGACTGTTGAATGTGCCAGCAGAGAAGACCACCACTGGAAGACCCAAGTTGTCTTGGGAGGACGTGGGCCTCACCAAAGACAAGAATGGAGAGGAAAACTTAGATCGAGACTAGACAATTAGGCCCCACCTTCATCAGAAGATTTATTGTGGCCTAATTCAACAAATAAACCGGATGATGATGATGATGATGATGATGATGATGATGATGATGATGATGATGATGACGATGACGATGATGACGATGATGACGATGATTATGATGATGATGATGACGATGATTTCCCTGGAAGGTACTCGACTGAGCTCCAATCTCTGGTTTCTCTTTGTAAGGCATTCACAAGAACTCGTCTTATTAACACAACTGCAAAACACTTTCCTTTCTTCTTTCGTGCGCTTAAAGTCTCGTAGAATTTCTATGAACAGTTTTTTCTAAGAACTTCCCATCTGTGGAACACATTACCATGGGACTACTTTCCTGAAAACTACAACATGGCCGTCGTCAAGTCCAATGTCATACGTAATCAAACTTTTATAAATTTTTACTTAATTTTTTTCAAATAATCTTTTTTAAAAACGTTTTACTCACTTTAATTTAATATTTTGACTTGAAAAAAATCTTATTTATTAACAGCAACGAAATGGACTTAAAAAATTTAAATACTAACGTTTTGATAAAGTTAAAATATTCAAGTTAAAAAAAAACAAACAAAAAAGTTTAAAACAAGTAAGCTAAATTTTATTTTATTGTGTATAAAAATCAATTAAATTGGTCGAAATTAAAATATAATATATTGAATGGCCTTCGAGGCATTCAAAGCCAGGCTAAAGAACACATGGTGATGGAAGGTTGGAGGTTATGGAAGATCGGTGTGAAGGGTAAGCCAGGAGGTCAATGACGAATATATGTCTGAAAATGTGAGAAACCTACAAGCATGAGATAATGCATTTTACTGGGGTTGGCTGCTGCTGATTGTTGTTATTAAGCGATTGGACTTTTGCATAGAACTTACGAAGATTGTGTCTCACGATTGCATGGTCTGCATGAAGTCCTCTTCATTGGTCGCAGCTATTTGTTAACCTGCAAGATTGCAATTTTTTCACCTGTTTTGACACAGAGAACAGCAAGACTCAGCAGTTGCATGCAAAGTTGGGGAAGGTTTGGCTTAGAACGCATAAAGGAATGGTGCAGAAGCAACATTGTTACTCTCACTCCATTAATTTTCGGTCCTGACATGTCTTTGCTTGTCACACGCAGAGACAAAGACGACCAGAGGATGATGGACCCTGATGCCGACTCCTCCTGGATTTTCACCAGGGCCCTGTTAGCCGGGTAGCTCTGACATTACCATGTTGCCATGGTGAAGGAGGAGGATGCTCCTGCTGATCAGGGTGAATGAAGAGCAGACAAAGAGCAGCTATGCTGGAAGAGATGGATGTATCACAAATGTTTACCACTGAGGTCAACCAACTGCCAGTCAGCCAAACATCACTACCCTGTTTGAGACTGCACCCAGAGAAGCTTTCCCAATCAACTTACAACAAAGAAAACGTATTGAGAAGGAATTCTATTTCGGCATTTGTCTCACCATGAATGAATAAACTGTTATCAATTAGGTATGTTCAGAGTTACTTTCCTTGAACCATATTCAAGTTATCTCCCCTGAATTATACTGGCAACAAAACAATGAACTCTTTAATTTGAGAGTAAGAAAAAACGATTTGTACTGTATATATGTGAGATTCGAAATTAAGGCTGGCCCTTTTTCCTGACTGTGGGCTTAAACTTGGTGGACGTGTTCCACCTGAGATCTACATTTTTACATAGTTTTTACACTGCTGATGCCATATCGTCAGATCTCGTTTCTGGTCAGTTTAGATATCAACAAAAATATATCAAAGTATTAATTACAAAATTACTGTAATTTTGGTAAATTCCAGGTATTTATATTGTGAATTTCATCCGACTGAGAAACCCTTTCTTCTTTTTAAAAAATTAAGTACTTTGAGTGCAATGATTTCAAATATGGTGGCCAAATGTGACATCATGACATTTCCATCGGTGTTAGGCCTAAAATAATGCCTCCTGTTGTTTTCGACCGGTATCAAAGAGTACCGTAAAAAGAAACAAATTATTATCCCCCCCCCCCCGTCTCATAAGGCCAAAATAATACCGCATATTTATTTTGGCCTAACACCGGCAGAAATGTCATGAAGTCACATTTGACCACCATGACAAAATACAGTTATTCAACATAACCATTGTGCCACTTAGACAGGTCCAAGTAGGAGTTAGCGTTTTTCTTTAAATATAAGATTGATAACAAACAAAAATTCCCTTCCAAAATCTACAACAAAATAATTCTACTTTTTCTAAATTCAGTTGTACTCATTCGTCATTTCAGAAAACAAGCGACAAATCAAACATAAGCAGCAGCAGCCCCCTAAAGTTCAACCCTTCTTCACCATAGTAGGGATAGTGGCAACGTGGTAGTGTACGAGCTATGTCATTTAGAATTCTAGTTCCTGGCTGGGCCACTCATGGAGGACAAGTTTGGCACACAGTGGTATTAGGGCCGCAATCCGACTGATGAAAATTCAGGATCCGTCGGCATCAGGATCCGTCGTCCTCTGATCGTATGCAACCACTGAGCCTTGCTGTTGAAGTTTAATGAATAGCTACGACCAATAAGAAGGACTTCATGCATACAAGACAATCTGAGGCATGATCTTTATGGACTCTGTGCAGAAGGCCGATTTGCTTAAACAAACAAATAATCAGCAGCAGCTTACTTGATTGAGGTTAAATCATGGCCATCATTATAACAGGCAACTAAGGGATGCCGACTTTCCCTTCAACGACATCCTTTAGATGATTGACCCCCCCCCCCCCCTAAAAAAATTGCAAAATTTTGTCTTTTGGTGGTTTTGTGCTAGGTTGGGTCTACTCTACAACATACTAAAAGTTAGACAAGATCGATGTATATGAAAGTGTCAAATTTTGAATACGAGTAAGAAAAAAAGAGTGAGGCGCCCGTCCCCACCCTCATTGAGAAAGGAGGACAGGCAGGAAGTAAGATGGCGGAGAAGGGGTGTGTACGACCATAGACATCTTCAATAAAAGAATGTGGTTTTTTCACGCACAAGGCAGAGTTGGACTGACACCCGGGAGAGTTGAACTGACGCTCGGCCGTGCGCCGAAGTGGCGTGCGCCGAAGAACCAAACCAGACGAAAATTCTAGCCACCATCTTCGCCCATTAAGTTGTGACTTCGACAACCACTTGTGTAAAGAATTCGCACACACAGAGAACTGGCGAAATAATTTAGCGAAAAAGCAACCCTTGCTAAAGACATTTACGAGAACGGTAGACATTAATCCTACTATTGACCAATGTAAAATCAATTCTTTTATTTCATTAATAATTACTCTTCTATACAAAAAGACCCGATTGAGTTGTTGAACCTTGTTCTTTTCCTTTTGTTCTGCTTTGAATGATCCTTCGCCCCCACAGAGCCAACCGATTGCTATTCACCCAGTGATTGCTCACTGCTATAAACAGCTTCAAAGTGGGAGTGTGTTTCTAGTTGGACGAGACGACCAGATTGGTGACGTCACTATCATCATTGTCGCCATCCCGGCCTAGAGGAAGTTGGATCTATTTTTTTTATTGCCACGACGATCTGCACGGCAGTGGGGTTCATACTAGGACCTTGGGGAGGCTTATTGCCACCTAAATTCCAGAGAAGACCAATGGTCGTTACCAGAGATAAAACAATGGTAAGCGGCTATTGTGATAACGCAAAATCATTTGCAATGGTTATCGAAAGAGGTGGAGAGTACTGGAAATCTGGGGAGACTTGTTGTCACTCTCACTCCAGGAAACACCACCGGTTATGGTCAGTGAGCAATCACTGGCGATGACCAGTGTGAATAATGATGATGATGATGATGATGATGATGGTGGTGATGATGATGATGATGATGATGATGATGATGATGATGATGATGATGATGAGTTGGCCGGAAAAGTACCTTATATGTAAGTCTCTACTCCCTCTAATGTTAAATTATGGATGGTAAATCCACCAGTATAGATTTTGAGACATGTGAATGAGTACTGCTGCAATGACCTGCCTGTGCGTAAAACAAACAACGTTCTCATAGTGTATTCTTAACTGATCTGATATCAGGGTCAAGTTTAAGGTAAGGTCAGAAGTTCCAGACTTAAAGTGATGTGCGGATGAGCTCACCCACGGATATGACGTCATGTGAGAACAGAGTGAGAAGAAATTATTAGATTTTAAAATCACTGTTTTATAATCTCGTAGCGAACGGTCACTGCAAAAAATGGCTTAAAAACCGACAGAACTGTTAAAATCGCATGCTGTCTGACTGTCTGTCAGTTTGTGCATCTATCTATCTGTCTGTCTATCTGTAGTTAAGTTAGGAATATAACTGTCTCTCTCCTTCAAAACGAAGAGTTAATTGTGCTTGTGTTGTTTGGTGTTTTTCTCTGGATGGATCTTCATTCCGAATCTCTGTTTTTTAATTCTTCTTTCTATGGCGCAGTAGAGAACGTGTATGCACAGCGGCGAACGCGGGTCTTAGACGAGGGGTCGGCACCGCGGTGAAGGGAAATGACAACGTGAAGATTGGTAGCAACAACGAACAAATAGACGACACAAAGAGAAAAGAAAGAGAAACAACAAGGAAACTACATGAGGAGGAGGAGGAGTGGGGAGCAAGAAACTACACAACATGCACGCATATATCGACATCCAGAAGTAAGAAACACCGGACAATGCAACACATTTTGACGAAGAAGAAAAGAAAAGAAAGGGACAATGTGATACTAACATTTGTATATTTTTATGTTTGGAAATTATTAAATAAATGGGTTTTATTTATTTATGTATCTATTTATTATTAATTCACTCGGAGTTCTCACGCAGGTCATCATCAATGATTGCTCACTGACAATAACCGGCAGTGGGCAATCATTGATGATGACCTTGTGAGAACTCCTAGTGAATTAATAATAAATGTTGAATTTTTCTTATCTCGACGTAAATGAAGGGCGCTTTAGGTAACTCAAGGCTTCAAACAGAACTTAATGTGAAGAGGGGGAAAAGGGACATAACTCTTAACTTCTATAGCATTTCCTTCACTGATTCCCGCTTATTGAAGTTGCAACGAATTGCCTTCGTTGCTTACAAGCAACGTCTTTCGTCTTTGTAATGGTAACAGTAACACCCTGCGACCTTCTGTACTCATCCGTGTCTATCTTCATAGAAAAACAAGGACCCCACCGTCACCCGTATTTCGGTGGATTTATCTTCAAAATAAATGGGTAAATGTCGGCAACATTTCCATAAATTGAGCCGGCAAAGCAGTTACAGATTTCCTATCTGCAGCCTTGACGAGAGAGAAGTATATATATATATATATATATATATATATATATATATATATATATATATATATATATATATATATATGTTATTATAAAAAATAAATGAACAAAAAACGTCACTTACAGATAGCTGCAAGTCATCGTTTTGTTTATTAAATCCCTCCGGTGTGATTGGACTTTTTTTTAGAACTATGATGGATATAAATTGTTACATATAGAGTTTTATCCCCCCCCCCTCCATTGGAGCATTGGAGATTTTCGCCAACGCCTGTCGGCATTATTAACCAAATATGAAACCATGAAGATCAGTAGAGAAATGCCATTATTTTAAAACACGTGCAAGAATGACGTTGCATTGTTTTAAAAATTGGTCTCAACCGTTTTATGTTTTGTTCTTTTTTTCTGCCGCACCCTGTATAATCGTCTGTGTGTCATTAACAATGACTAGGTGTGTGTTTGTCCAGCAAAGCAACCATGGTCGGTCCAGCCAAGAAGTCTTAATTTCTTTCAGTTTCAAGAAGTTCCAGGTGATATAGTATCCATCATCGTCAAAACAACAACCTTGCTCAAAGATTCGAGACCTCGAAGAATAACGAGGTATGCCGATGTATGGTGATTGGTTTTACAACTATTCAGACACAAGTATGGCAATGGGCAAAAAAGGATTTCAAACACAGGAATTTAGTTAAATATAAAAATAACCAGTTTATTTGAAGATAACCTGGTGCAACTGTGAAAGGTTTCAGTCTGTTGCTGCCATCACATAACGGTTGGTTTAAAGTGTCTGGTCTGCTCACTTCTTCACCGATGAAAGTCGGATGTTGACGTTGCACTGCAGTTTGAAAACAACTCGATGGACTGAAAGAAAAATTTTTGAGAAAGACAGAGGTATTCACAAGTGTTGTAGTTCGTTATTGTCATGAGAAGGCGGGAGTGGGTCTTAAAAAGAATAGCGTGATCTCAAGAGACTGGTCAACTCAATGGCTGGATAAGCAGAATTATTCGACAGCTGAATGAAGTCGTGGTAGTTATGACCATAACAGCAGATTATGTGGCTAGTGTGGTTAGTCAAACTGCAACAAGCTGTTGTCAGACAGAAAAATAAATCTGGCCAGTCGTCCCATCGGCGGAGCCACGAATTCGCCGACTGCACCCCCATGCAGAGGGGTAAAACTCAAACGAAAACGAAGCCACCTGAAAAGTTAGAGAGGCCCGATCCGATCAATTGGCTGGTCATGCTCTAGTATCTATAAGTTCATCCTCAACCGTATTATTCAATCTGATTGTTCTAAAAATCAAAACCTTATTTATCCTTTTTATTTTCCTCCCAAGTAGATACTAGAAGATGGTGGCTGAGGGTCAGTCGTGTTGAGAACAAAGAAGATTACCACTGCCAAAGAGTAATGTTTTCTAGGAGTAATGTTCCCACTCTTACTGTAAAATTGTATTCTAAGAATATTAAATAAATCTATTACTAATAGAGAATTGGTATCTGTCTAAAACCGAAACTATGCTATTACTATCTTTTAATGGTGGGGGTAGTTTACTCTCTGTACTATTGTCATGATACCATCCTTCCAAGCATTACTTCCTCTTCGAGGGGGTAGCATAGTATATATTTGTTCGTCATGATGTCATCTTCCAAAGCATTATATCCTCCTTTGGAGGGGGTAGTGTAGTACATACGATAGTAGAAAGTTACCTTGGGTTTACTTTTGGAAGTCTTGTGACTCTTGCTTCCATTATTTTGTCCTTTAGGCTTCACATTCGATGTGAGATCTTGCTTACAAAGGGGGAATAATTGCTGTTTTCTTAGTGAGAATCTATCCATCTAACACTTATCGCTGGCTAGATTTTTACCTTGAAGTAGTATTTTTTTTTTCTTTAGCTCCTTACATCAAATGGCTTCGTGCCTTGTTTGGAGCGATTTCCATTAAAAAAAAAACGTATGTTCCTTTGTCCTGATACCATCCTCCCAGGCATTACTTTCTCCTTGGGGGAGGGCAGTATAGTATATGTTCGGTGATCATATATACTAGGAAAACATGTTCTCATTGTTCGTATATTTTTCCTTATATAAGTAAGGTAATGAAAAAGGGAACAATATACAGGGTGTTTGGAAAATCGATGGCATAGCTCTGGGATTATGTTCTATAAGTGTATATAGGTTCGGAAACGCTTGGTTTCCGCGTTATAGACAATTGAAACAAATACTGATCAATATTCTTTATTGTAAACATCTAACACGTACAATACGTGTGATAATGTATTGTTATTTCTACATATGGGATAGATAAACACTATCCCTGTGACAGGATCACAGATGAAATAAGCCTGGGCTTGTTGTTGCCACATACACCAACAAGACCATGAAAAATGGCGCCAAACAAATATAAAAACTATGGATTCAGAAGAAAAATCTGAGCATCATGATCGACAATTGCTACTTTAATAGCCAACACGAAGAGATCCGGTCGGCATCCTGTGAATGTTGGGCCTTCTTAATTTAGGTAACAGAATACAACAGAACAAATACAGGTAAATAGATATGATCATCACAAGCTAAAGACCATGAAGAAGAGGAAGAAATGGCAGCCAAAAGGTAAATAGACTAGTAATGGTGTGCTATTACAAAAGAGGTGAGTTTACTCATATAAAACATGATACCAAAGTGATGCCATCGATTTTCGAAACACGTCTGTATAAGTAATAATAGAAATGCAGGGTTGTTGCAGGGTCGATGATGGTGATCGATCTTACAGCTTATTAATAGATACACGACAAATACGGCAATCGCAAGGAAATTTGTAAATAACAAATAACCCGTTCATTGGACCGTAAAGATACAGGTGATGAAGATGGGTGGTTCAGCTGCCAGCGTCGCAGGAAGGGTTTACGTTGAGTGTCTAGTCAGGTTACTTCTCCAACATTGGTGGTCGAACCTGGATGTCACCGAGGTCGCAGAAACAGCTCTGTATGTATGGTTGATTGATGCTAGTCAGGTGTGGACATCACAACAAGATCAAATGACTGCTAAGCAGACTGAAACAGGATTTGCCCTGAGAAGGGTGAATCACGCAATAGTGTAGTAGGTATGTTGCCCTGAAACGGTCAGGATGATTCTCACAAAAGTATAATCAGTAAGTTGCCCTGAAAAGGACAGGTTTGTCCTAGGATGGACAAATAGAATGCCAATGTCTGGAAGGAGGGACGTCGTGTTGACAGTTAGATATAGGCAGATCATGCTGCTACACCAGTTTCTTCTTCCTCGGCTCTGATCGGTAATTACACCTGAAATTAGGCAAACCAGTGAAGATGAGCTAGGCAGAGATAAAAGATCATAGAAATTAATTATATGATCACAATAATGTAAACTGAAACAGTTAATTCACTGCAATTTGATATTATATATCGCCCAAGCTTATCTCTTTCTTCATTGTGTGTTGATTTGATGCTGTAATTAGCGGTTTAATCAGAAACCAACCAGTACTAGTGTAGGGTGTTCTTCAACCCATATGTTTCACCCTTGTTCACTTCGTTGATAGAACCAGTTGATTGTATCTCTGAAGTCGTAGTTGTGATGTGGCAGCCAAAGTTTATCTGCCTGATAGCTGTAATAATGGATAATATAAAAATAAAAGACTTCAACAACTTTGTCGCAAAATGGTTCATGCTCTTTGATGTTTTAGTCTCTTACATCTCTGTAGCATTATATATAAGTTTTCCATCACCATCGCTACATGTCACTTTGGACTTCCTCCCATGATTTTACTTCCTGCTCTAGTTCTACCCTAAACTTTCAATGTAATTTTCCATTCTCTTACTTAATTTTAAACTTATGCGGAAAATTCCCAATTCAAACCGTTAGTTTTTACATGCCGGCATGTAAATATTGCTACAATAGAAGGTCATGGTCAATCATCTGTTCAACAAGATGAAGGTCAACTGTCTATCCTGCAATATCCGGGTTTGTTACTAAAAAGCAGTGACGACCTGAAAGCAGACCACGACAAAGTGATAGCCAGAAATAACTCTGAAGTATGGATTCATTTTCTTATCTAATGAAATAAAATATGAAGGATGATACATCGAAATGCCCGGATTTTATTTTTTAACCCTTTTTAAAATAATAAACTAACATGAATGAAAGTATCCTCCACTCTATAATAAAGAGTAATATATATATATATATATAGTCTCGGAAGTTTCTCAACCATTAAAACTAAAAAAAAACCAAAAAAAACCCTTAAGTCCCAGGTCGTTCAGTGGAAAATCACTCATGTAAGTCAATTTACTTTTTACAGTTATTATATTAGTTTGCTTCTAACATTATTTAAGGGATCATCAGTAGTTTACCATGAAAAACAAGACAGTATTTAATTACATGGTTTCCCAGCAGAGCTGATCAGACCCCACTTCCCTTAAAAGGCAAAAACATAAACGTTCTGTATACTAAATCTAAGTTTTGTTCTGTATAAATATTTTGCTAACTTATATTAGTTATTAAATATATATATATATATATATATATATATATATATATATATATATATATATATATAAATAAATAAATAAATAAAAAATATAAATAAATAAATTTAAATATATATATATATATATATATATATATAAATTAATAAATAAATAAATAAATAAATAAATAAAAAATAAAAATTCCTCCTTACCTGTGTTGTTCGTTTGTCTAATAAAATTTATCCGTTACTTACAAAAATGTTGCTGCATTTTAAAATATATATATATTTAAGTGAAATATTTTTGAAAATCAACACATGGTGCAATTCAAATGAAAAAATCATTTATTTAATTTTTTTTTTTGCAAGCTTTCGTTGTAAAACAACTTTGTCAGACGAGACTGACTTACAGTTTGTTTTTCTTTTCTTCTTCTTCCTCATTATGATGGTATTAACCCCGAGGGGTCGAATCACGGTAGAGGCAGAAAAACACGTCAAGTTGTAAATGACGTTATAATAAGTCCAGTCGATGTTTGGCGCGGATTGGCGCTTTTTGAATAAGGAAATTGACAACATCTTTGAAGCACCCATGAATATGTATTTAAGTGAAATATTTTTGAAAATCAACACATGGTGCAATTTAAATGTAAAAATCATTTATTCAATTTTTTTTTGCAAGCTTTCGTTGTAAAACAACTTTGTTGGGCGAGACTTACTTATAGTTTTTGCGTGTGAAGAACTCCGAAGATGCATGAAAAAAGAGTCAAAAAAAAAAAAACAAAGGCCAAGAAGAAAAGAAAAGGTCAGAACCTGTGCAATAGCGTTAGTGAAAACATTCATGATTTATTTGAGTGAATTTTGAGCGGAAATCTTCATCAATGGCTAACGATTAAAACAATTACGCTGGATGGATAATGCACATAGTACAAAGATACCACGATATAAAATCCTACATTGAATAATATGATCGGAAGAATATATGAAAAATAAAATATTATATAGAAATAATATAGAGAGAAACAAAAAATATATAATAATAAATGATGATGAATGTGCTTCAGTTTTTCTAGCCTGAACTTTTTATGAGCACTGAGGATTACCTCTTCAAAAAGAAATTAATGCTTTATGCATTTCGAACGTTATGTACATCATGAAGAAATATGTGATTGAGGTAGGCCGAAACAATTGTATGCAAATAAAAACTGTTTTGAATGAATTTGTGAAATTTTGTTCCATAAATTTACTGAGGTTTACATAATATTAAAATATTTTATTACAACTCTAGTTCTACACCATCGGGTTATTACAAAATCTTTTGCGTTATGATAAATTTATATTTTGAATTTTTTAATTTAAAAATAATATATATATATACATATTTTAAAATATTATTCTTAAAAAATTATTCAAAGCTCTCACTAGATTAGGCACTTTCAGTAAGTTATCAAGCCGTTATTTATAGCATAATGCGATACTCTAGGCCCTGCCTATTGAGTTCTGTTAACGACTTGCTAGATGGCCGCCTATTTTTGCCATTTAGACATTAATTTACTCTCCCATTTTCCAGACAACGTGTGGTGGGCACATCGGTGCCTTCTCCGACTACTAAGTCAAATATGACTTTTGTGGTGGGGTTCGAACCGTGGTTAATTTGAAAAAATATTATTTATGAATAATTATATACACACACACACACACACACACATATATATATATGGGAAAATGAAAAAGGAAAACCAAAAAATGGATGTTTTTTATGTGTACATCAACGTTTCGTCTTTATTTATAAGACTTCATCAGGATGATATTAGTAGTCCTGGCTCACCCCATCCTTCCATTTTTTCCCCACTCATTCTTTTCTACATTCATTTCTATTTCTCCAACAAATACGGACGTCCACCCAGCAGTTGGCCACTATTTCATTCTATTTTTCCCAATATGTCTACCCTACATGTATCTGTACTTGCATGACATTTTTTCTTTATTTTATCATCCTGATGAAGTCTTATAAATAAAGACGAAACGTTGATGTACACATAAAAAACATCCATTTTTTGGTTTTCCTTTTTCATTTTCCCATTACGTCGGATTACTTTCTATCCTTCTCTTCCCATATATATATATATATATATATATATATATATATATATATTGAGTCAATAGGAAATAAAAATTTCAGATAAAATGGAAAATTAGTTGATGGAATAGTGGATAAGCAAGTAACATGCTAGTAGATATAAGGACACGCTACTAGCATGTTTCTTTTCTTATCCACTATTCCATGAATTAATTTTCCATATATATATATACTAGCGGGGCTACCCGGCGTTGCTCGGGGTCATTAAAACATATAATTGAAGAAAAATCGTGTGTGTAACATCTTTATATACAAACTTCTATTTCTCCCCCCCCCCCCTTCTCTATAGCCGTCTCTTTATCTTTCTACCTTTCTCTTCCCTGGTCGCCGCATTTCACCGCTACTTTCTAATTTTGCCTTTTGCGAAAGCTGTTCTTTCCCCACAATTTCTCCTACGTTGCCCAGGGCAATAGTATGATATATTTCTATAAAAAGTAACACCTCTATCTGCGCCTTCTATATAGGTACTTATCTCCACCCCGGTGTTCATGCTATATACGTATCTATCATCACCCCGGTGTGCTTACTATATACGTACCTATCGCCGCCCCAGTGCACATACTATATACGTACCTATCGCCGCCCCAGTTCAGATACTATTTAAGTACCTATCACCGCCCCGGTGCGAATCCTAAATAGTACCTATCGCCGCCCCGGTGTGCATGCTACATAAGTACCTATCGCTGCCCTAGTGGGAATAATTAATATGTACATATTGCCGCATTGGTGCGAATTTCTAAATACGTACCTATCACCACTTTGGTGCGAATGCTAAATACGTACCTATCGCCGGCCCGATGCGAATGCTAAATACGTACCTATAGCCGCCCTGGTGTGAATGCTAAATACGCACCTATAGCCGCCCCGGTGCGAATGCTAAATACGTACCTATCACCACCCTGGTGCGAATGCGAAATACATACCTTTCGCCGTTCTGGTGCACGTGCTATATACGTACCTATTGCCGCCCCGGTGCACGTGCTATATATGTACTGATCGCCGCCCCGGTGCGCATGCTATGTACGTACTTATTGCTGCCCATGTGTACATGCTATATACGTAGCTATCGCCACCCCTGAATTCTGAATACGTACCTATCGCCGCTCCTGTGTGAATTCTAAATACGTACCTATCGCCGCCCCGGTGCGGAAGCTAAATACGTACATATCACCACCCCGGTGCGAATGCTAAATACATACCTATCGCCGCCCCGGTGCGAATGCTAAATACATACCTGTCGCCGCCCCGGTGCGAATGCTAAATACATACCTATCGCCGCCCCGGTGCGAATGCTAAATACATACCTATCGCCGCCCCGGTGTGAATGCTAAATACATACCTATCGCCGCCCCGGTGTGAATGCTAAATACATACCTATCGCCGCCCCGGTGTGAATGCTAAATACGTACCTTTCGCCGCCCCGGTGCGCGTGCTATATACGTACCTATCGCTGCCCCGGTGCGCGTGCTATATATGAACCGATCGCTGCCCCAGTGCGCATGCATAATACATACCTATCACGTACTTATTGCCGCCCATATGCACATGCTATATACGTACCTATCGCCACCGCTGAATGCTAAATAAGTACCTATCTCCGCCCAGGGATGAATGCTAAATACGTACATATTGCCGCCCAGGTGTTCATACACCATATGTACCTATCACTGCCCCAGTGCGAATACTAAATATGTACATATCGCCACCCAGGTGCGATTGCTGAATACATACCTATCGCAACCCCGGTGCGAATGCTAAATACGTAGCTATAGCCACCCCTATGCACTACTATATAGTACCTATTGCCACCCCGGTACACATACTATATATAAACCTATCGCCGACCCGGTGTGCATACTATATTCGTACCTATCGCGGCTCTGGTGCGCATACTACATACTTACCTATCTCTGCAAGGGTACACATACTATATATGTACCAATCTCCAGCCCAGTTCGCATACGTAAGAACTTATATTTATTCGGCCCTGTCGTGTTAGAAAAACAAAATAGTGTTCATTTATGTATTGTCACTATCATAAATATAAATATTTTTAGTTACAAACAGAAAAAAATACATTTGTTTGCCTCCCCACAGGAAAATTTTTTTTCTATCCTCCCACATACTTAGAAATATTTTTAATTTAAAGGAAAAAAAAAAGAAAAATTTTTGACCCCTTACACCCCAAAAATTTTATGTTCCCCCCATACATAGAAATATTTTTATTTTAAAAAAGAAAAAAAAAAAATTTTTTAGCCCCCTCCCCCGAAAATTTTTTTTTTTCATTCTCCCCCATACACATAAATATTTTCAATGAAAAAGATAAAAGACAAAATAAATGTTTTGCCTTCCCCCCAATTTTTTTTATACTCCCGATGCGCATGCTATATACGTATTTATTGCCGCCCATGTGCACATGCTATATACTTCCTATCGCCACCGCTGAATGCTAAATACGTACCTATTGCTGTCGCGGTGCGAATGCTAAATAGGTTTTCAGCGTAGATGCTCTTAAAATATTATCCAAACCTATCACTACAGTAGCTCTATCTAGGACATTGAACATTTTTCTCCCGGACAACGCCGAGTACTTTAAAAATAAAAGAGGCCTCATGAGCACTACTGAAATAACTTAGGTATCCTCTCTCCTTCTGATCTGCCAAATAGTCCAAAGGGAAACGAAGATGGCATTAAAATATTTTCCAAACCTATCACTACAGTAGCTCTATCTAGGATATTGACCACTTTTCTGCCGGACAACGCCGAGTACTTTGAAAATCAAGGAGGCCTCCTGAGCACTACTGAAATCACTCTTATCGATTCCCCCATCCTTTTCAGCGTAGATGCTGTTAAAATATTATCCAAACCTATCACTACAGTAGCTCGATCAAGGACATTGAACACTTTTCTCCCGGACAACGCCAAATACTTTGAAAATCAAGGAGGCCTCCTGAGGACTACTGAAATCACTTAGGTATCCCTCCTTTTGATCTGATAAATAGTCCAAAGGGGAACGAAGATGGCGTTAAAATATTTTCAAAACCTATCACTACAGTAGCTCTATCTAGGATATTGACCACTTTTCTCCCGGACAACACCGAGTAATTTTTAAATCAAGGAGGCCTCATGAGCACCCCTTAAATAACTCTTATCGATTCCCCCATCCTTTTCAGCGTAGATGCTGTTAAAATATTATCCTAACCTATCACTACAGTAGCTCTATCTAGGACATTCAGCAATTTTCTCCCGGACAACGCCGAGTACTTTGAAAATCAAGGAGGCCTCCTGAGCACTACTGAAATCACTTAGGTATCCTCTCTCCTTCTGATCTGCCAAATAGTCCAAAGGGGAACGAAGATGGCGTTAAAATATTTTCCAAACCTATCACTACAGTAGCTCTATCTAGGATATTGAGCACTTTTCTCCCGGACAACGCCGAGTACTTTGATAATCAAAGACGCCTCCTGAGAACTACTGTAATAACTTATATCGATTCCCCCATCCTTTTCAGCGTAGATGCTGTTAAAATATTATCCAAACCTATCACTACAGTAGCTCTATCTAGGACATTGAGCAATTTTCTCCCGGACAACGCCGAGTACTTTGAAAATCAAAGAGGCCTCCTGAGGACTACTGAAATCACTTTAGGATCCTCTCTCCTTCTGATCTGCCAAATAGTCCAAAGGGGAACGAAGATGGCGTTAAAATATTTTCAAAACCTATCACTACAGTATCTCTATTTAGGACATTCAGCACTTTTCTCCCGGACAACGCTGAGTATTTGAAAATCAAAGACGCCTCCTGAGCACTACTGAAATAACTCTTATCGATTCCCCCATCCTTTTCAGCGTAGATGCTGTTAAAATATTATCCAAACCTATCACTACAGTAGCTCTATCTAGGACATTGAGCACTTTTCTCCCGGACAACGTCGAGTACTTTGATAATCAAGGAGGCCTCCTGAGGACTACTGAAATTACTTAGGTATCCTCTCTCCTTCTGATCTGCGAAATAGTCCAAAGGGGAACGAAGATAGCGTTAAAATATTTTCCAAACCTATCACTACAGTAGCTCTATCTAGGACATTGAGCGTTTTTCTCCCGGACAACGCTGAGTACTTTGATAACAAAGGAGGCCTCCTGAGGACTACTGAAATCACTTAGGTATCCCTCCTTTTGATCTGCCAAATAGTCCAAAAGGGAACGAAGCTGGCTTTAAAATATTTTCCAAACCTATCACTACAGTAGCTCTATCTAGGACATTGAGCACTTTGTCCCGGACAACGCCGAGTATTTGAAAATCAAAGAGGCCTCCTGAGCACTACTGAAATAACTCTTATCGATCCCCCCATCCTTTTCAGCGTAGATGCTGTTAAGATATTATGCAAACCTATCACTACAGTAGGTCTATCTAGGACATTGAGCACTTTTTTCCCGGACAACGCCGAGTACTTTGAAAATCAAAGAGGGCTCCTGAGCACTACTGAAATAACTCTTATCGATTCCCCCATCCTTTTCAGCGTAGATGCTGTTAAAATATTATCCAAACCTATCTCTACAGTAGCTCTATCTAGGACATTGAGCACTTTTTTCCCGGACAACGCCGAGTACTATGACCTGATATAACCGGACACAATTTAGGGCAAGACCGGGTACATCCAGCATAGGATTATTGGACAGGTGCGGATGTGATTGAGCAACCCTTGTTTCACTACACACTTATAACGTAGGATTCCTATGTTGTTATTGATTTATCCGGACAGAAGTTATTGGATGATCTGATACAACCGGGCTGAATGTCGGGCAAGATCGGGTACATCCGGCAAGGGATTATGGGATGTTTACAGTGATTCTGCATTTTTATCGGATTAGTACATAAATACATTAGATTATTTCGAATTTACTATATATTAACGTTGAAAAAGTGGTGTAAAATACGAAAAAACTGCTACCTTTTGTCGGAAAGTGGTCCGGTTGACTGTCAGCGAGTGAATCGTTTTTCCATAGACCGGCGGAATGAAGCCAAGACGATTATGGAGTGCATAATCAAAACAGATACTACACTAAACAGAATTAGAGAAAAACGGCCTAGGGAGTCTAAAATTCATTGTTGCTCATCAAAACTCATTTAAGAACTTGGTAAATAGTATTATACAATGTTTGTTCAACAAAATCATAGTTATTTATACTCGTTAATTTATTAATGTAATTTGAACAGTGTCTAGTGGATAGACCGCTGTTCAGGTGTAGATTGGTTATAAATAGTCCCGTAAATCACATTAAGTTTTTGAATTTCGGCCTTTTGGCTAAGATCAAAGTGTAGTATCTGTTCTCGGCATTATTTGAGATCAAGTGTATATCTAGTCCTATCCGATAGGTGTCGATCTTACACTGTCGAATCAAAAATCAGATTATCATTTTATTTTTTAATCCCTTTTCCTTTAGCTCACTTCCTTCTCCCCTAAAGTACCGGTTGATATACCCCCAAGGTCGGGATCTGTCTCACCGACGACTCCCCCCAAATTTCGCCCGAGGCGCTGACACCGGCCAATACCGACACTCCCCCTCCCCCAAATTTTGCCTGCCTCACCGGCGTATGCCAATACGCCCCATCCCCAAATTTCGCCTGAGGCGCCCCACAGGCGATCGCTCATACCGCCGAATGCCGACATTTCCCTCCTCCCCTCCCCAGATTGGCCTGAGCCGCCGAATGCCGACATTCCCCCTCGCCAGATTTGGCCTGAAGCGCTCACACCGGCGAATGCCGACACCCCCCCGAAAGGAGGAGGGAATGCCTATCATGATAACAGAACGGCCATAGGGAGGGGGGGGGGATATTAGCGTCTATTAATAATTAAGAAAGAAAGTGTGGGAGTGAGCGGGAAAAAAGAAAGACAGAAAAAAATGGTTGTAGTGTGAGTGAATTTCTTCCTGCCACTCTCTGACGTCAGGGTACCCACACATAGTTCGTGCGGTCGCAGGGTACCCACACATACTTCGTGCGGTCGCAGGGTACCCACACATACTTCGTGCGGTCGCAGGGTACCCACACATACTTCGTCCGGGCCCAGGGTACCCACACATACTTCGTACGGTCGCAGGGTACCCACACATATTTGGTTCGGTCACAGGGTACCCACACATACTTCGTGCGATCGCAGGGTACCCACACATACTTCGTCCGGTCGCAGGGTACCCACACATATTCGTCCGGTCGCAGGGTACCCACACATAGTTCGTGCGGTCGCAGAGTACCCACACATACTTTGTGCGGTCGCAGGGTACCCACACATACTTCGTGCGGTCGCAGGGTACCAACACATACTTCGTCCGGTCGCAGAGTACCCACACATATTTCGTCCGGACGCAGGGTACCCACAAATACTTCGTCCGGTGGCAGGGTACCCACACGTACTTCGTGCAGTCGCAGGGTACCCACACATACTTCGTGCGGTCACAGGGTACCCACACATACTTCGTGCGGTCGCAGGGTACCTATACATACTTCGTCCGGTCGCAGGGTACCCACACATACTTCGTGCGGTCGCAGGGTACCAACACATACTTCGTCAGGCAGCAGGGTACCCCCACATACTTCGTGCGGTCGCAGGGTACCCACAAATACTTCGTGCGGTCGCAGGGTACCCACACATACTTCGTCCGGTCGCAGGGTACCCACAAATACTTCGTGCAGTCACAGGGTACCCACACATATTTCGTTCGGTCGCAGGGTACCCACACATATGTCGTTCGGTAGCAGGGTACCCACACATACTTCGTGCGATCGCAGGGTACCCACACATACTTCGTCCGGTAGCAGGGTACCCACACATACTTCGTGCGGTCGCAGGGTACCTATACATACTTCGTCCGGTCGCAGGGTACCCACACATACTTCGTGCGGTCGCAGGGTACCCACACATATGTCGTTCGGTAGCAGGGTACCCACACATACTTCGTGCGATCGCAGGGTACCCACACATACTTCGTCCGGTAGCAGGGTACCCACACATACTTCGTGCGGTCGCAGGGTACCTATACATACTTCGTCCGGTCGCAGGGTACCCACACATACTTCGTGCGGTCGCAGGGTACCAACACATACTTCGTCAGGCAGCAGGGTACCCACACATACTTCGTGTGGTCGCAGGGTACTCACACATACTTCGTCCGGTCGCAGGGTACCAACACATACTTCGTGCGGTCGCAGGGTACCTATACATACTTCGTCTAGTCGCAGGGTACCCACACATACTTCGGACGGTCGCAGGGTACCCACACATACTTCGTCAGGCAGCAGGGTACCCACACATACTTCGTGCGGTCGCAGGGTACCCACAAATACTTCGTGCGGTCGCAGGGTACCCACACATACTTCGTCCGGTCGCAGGGTACCCACACATACTTCGTGCGGTCGCAGGGTACCCACACATACTTCGTTCGGTCACAGGGTACCCACACATACTTCGAGCGATTGCAGGGTACCCACACATACTTCGTCCGGTCGCAGGGTACCTATACATACTTCGTGCGGTCGCAGGGTACCCACACATACTTCGTCCGGTCGCAGGGTACCCACACATAATTCGTGAGGTCGCAGAGTACCTATACATACTTCGTCCGGTCGCAGGGTACCCACACATACTTCGTCAGGCAGCAGGGTACCCACACATACTTCGTGCGGTCGCAGGGTACCTACACATACTTCGTCCGGTCGCAGGGTACTCACACATACTTCGTGCGGTCGCAGGGTACCCACACATACTTCGTGCGGTCGCAGGGTACCCACACATACTTCATCCGGTCGCAGGGTACCTACACATACTTCGTGCGGTCGCAGGGTACCCACACATACTTCGTCCGGTCGCAGGGTACCTATACATACTTGGTGCGGTCGCAGGGTACCCACATATACTTCGTGCGGTCGCAGGGTACCTACACATACTTGGTGCGGTCGCAGGGTACCCACACATACTTCGTCCGGTCGCAGGGTACCCACACATACTTCGTGCGGTCGCAGGGTACCTATACATACTTCGTGCGGTCGCAGGGTACCCACACATACTTCGTGCGGTCGCAGGGTACCGACACATACTTCGTGCGGTCGCAGGGTACCCATACATACTTCGTGCGGTCGCAGGGTACCCACACATACTTCGTCCGGTCGCAGGGTACCCACACATACTTCGTCAGGCAGCAGGGTACCCACACATACTTCGTGCGGTCGCAGGGTACCCACAAATACTTCGTCCGGTCGCAGGGTACCCACACATACTTCGTGCGGTCGCAGGGTACCCACACATACTTCGTGCGGTCGCAGGGTACCCACACATACTTCGTCCGGTCGCAGGGTACCTACACATACTTCGTGCGGTCGCAGGGTACCCACACATACTTCGTCTGGTCGCAGGGTACCCACACATACTTCGTGCGGTCGCAGGGTACCCACACATACTTCGTCCGGTCGCAGGGTACCTACACATACTTCGTGCGGTCGCAGGGTACCCACACATACTTCGTCCGGTCGCAGGGTACCCACACATACTTCGTCCGGTCGCAGGGTACCCACACATACTTCGTGCGGTCGCAGGGTACCCACACATACTTCGTCCGGTCGCAGGGTACCTACACATACTTCGTGCGGTCGCAGGGTACCTACACATACTTCGTGCGGTCGCAGGGTACCCACACATACTTCGTCCGGTCGCAGGGTACCCACACATACTTCGTCCGGTCGCAGGGTACCTACACATACTTCGTGCGGTCGCAGGGTACCCACACATACTTCGTCCGGTCGCAGGGTACCCACACATACTTCGTCCGGTCGCAGGGTACCCACACATACTTCGTCCGGTCGCAGGGTACCTACACATACTTCGTGCGGTCGCAGGGTACCCACACATACTTCGTCCGGTCGCAGGGTACCTACACATACTTCGTGCGGTCGCAGGGTACCCACACATACTTCGTCCGGTCGCAGGGTACCCACACATACTTCGGGTACCCACACATACCCTACCTCTACACTGCTCAAAAAAGGAGGAGGTAATGCATGGGAATAGTGCATCATGACAACGGAACCGATACGACCCTACCTCAACACTTCTCAAAAAAGGAGGAGATAATGCATGGGATGAGGGCATCATGACAACGGAACCGATACGACCCTACCTCAACACTTCTCAAAAAAGGAGGAGATAATGCATGGGATGAGGGCATCATGACAACGGAACCGATACGACCCTACCCCTACACTTCTCAAAAAAGGAGGAGGTAATTCATGGGATGAGCACATCATGATAACGGAACCGATACTATTCTACATCTACACTTCTCAAAAAAGGAGGAGGTAATGCATGGGATCAGTGCATCATGACAACGGAACCGATACTACCCTACCCCTACACTTCTCAAAAAAGGAGGAGGTAATGCTCACACCGGCGAATACCGTACCCCCCCCCCAATTTGGCATGTAAGGAGGAGGTAATGCCTATCATGATAACGGAAGGGAGTGGGAGGAATATTAGCGTCTATTAAAAGGTTGTAGTGTGAATGAATTTCTTCCCGCACCTTTGCATTATTTTTCAAATTATCTGCCACTCTCTGACGTCATGATGACCTGATATAACCGGACACAATTTAGAGCAAGACCGGGTACATCCGGCAAGGGATTATGGGACAGGTGCGGATGTGATTTAGCAACCCTTGTTTCACTACACACTCTTAACGTAGGATTCCTATGTTGTTATTGATGCAACCGGACAGAAGTTATTGGATGATCTGATACAACCGGACACAATTTAGGGCAAGACCGGATACATCCGGCAAGGGATTATGGGATGTTTATAGTGACTCGGCATTTTTATCGGATTAGTACATAAATACATTAGATTATTTCGAATTTACTACATATTAACGTTGAAATTTCGTGAAAAATACGAAAAAACTGCTACCTTTTGTCGGAAAGTGGTCCGGTTGACTGTCAGCGAGTGAATCGATTTTCGCGATTTTTAGATATTTTACATCCGGGATTTGTGCGGTCCTGTAGATGTCAACTTTTTGACATGTCGTCGGGTAGTTTTTGAGGAGATACTGGACATACAAACAAACAAACAAACATACAAACAGACAACTGCCCTTTATATAAGAGACTAGCAGGGTTACCCGGCGTTGCTCGGGGTCATAAAAACATATATTTGAAGAAAGATCGTGTGTGTAACATCTTTATATTCAAACTTCTATGTCCGCCCCCTCTCTCTATAGCCGTCTCTTTATCTGCTACCTTTCTCTTCCCTGGTCGCCCCATTTCGCCGCTACTTTCTAATTTTTCCTTTTGCAAAAGCTGTTTCTTCCCCACCATTTCTCCTATTGCCCAGGGTAATAGTATGACACATTCCTATAAAAAGTAACACCTCTATCTGCGCCTTCTATATAGGTACTTATCTCCACCCCGGTGTTCATACTATATACGTATCTATCATCACCCCGGTGCGAATACTATATACGTACCTATCGCCGCCCCGGTGCAGATACTATTTAAGTACCTATCGCCGCCCCGTTGCGAATGCTAAATAGTACCTATCGTTGCCCCGGTGTGAATGCTAAATACATACCTATTGCGCCCCGGTGTGCATGCTACATAAGTACCTATCGCTGCCCTAGTGCGAATACTAAAGACATACCAATTGCGCCCCGGTGTGCATGCTACATAAGTACCTATCGCTGCCCTAGTGCGAATAATTAATATGTACATATTGCTGCTTTGGTGTGAATGCTAAATACGTACCTATCGCCGGCCCAGTGCGAATGCTAAATACGTACCTATAGCCGCCCTGGTGCGAATGCTAAATACGTACCTATAGCCGCCCCGGAGTGAATGCTCAATACGTACCTATCACCACCACGGTGCGAATGCGAAATACATACTTTTCGTCGCCCCGGTGCGCGTGCTATATATGTACTGATCGCCGCCGCAGAGCGCATGCTATGTACATACTTATTGCTGCCCATGTGTACATGCTATATACGTAGCTATCGCCACCCCTGAATTCTGAATACGTACCTATCGCCGCCCTGGTGTGGAAGCTAAATACGTACATATCGCCGCCCCGGTGCGAATGCTAAATACATACCTATCGCCGCCCCGGTGTGAATTCTAAATACGTACCTATCGCCGCCCCGGTGTGAATTCTAAATACGTACCTAAATCCGCCCCGGTGCGGAAGCTAAATATGTACATATCGCCACCCCGGTGCGAATGCTAAATACATACCTATCGCTGCCCCGGTGTGAATGCTAAATACATACCTATCGCCGCCCCGGTGTGAATGCTAAATACGTACCTATCGCCGCCCCGGTGTGAATTTTAAATATGTACCTTTCGCCGCCCCGGTGTGAATTTTAAATATGTACCTTTCGCCGCCCCGGTGTGAATTTTAAATATGTACCTTTCGCCGCCCCTGTGCGCGTGCTATATACGTACTTATCGCCGCCCCGGTGCGCGTGCTATATATGAACTTATCGCTGCATCAGTGCGCATGCTAAATACATACCTATCACTGCCCCGGTGCGCATACTATATACGTACTTATTACCGCCCATGTGCACATGCTATATAAGTACCTATCACCACCGCTGACTGCTAAATAAGTACCTATCGCCGCCCCGGTGTGGAAGCTAAATACGTACATATCGCCGCCCCTAAATTTGGCCTGACCCCTAAAAAATTTGGCCTGAACCCTAAAATTTTCACCGACCCCTAAATCTCTCCAGCCTCTAATTTTTCACTCTCCCCCAACCATGAGAAATATTTTGAGTTCAAAACCAAAAAAAAAGAAAAAAATTTGGCCTGACCCCTAAAAAGTTCGTCCTGACCCCTAAAATTTTCCCCGACCCCTAAATCTCTCCAGCCCCCTAATTTTTCACTCTCCCCCAACCATGAGATATATTTTGACTTCAAAACAAAAAAAAGAAAAAAATTTGGCCTGACCCCTAAAAAGTTCGTCCTGACCCCTAAAATTTTCCCCGACCCCTAAATCTCTCCAGCCCCCTAATTTTTCACTCTCCTCCAACCATGAGAAATATTTTTACTTCAAAACAAAAAAAAACAAAAAAATTTGGCCTGACCCCTAAAAAGTTCGTCCTGACCCCTAAAATTTTCCCCGACCCCTAAATCTCTCCAGCCCCCTAATTTTTCACTCTCCTCCAACCATGAGAAATATTTTGACTTCAAAACAAAAAAAAAGAAAAAAATTTGGCCTGACCCCTAAAAAGTTCGTCCTGACCCCTAAAATTTTCCCCGACCCCTAAATCTCTCCAGCCCCCTAATTTTTCACTCTCCCCCAACCATGAGTAATATTTTGAGTTCAAAACCAAAAAAAACAAAAAAATTTGGCCTGACCCCTAAAAAGTTCGTCCTGACCCCTAAAATTTTCCCCGACCCCTAAATCTCTCCAGGCCCCTAATGTTTCACTCTCCCCCAACCATGAGATATATTTAGACTTCAAAACCAAAAAAAACAAAAAAATTTGGCCTGACCCCTAAAAAGTTCGTCCTGACCCCTAAAATTTTCCCAACCCCTAAATCTCTCCAGCCCCCTAATTTTTCACTCTCCCCCAACCATGAGAAATATTTTTACTTCAAAACAAAAAAAAACAAAAAAATTTGGCCTGACCCCTAAAAAGTTCGTCCTGACCCCTAAAATTTTCCCCGACCCCTAAATCTCTCCAGCCCCCTAATTTTTCACTCTCCTCCAACCATGAGAAATATTTTGACTTCAAAACAAAAAAAACAAAAAAATTTGGCCTGACCCCTAAAAAGTTCGTCCTGACCCCTAAAATTTTCCCCGACCCCTAAACCTCTCCAGCCCCCTAATTTTTCACTCTCCCCCAACCCTGAGAAATATTTTGACTTCAAAACAAAAAAAAACAAAAAAAATTGGCCTGACCCCTAAAAAGTTCGTCCTGACCCCTAAAATTTTCCCCGACCCCTAAATCTCTCCAGCCCCCTAATTTTTCACTCTCCCCCAACCATGAGAAATATTTTTACTTCAAAACAAAAAAAAACAAAAAAATTTAGCCTGACCCTTAAAAAGTTGGTCCTGACCCCAAAAATTTTCCCCGACCCCTAAATCTCTCCAGCCCCCTAATTTTTCACTCTCCTCCAAGCATGAGAAATATTTTGACTTCAAAACAAAAAAAAACAAAAACATTTGGCCTGACCCCTAAAAAGTTCGTCCTGACCCCTAAAATTTTCCCCGACCCCTAAATCTCTCCAGCCCCCTAATTTTTCACTCTCCCCCAACCCTGAGAAATATTTTGACTTCAAAACAAAAAAAAACAAAAAAATTTGGCCTGACCCCTAAAAAGTTCGTCCTGACCCCTAAAATTTTCCCCGACCCCTAAATCTCTCCAGCCCCCTAATTTTTCACTCTCCCCCAACCCTGAGAAATATTTTCAGTTCAAAACCAAAAAAAAGAAAAAAAATTTTGCCTGACCCCTAAAAAGTTCGTCCTGACCCCTAAAATTTTCCCGATACGACCCTACCTCTACACTTCTCAAAAAAGGAGGAGATAATGCATGGGATGAGTGCATCATGACAACGGACCCGATACGACCCTACCTCAACACTTCTCAAAAAAGGAGGAGATAATGCATGGGAATAGTGCATCATGACAACGTAACCGATACGACCCTTCCTCAACAGTTCTAAAAAAAGGAGGAGATAATGCATGGGATGAGTGCATCATGACAACGGACCCGATACGACCCTACCTCAACACTTCTCAAAAAAGGAGGAGATAATGCATGGGAATAGTGCATCATGACAACGGAACCGATACGACCCTTCCTCAACAGTTCTAAAAAAAGGAGGAGATAATGCATGGGATGAGTGCATCATGACAACGGAACCGATACGACCCTACCTCAACACTTCTCAAAAAAGGAGGAGATAATGCATGGGAATAGTGCATCATGACAACGGAACCGATACGACCCTACCTCAACACTTCTAAAAAAAGGAGATAATGCATGGGATGAGGGCATCATGACAACGGAACCGATACGACCCTACCTCAACATTTCTCAAAAAAGGAGGAGATAATGCATGGGATGAGTGCATCATGACAACGGAACCGATACTACCCTACCTCAACACTTCTCAAGAAAGGAGGAGGTAATGCTCACACCGGCGAATACCGTAACCCCCCCCCCCCAATTTGGCCTGAAAGGAGGAGGTAATTCCTATCATGATAACAGAACGGCCACAGGGAGGGAGGGGGGGGAATATTAGCGTCTATTAATAATTATGAAAGAAAGTGTGTGAGGGAAAAAAAACTGCCACTCTCTGACGTCATGATGACCTGATATAACCGGACACAATTTAGAGCAAGACCGGGTACATCCGGCAAGGGATTATGGGACAGGTGCGGATGTGATTTAGCAACCCTTGTTTCACTACACACTCTTACCGTAGGATTCCTATGTTGTTATTGATGCAACCGGACAGAAGTTAATGGATGATCTGATACAACCGGACACAATTTAGGGCAAGACCGGGTACATCCGGCAAGGGATTATGGGATGTTTACAGTGACTCGGCATTTTTATCGGATTAGTACATAAGTACATTAGATTATTTCGAATTTACTACATATTAACGTTGAAATTTCGTGAAAAATACGAAAAAAACTGCTACCTTTTGTCGGAAAGTGGTCCGGTTGACTGTCAGCGAGTGAATCGTTTGTCGCGATTTTTAGATATTATGATTACGGGATATGTACGGTGCTAAAGATATCAACTTTTTGACATGTTGCCGCGTAGTTTTTGAGGAGATACTGGACATACAAACAAACAGACATACAGACAACTGCCCTTTATATAATAGACTAGCGGGGCTACCCGGCGTTGCTCGGGGTCATAAAAACATATATTTGAAGAAAGATCGTGTGTGTAACATCTTTATATTCAAACTTCTATGTCCGCCCCCTCTCTCTATAGCCGTCTCTTTATCTGCTACCTTTCTCTTTCCTGGTCGCCCCATTTCGCCGCTACTTTCTAATTTTGCCTTTTGCAAAAGCTGTTTCTTCCCCACCATTTCTCCTATTGCCCAGGGTAATAGTATGACATATTTCTATAAAAAGTAACACCTCTATCTGCGCCTTCTATATAGGTACTTATCTCCACCCTGCTGTTCATACTATATACGTATCTATCATCACCCTGGTGCGCATACTATATACGTACCTATCGCCGCCCCAGTTCACATACTATATACGTACCTATCGCCGCCCCGGTGCAGATACTATTTAAGTACCTATGTCCGCCCCGTTGCGAATGCTAAATAGTACCTATCGTTGCCCCGGTGTGAATGCTAAATACATACTTATTGCGCCCCGGTGTGCATGCTACATAAGTACCTATTGCTGCCATAGTGCGAATACTAAAGACATACCAATTGCGCTCCGGTGTGCATGCTACATAAGTAATTATCACTGCTCTAGTGCGAATAATTAATATGTACATATTGCCGCTTTGGTGTGAATGCTAAATACGTACCTATCGCCGGCCCAGTGCGAATGCTAAATACGTACCTATAGCCGCCCTGGTGCGAATGCTAAATACGTACCTATAGCCGCCCCAGTGTGAATGCTAAATACGTACCTATCATCACTACGGTGCGAATGCGAAATACATACCTTTCGACGCCCCGGTACGCATGCAATATATGTACTGACCGCCGCCGCAGAGCGCATGCTATGTACGTACTTATTGCTGCCCGTGTGTACATGCTATATACGTAGCTATCGCCACCCCTGAATTCTGAATACGTACCTATCGCCGCCCTGGTGTGGAAGCTAAATACGTACATATCGCCGCCCCGGTGCGTATGCTAAATACATACCTATCGCCGCCCCGGTGTGAATTCAAAATACGTACCTATTGCCGCTTCGGTGTGAATTCTAAATACGTACCTATCGCCGCCCCGGTGCGGAAGCTAAATACGTACATATCGCTGCCCCGGTGCGAATGCTAAATACATACCTATCGCTGCCCCGGTGTGAATGCTAAATACATACCTATCGCCGCCCCGGTGTGAATGCTAAATACGTACCTATCGCCGCCCCGGTGTGAATTTTAAATATGTACCTTTCGCCGCCCGGTGTGAATTTTAAATATGTACCTTTCGCCGCCCCTGTGCGCGTGCTATATACGTACCTATCGCCGCCCCGGTGCGCGTGCTATATATGAACCGATTGCTTCCTCAGTGCGCATACTAAATACATACCTATCACTGCCCCGGTGTGCATACTATATACGTACTTATTACCGCCCATGTGCACATGCTATATAAGTACCTATCACCACTGCTGAATGCTAAATAAGTACCTCTCGCCGCCCCGGTGTGGAAGCTAAATACAGACATATCGCCGCCCCTAAATTTGGGCAGACCCTAAAAAATTTCGCCTGACCCCTAAAATTTTCCCCGTCCCCTAAATCTCTCCAGCCTCTAATTTTTCACTCTCCCCCAACTATGAGAAATATTTTGACTTCAAAACAAAAAAAAACAAAAAAATTTGGCCTGACCCCTAAAAAGTTCCGCCTGACCCCTAAAATTTTCCCCGACCCCTAAATCTCTCCAGCCCCCTAATTGTTCACTCTCCCCCAACCCTGAGAAATATTTTGAGTACAAAACCAAAAAAAAAGAAAAAGATTTGGCCTGAACCCTAAAAAGTTCGTCCTGACCCCTAAAATTTTCCCCGACCCCTGAATCTCTTCAGCCACCTAATTTTTCACTCTCCCCCAACCATGAGAAATATTTTGACTTCAAAACAAAAAAAAAGAACAAAATTTGGCCTGACCCCTAAAAAGTTCGTCCTGACCCCTAAAATTTTCCCCGACCCCTCAATCTCTCCAGCCCCCTAATTGTTCACTCTCCCCCAACCCTGAAAAATATTTTGAGTTCAAAACCAAAAAAAACAAAAAAATTTGGCCTGACCCCTAAAAAGTTCGTCCTGACCCCTAAAATTTTCCCCGACCCCTAAATCTCTCCAGCCCCCTAATTTTTCACTCTCCTCCAACCATGAAAAATATTTTGACTTCAAAACAAAAAAAAACAAAAAAATTTGGCCTGACCCCTAAAAAGTTCGTCCTGACCCCTAAAATTTTTCCCGACCCCTAAATCTCCCCAGCCCCCTAATTTTTCACTCTCCCCCAACCATGAGATATATTTTGACTTCAAAACAAAAAAAAACAAAAAAATTTGGCCTGACCCCTAAAAAGTTCGTCCTGACCCCTAAAATTTTCCCCGACCCCTAAATCTCTCCAGCCCCCTAATTTTTCACTCTCCTCCAACCATGAAAAATATTTTGACTTCCAAACAAAAAAAAACAACAAAATTTGGCCTGACCCCTAAAAAGTCCCGCCTGACCCCTAAAATTTTCCCCGACCCCTAAATCTCTCCAGCCCCCTAATTTTTCACTCTCCCCCAACCATGAGATATATTTTGACTTCAAAACAAAAAAAAACAAAAAAATTTGGCCTAACCCCTAAAAAGTTCGTCCTGACCCCTAAAATTTTCCCCGACCCCTAAATCTCTCCAGCCCCCTAATTTTTCACTCTCCCCCAACCCTGAGAAATATTTTGACTTCAAAACAAAAAAAAACAAAAAAAAAACAAAAAATTTGGCCTGACCCCTAAAAAGTTCGTCCTGACCCCTAAAATTTTCCCCGACCCCTAAATCTCTCCAGCCCCCTAATTTTTCACTCTCCCCCAACCATGAGATATATTTTGACTTCAAAACAAAAAAAAACAAAAAAATTTGGCCTGCCCTCTAAAAAGTTCGTCCTGACCCCTAAAATTTTCCCCGAGCCCTCAATCTCTCCAGCCCCCTAATTTTTAACTCTCTCCCAACCCTAAGAAATATTTTGAGTTCAAAACCAAAAAAAACAAAAAAATTTGGCCTGACCCCTAAAAAGTTTTGCCTGACCCCTAAAATTTTCCCCGACCCCTAAATCTCTCCAGCCCCCTAATGTTTCACTCTCCCCCAACCATGAGATATATTTTGACTTCAAAACCAAAAAAAAACAAAAAAAAACAAAAAAATTTGGCCTGACCCCTAAAAAGTTCGTCCTGACCCCTAAAATTTTCCCCGACCCCTAAATCTCTTCAGCCCCCTAATTTTTCACTCTCCCCCAACCATGAGATATATTTTGAGTTCAAAACCAAAAAAAAAAAAAAAATTTGGCCTGACCCCTAAAAAGTTCGTCCTGACCCCTAAAATTTGCCCCGACCCCTAAATCTCTCCAGCCCCCTAATTTTTCACTCTCCTCCAACCATGAAAAATATTTTGACTTCAAAACAAAAAAAAACAAAAAAATTTGGCCTGACCCCTCAAAAATTCCGCCTGACCCCTAAAATTTTCACCGACCCCTAAATCTCTCCAGCCCCCTAATTTTTCACTCTCCCCCAACCATGAGATATATTTTGACTTCAAAACAAAAAAAAACAAAAAAAAAGAAAAAAATTTGGCCTGACCCCTAAAAAGTTCGTCCTGACCCCTAAAATTTTCCCCGACCTCTAAATCTCTCCAGCCCCCTAATTTTTCACTCTCCCCTAACCATGAGATATATTTTGACTTCAAAACAAAAAAAAACAAAAAAATTTGGCCTAACCCCTAAAAAGTTCGTCCTGACCCCTAAAATTTTCCCCGACCCCTAAATCTCTCCAGCCCCCTAATTTTTCACTCTCCCCCAACCATGAGATATATTTTGACTTCAAAACAAAAAAAAACAAAAAATTTGGCCTAACCCCTAAAAAGTTCGTCCTGACCCCTAAAATTTTCCCCGACCCCTAAATCTCTCCAGCCCCCTAATTTTTCACTCTCCCCCAACCCTGAGAAATATTTTGACTTCAAAACAAAAAAAAACAAAAAAAAAACAAAAAATTTGGCCTGACCCCTAAAAAGTTCGTCCTGACCCCTAAAATTTTCCCCGACCCCTAAATCTCTCCAGCCCCCTAATTTTTCACTCTCCCCCAACCATGAGATATATTTTGACTTCAAAACAAAAAAAAACAAAAAAATTTGGCCTGACCCCTAAAAAGTTCGTCCTGACCCCTAAAATTTTCCCCGAGCCCTCAATCTCTCCAGCCCCCTAATTTTTAACTCTCCCCCAACCCTAAGAAATATTTTGAGTTCAAAACAAAAAAATGTTATTTAACATGTATACAAATATTAGTGAAAACAATGGCGGAGCATAATTATTTCTCTTTTTACTTTACATATTGAGACGTTATTTAATATGTATACACATTTTAGTGAAAACAGTGGTGGAGCATAATTATTTTTCTTCTTACTGTACTTATTTAGACGTTATATCATATGTATACAAATATTAGTGAAAACAATGGTGGAGTATAATTATTTTTCTTTTTACTTTACTTATTGAGGCGTTATTTAATATGTATACAAATATTAGTGAAAACAGTAGTGGAGCATAATTATTTTTCTTCTTACTTTACTTATTGAGACGTTATTTAATATGTGTACAAATATTAGTGAAAACAACGGTGGAGCATAATTATTTATTACTTTAATTTTACTGATACTGCACTAACTTCACACCTCTCAAAAAGAAGGAGGTTATACCTGGGAGGATGGTATCAAGTCAACAGAAGAAATGCAGTTAGGATTAAGCAACCCTGGCTTCACTACAAACTCGTGTTCAAAAAAGTGCCGTTATTGATTAAGCAACCCTGGCTTCACTGTGGATTCATGTTCAAAAAAATGCCGTTAGGGATTAAGCAACAGTTGCTTCACTATGGACTCATGTTCAAAAAAATGCCGTTAGGGATTAAGCAACAGTTGATTCAATAAAAACTTATGTTTCGTTGGGATAAGGCAACCCGTGCTTCACTATAAACTCATGTTCAAAAAAGTGCCGTTAGGGATTTCCTCTGACGTCATTTCCTGCTAAAATCGTGACTTTGCATTATGCCGACAATCCCCCATCTCCAAATTTGGCCTGAGGCGCACCACCGGCGAATGCCGACACTCCACCAAATTCGGCCTGAGTCGCTCACACCGGCGAATGCCGACACTCCCCCAAATTCGGTCTGAGGCGCTCATACTGGCGAATGCCGACACTCCTCCCCGAATTTCGCCTGAGGCGCCCCACCGCCGAATGCCGACACTCACCCTCTCCAGATTTGGCCTGAGGCGCCCCACCGCCGAATGCCGATACCCCCCCTCCTCTTCCCCAAATTTCTCCTGAGGCGCTCACACCGGCGAATGCCGACACCCCCACACCCACCCCAAGTTTTCAATATGTATACAATATGTATAGAAATATTAGTGAAAACAATGGGGGAGCATACAAATATTAGTGAAAACAGTGGGGGAGCATAATTATTTATTACTTTAATTTTACTGATACTACACTAACTTCACACCTCTCAAAAAGGAGGAGGTAATACCTAGGAGGATGTTATCATGTCAACAGAAAAAATGTGGTTAGGATTAAGCAACCCTTGCTTCACTATGAACTCATGTTAAAAAAAGTGCCGTTATTGATTAAACAACACTTGCGTCACTATAAACGCATGTATCAAAAAGTGCCGTTAGGAGTTAAGCAACCCTTGCATCACTATGGACTCATGTTCAAAAAAGTGCCGTTAGTAAGTAAGCAACCCATGCTTGACTATGGACTCGTGTTCAAAAAAAGTGCCGTTTGTGATTAAGCAACACTTGCTTCACTATAAACTCATGTTCAAAAAAGAGCCGTTAGGGATTTCCTCTGACGTCATTTCCTGTTAAAATCATGACGGTGCATTATTTCTCAAATTCTTTGTTTTTTTCTCAAATTAGTACTAAACAACGTTGAAAATCGAGGAAAAAGGCACCCCCCCCATTGGAGAAAAGTGCTCAGTCGACCCTCGAAGAGTCCATTTTTTTTCCGGTTCTGAGATATTATACGTCCCGGGGCTGGCCGGTGATAATGATGTCAACCGTGTGACTGTTTGTTGGGTCATCTCGGAGGAGTATCTGGACATACAAACAGACAGACAGACAAACAAACAGACATACAGACAAGTGCCCTTTATATAGGAGATATATATATATATATATATATATATATATATATATATATATATATATATATATATATATGAAGAAGAATGGAAAGGAATTAGAGAAGCAAAAGCCAAATCATAATTCAATTCAATTGCTCAGAGCAAGGTATATTCCGCAAAAAAGGCAATTTATTCAAGTTAAATTTTCCTTAAGCCAGGCTTTTCAAAGATCAAAATCTTATCATCAGAGGAAATCGCTGGGATAGATAAGTTGGCAAAGGCCAAGATTTAAAATTTTAAAAAATAAAATAAAAGTTGTAGGGGGAAGAAACACAGGGCAAAATTCTGCCCGAATGCAAGCAAATGTCCGATTGCTAAAAAGTCCGGTGTCAAAAAGTCCAGCGGAGAGAATGAGATGTAGATAGGTAGGTCGTTAAAAGGCCCGAAAGGTTGTGAGAGAGGAATCAAAGTTAAATTCCAAGAAGCCACAACTTCAGGTGCGGCGAAAATAGAAAATCCAAAGGGTAAAATGTCCAATAAGTGCAGGCAGGCAGGCTCAGAAGAGAGTGAGGTGGAAAATATTCGCCATTAACAGTACTTCCTGGGCAGAGATGTCAGAGAAAATGCTTTAAAATGGGAAAAAGTGTAGCGAAAATATTTTAAAGTTAGCTCGAAGCGAAAGCCGACATATCCCAGCGATTTCCTCTGATGATAAGATTTTGATCTTTGAAAAGCCTGGCTTAAGGAAAATTTAACTTGAATAAATTGCCTTTTTTGCGGAATATACCTTGCTCTGAGCAATTGAATTGAATTATGATTTGGCTTTTGCTTCTCTAATTCCTTTCCATTCTTCTTCATTCTACCTGCTCTATCCTGGATATTGAGCTGTATACTCTTCACAATAGGTTTTACTTTTCCTAAAAGTTCGCTTTTAGTACACCACTTTATATATATATATATATATATATATATATATATATACAGGGCTTCAGGAAACCCTCCATAAAGGATCGCACTCCAGAAGCGAAGGAGAAGAGGGCTCATTTCATATTCCGATGGAGAGGAGCGGAAGCAACACTATTTGGGACTAAAGAGCGGCGGTTTTAACTGCGCTCCTTGCTCCAAAATTATTTGATTTTTTTTTTAAACATTGGTTTTTTTCATTCAGCAATAAAAAGGAAAAGAAATGTCTCAGCTAAAATCTTTGAGTTATTTTTTAAATCATATCTCTGGTAAATGTATATGAGATAGGGAGAGAGGAAGGGACAGAGAGGAAGGGAGAGAGTGGGAGAAAGAACGAGAGAGTTACACATGGAAACAGAACACTGAACTTCTCAGGTTTTTTTCACATCTATATTTTTGATAGGACAGTTTGCTTAAGGCAGGAGACAATTTGGCAACAATTCTCTTCAAATGTGCCAGTGAGTCTCTAGATGTCTTTGAAGTTATTTTCTTAAAGATTTTAGCTTTTTTTGTATTTATGACAAGGATGTTTATTGCTGATTGAATAAATAAGCCAATTTTTCTTTTAATTTTAATTGAACTTTTATGCCACATTTTTACCGTCGTCTTTTTGGCAACTAGTATGTTTTAACCTTTTCATATTTGCTTTTAAATTCGTTTAATTTTGTTAAAACTTTCTTTTGTAAATAGAATGTTCAAAGTTTGTTTTTTGTGTGTAATAAAATGTTAAAGCAGTAACAAATATCTTTAGTCCAAAGAAAATAATATATTTAGTCCAAGGAAAAATATCTTTAGTCCAAGGAAAATAAAAACAATAAAAACCAACATTGCCGCCAGCGATTAAAACCTGGAATTAAAGTTAGATTCTCAACACTTTAAAAAGTAAATATGAATTTTATTTCAGGACCAAACATACAATTAAGACCAACAATCAGTTTCATCAAAAATTTGGGCGAATACCAATCGAAATGAGCGAAAAAAAAACAGCAGTCCCTATTCTACAATTAAACCGATGTTCAAACTTTATTAGATTAAAGAAAATGCCTTAAATTTTAATTTAAAAAAGCAAATAATTAGACTTTCTAACTAATTTGTTGTTTTTTTTAGAATCGAAAGTAGATTAGATATCTTTCTTTATCTTAAAAAATCTATTATCGAATATAAAATTGTAATTTTATTATAGATTTAAAATATAGACCCTTTCACCATTTTTATTCGAATGTTTAATTTTAATAAATGTTTTTGTTCGGCCTAGGAAAACTTGCTCCAGTTAATTTTTCGGGGGAGGAAAATTTGACCCGATATTTTTCAACTCCTACGGTCTAGGCCAGATATTTTGTATGAAATTTTAAGACATTAAATACATCTCTGAATTGTTTATTGACAATTTATTGATATTTTTTGGCCAACTTATGAAATATATTTTTTTATTCAATCTTTAAAAAATAAACTTCATTGTTTTTTTTTCGCCCCAAATTGTACTATTGAAAAAAAAATGGATAAATCGATTAGTTTGAAAGTACTTGCGCGTTTCTCGGTGATAAATAATAATATACATTATACAATATACAATATACTTACGTTCTTAAAACAAACAAATATTAAACAACCACACGACGATTAATGTTGCTCTGGTTGTCTCTCCTCTCACAGAGAAATGTTTTCTTTAAAAAGAAAATAATCACTAATAATGTTTAAAAGTAAAACTTTATTTACTTAAAACAAATCTAAATTCCCTTCCAAAATAAATAGAAAAAATATTGGGTCAAATTTTCCTTCCGTGAAAAAATAGGTTGTTAATGTAATGAAAATTAAAATTGCTTTAAAATACTTCAGGGATTTTTCTATTTCTATTTTATACCTCAAGAAACGAAAATTTACGTATGCTTCATCCGACATGTTCTCCTATAACCCTTAGCTTATCTCAAAATATTAGCGAGATTTTGTCAAATATTATCTTACGGTCTTACATTTAAAGTGACATCCCCACTCATATTGACGAGATCCTTTGACGCCCACCCCTATCCTTCGACCACTCATTGGCAGAATAGAACGTTTATGAAAGAAGGTAAATTTTCATTATGGAGCGCTGAAAAAGAGCTGCTCCTTTTTTATAGGAGTTTGAGCTGGAGCGGCTCCTTTTTGAAAATGAGGAGCGTGAGAGCAGCCAGCTCCATTTTTGGTTTTTGTTAATGGGAAGGTTAAGTGTAACCAACTGACAGAGAGAGCCAGTTACAGAGATACGATATTTGCATATAAAGGATTTACATATTCAGTGGTAATTTTATCAAACTCTGTAAGCCATTAAATTAAAAATCGCAAAAGTAGACAAAAGAAAAAATCTTCTTAGAAATCAACAAAACCTTGGAGGCAGCCATGTTTGCCAAACACAGGAGAATTTGCATGAAACCACTTGACACATGTCACGCTAAACATTTAACAGTAGATTATCGATTTCTTATCCGCTTTCTAAGGTTTGAGAATTGCAAACTAAATCTAATAGAAAATTTAATTTCAAAATGATTCAGTTATATTCATCCAATGATAAAAATGTGATTCAGAGCATCATCTCTTCTGTAGAAAAAAAATCACCTGTTGGGTCATCCACCCAGGTTAGATTGTTTGAATCAGGACAAAAAAGCGACTAGTAATACCCCCCCCCCCCTCACGAAGAAGGATGACTTCCTAGGACCCGAATTCAGACAAAGAGCCGACCCCATTGCGGCACCAGACCATAAAATCACAATGTGCTCAGGTACGGAAGAAGGACCAAAGACAAAGCTCTTTATTTATGTGCTTCCCCCGGCAGTAGGATGTGACACAAGGGTGCACTCTCGAAGAGCACAAAAATAGCTGTGAATTGACCAGCCTGCATTCTCTGACAAGGGTACCCTAGCCAACATGTAATAAATCAACCCCTTCTGGAAGGATAAGGTAATGCCAGGGAGTATGGCCTCCTAGCATAACAAAACTATACCTCAGTTTAACAAAGAAAGGCGACTAGATAGATAGGGAACAAGATAGTCCTTCGGTTGTTAAAATGAATCCAAATAATTCTGCAGACTAATATGAAAAAAAAGTGAGTTTGCAAAGCCAGTTAGAGTTGAAAAAAATCAAAATTAGTCTTTCTTTTCGGTATATATCCCTCTCCAACTATAAAAAGTATTAATACTGTGGTGATCCTTTTTTTGTTAATAATTGACGATTCCAATCTTGTGTTTTAGTTTTTTTTTCATTTGACTGTTAATGAACAGAGAGAGAGAGAGAGAGAGAGAGAGAGAGAAAGAGAGAGAGAAAGAGAAAGGCAGAAAGAAAGGGAGAGAGAGAGAAAGAGAGAGAGAGAGAGAGAGGAGGGAAATAGAGAAAGGGAGAGAGAGAGGGAGAGAGAGAGAGAAAGGGGGAGAGAGATAGAAAGGGAGAGAGGGAGATATGGAGTGAGAGATGGAGAGAGAAATGTCAACAAATACTTTAATTGTTCTCATAAGTAATCAAATTTTGTTCATTCATCATTTCTAATCCTCTGATTATATTCTTCATCATTCAACTGACAACACATCCATTTCATCAACCCTTACCCTGGGGTGGAGTTTGGCCTTGATAACTAGTGACTAATTACTTACAAAAAAATACAAAAAACAGAAATTTAGTAAGTAATACGTGACTTGATCAGTAAATTGTAAATTATGGCTAATAAAAACAATTACATTGGATTTTTTTTTTTTCAAATATAACTCAATCTCCAAAACACAGGAAATATTTTAGCATGTATTTTGTGTGATTAAAATATATAAGTAAATATTAAAAAAAACAGATGTTGATTAACTCAGCTTTAGTATAATAATAGAAAGATGTAGAGGTACAATTGTCTCTCTTGGGGAAATAACAGGTTTTGATGCTAGAGGGCGTGTTGATCACGTGATTGGTTTTCTAGGATGTTACATGATCATTACCAGAAGAGAAGGCTCAAACTCTTTTAGCCTGAGCATTGCCGCTGGTTGGATGTCAGAACACTAATTCTCTAGCCATGCATAAATAAGTTTTCCTTTGTGCTTTGCATCCACATTTTGTCTGTCACATGCAACTCATATTGGTGGCACCATGTGTGTTCCATTTGTATTGCACATTCATTTCAAATCCTTGTTGCATTAATATCATTATAGTTTATTATATAAAATGTTATGATTGTTTCCAGGTGTTCATCCGCACAGTCAATGCTAGTGCATCACAGATACACTAATGTAAATATGTAAGATGTGCTGACTCAGAATAAATAAATGCTGCAATACTAAAGTACCATCTGTGTTCTTCTTTGTAATATAGCAGGAAAAATCCCAGAGTGCTCGATTAATTAAAAATTAAAGTTAAAAATTAAAAATTAAGAGCGTAATATTTACTTATTTTGATACAGAAAAATTAGTATAACATTCGTACCGCCGGATGGCTAAGTCCTTCCGTGCTTGAAACCGACGAATGTTATATTAATTTTTCTGTACCAAAATAAATATATATATATATATATATATATATATATATATATATATATATATATATATATACATATATACAGGGTGGGCCAAAATAAGGGTCCTATCTTTAAATTTGAATAACTTGAATTTGAATAACTTCCACAAAATAAAAGTTAAACTCACCAAACTTTATGTGTGTGTGGACTGACCCTTCCGAGATTTTTTGAAATAAACAAAACAAATTTTAGCCGAAAAACACTTCTTAAAACTTACAAAAACTAAAGTATTGTTTTTTACACTGTTTTGAGTTTTTTAAGCAAAAATAATGTTTTCTAAATGAGGGTACGTTCCTTAGGGCTAATACGGCTCATGCTTGCTTCGGAAGGGGTCCTTTACTTATTCTAAAAAAAAAAAAAAAAAAAATCAATAAATAAAAAAGTTATGAATTTTTAAAAATAGGACCCTTATTTTTGCCCACCCTGTATATATACATATACATATATATACATATACATATATACATATATATATATATATATACATATATATATACATATACATATATACATATATATGTATGTATATATATATATATATATATATATATATATATATATATATATATATATATGTAAGTAAATTTCGTGTACAACAGAATCGTAGGATTAATTTTAGAGGAAGCAGTATTATAATCAATGAAACAGACGAGTGGAAAAAAAAAGGAAAATTGTTAAAATTACCTTAAGGCCTTATCGTCTGACCCTCTGAGAGGAAACGTCAGAATGGTAAATTAAAAACTAAAAGTCGAATGAGATATGAGGGGAAAAAACTTATTTCAGTTGGAGGAAACGATTGAGAGGAAAAAAAAAAAAAGAAAAAAAAAAAAGGTAAATCTCACAACGTTATGGTGACTTTGAATCATTAAAGATCTCCAACTGATGCTTCAAAATCTTTTGTCTACACAGGCTAGGTCGAGAGTTGTTAATGACTAACGCCTCAATAATATTGAGATGGTAGTTCGACCTGGCACTGTGTAAAACAGAAAACCACCCATCGGAATACCTGTCAGAACAACTATTTGTACTAACGAGGTGATTACCGATGGCTGATTCCTGTGCCTGGAAGTTCCCGGATGATCTCGAAACCTTGTGTAGGCGAATATCACGTGGTATGTGTTGGGATATTCCAAATTCTTATCTTTGGGATGTCTTGCCAACGTAGTCAGCTCCACACTGACACATGAATTTATAAACTACAGAATTCTTTTGAATGGCTGGCAAAACATCTTTACGAAAAGAAGAGAAAAAGGTTCGAGTCGTGTAAACTACCCTCAACATGGTTGCCGGAAAACAACGTTGAGTAGAAGAAGAAATCGTTTCAACAATGTCAAGGCCGTCAGAACCCAACCATGGGAGTTTCAAATAAATAGGGCAACGTGACGGGCCAATAAATTTACCACCATTAAATAAAGCAACTTTACGTGCAATGGTGCCTTTTATAGTATTGATGGGATATCCATTAGCAAGAAAAATATTAGTAATTTCACCAAGTTCTGCATCGAGTCGTGTTGGTGAACAAATCATAAGTGCTCGATGAGTGAGAGTACCAATAAGATTTATTTTTCTTGCTCTTGGAGCGAAGGAAAACCAATTTAGATAAAGGCCTGTAAATGTTGGTTTTCTATACACACAGGTTTCAAATGATAAACCAGATTTAGACACTAAAACATCGAGGAATGGTAAGGAACCACACTCCTCGACCTCCATAGTGAATTGCAACGATGGATGCAAGTCACAAAGAAGACGAAGAAACTGTTCAGCATCACTCCGTGAGGGAAAACAAACAAAAGTGTCATCAACGTTACGTGTGTAGAAAGCCGGCTTGGTCACTTTGGAAAATAATTGGTTTTCCAAAAATCTAACGAAAATGTTGGCTAACGATGGACCAAGAGGGCTGCCCATGGATATACCATCAATTTGCCGATACATTATATTATTGAAACTGAAGGAAACTGATTTAGTATCAAGTTCCATCAGTTCAACAAAAATTCGTTCAGGAAACTGTGGAGACTTTAAGGGGCCGCGGTAAAAATAATCTGCACATATACCAATGGTTTCATCCAAAGGTACATTGGTAAACAGACTACTAATGTCAAAGGAAGCCAAGAACTCGGTATCCTTTGAGAGAGATAATTTGTGTATAGAAGACACAAATTGGAAGGAATCAGAGATACAATAGTCCGAATAAAAAGTAAGTACGGGCTTAAGAATATCAACTAACCATTTACCAAGTGCATGTTGTGCAGAACCCAACATTGATTAAATAGGCCGTAAAGGAACGTTGGGTTTATGAACCTTGGGTAAGCCGTACATTCTAGGCCTTTGAGAGCCGATAGGTCGTATTCTTTCATATATCTCTTTAGAAATAAACTTGCTTTTATAAAGTTGAAGAAGCCTTTTCTGGATTTTTATTTCCATACGAAAAGTGTCATCGTGGCTTAAACCACCCATCTTGAAAAATTAATTTTTATCATCCAAAATGTTACACATTTTGGAGATATAATCTACTTGGTTCAGGATTATAACGCCTGAACCTTTGTTTGGACGAGTGATATAAATATCAGAGTTCGACTTAAGTAATTTCGCAGTTTCAAAAATGATTTTTCTGCCAAATACAATCGCTAGACTTAGTACGTATAGCAGAAAACCTCCGACCTAATTCACCCAACTGGATTTTAACGCTAGTTAATTCATCAGTGGAAATAGGCGAATGTCTTTTTAGTTGAGAATATAATAGTTCAATCTCACTAAATATGTTGATTTTATCAATGCGGAGGGGAGGAATGCAAAATTCTAAGCCGGCAGACAAGACAAATTTTTCAGTATTGGATAGAGCATAAGACGAATAATTAAATATATGTTTATCCGAATATGCTCTAGTGCTGAACTTCTTGGTGATCAAATTCTGCAAATATTTATTATATGAAGAATTGGTTTTGTTGAGGGTGAAAATATCGCCATTAGACAGAAACTTTGAAAAGCAAAGTTTGTCAAAGAAAGAAAATTCCTTCCAAACCATAGCCTAAAGTATAAGATATTTACTTCGTAACGAATTATAAGAATCGGAGTTAAATCAATACTATAAAAGGCACCATTGCACGTAAAGTTGCTTTATTTAATGGTGGTAAATTTATTGGCCCGTCACGTTGCCCTATTTATTTGAAACTCCCATGGTTGGGTTCTGACGGCCTTGACATTGTTGAAACGATTTCTTCTTCTACTCAACGTTGTTTTCTGGCAACCATGTTGAGGGTAGTTTACACGACTCGAACCTTTTTCTCTTCTTTTTGTAAAGATGTTTTGCCAGCCATTCAAAAGAATTCTGTAGTTTATAAATTCATGTGGTAGTGTGGAGCTGACTACGGTAGCAAGACATCCCAAAGATTAGAATTTAGAATACCCCAACACATACCACGTGATATTCGCCTACACAAGGTTTCGAGATCATCCGGGAACTTCCAGGCACAGGAATCAGCCATCGGTAATCACCTCGTTAGTACAAATAGTTGTTCTGACAAGTATTCCGATGGGTGGTTTTCTGTTTTACACAGTGCCAGGTCGAACTACCATCTCAATATTATTGAGGCGTTAGTCATTAACAACTCTCGACCTAGCCTGTGTAGACAAAAGATTTTGAAGTATCAGTTTGAGATCTTTAATGATTCAAAGCCACCATAACGTTGAGAGATTTACCTTTTTTTTTTCTTTTTTTTTTTTCCTCTCAATCGTTTCCTCCAACTGAAATAAGTTTTTTCCCCTCATATCTCATTCGACTTTTAGTTTTTAATTTACCATTCTGACGTTTCCTCTCAGAGGGTCAGACGATAAGGCCTTAAAGTAATTTTAACAATTTTCCTTTTTTTTCCACTCGTCTGTTTCATTGATTATATATATATATATATATATATATATATACATTGTGTTACAGAAGTTAAGAACAACATGATCTCGTCGGTTTCGAATCAACAAGTGATCAACACATGATCGCATCTCGTTGACTCTCGTCAGCCATTGTTGTGAGTTCTGGTTAGAAAATGGGGAGTCAGTTACGCACCGTGACACATCTCTTCTCACTGATCTTACCAAGATATATATATATATATATATATATATATATATATATATATATATATATATATATATATATATTAGAAGTATACTCGTCTGAGGGCATCGTGAGTATGCAACATCATATTAAGGAGAGTTTACTTTAACAGCAACATTAATGTTGTCACCAAGTTATGCAGATCTATATTGATACTCTCGATTTAACGCTTATAAATCGATTAATTTCATTGTTTAACATGTTAGGAAAGTGTGATTAGCTCCTTTAAGGAGCAGCCAGATATGCAGTACTACTTCCACTATGTTCACATGCAAATTGTACATGGGAATTCACTTGTATCTAAGTATGTCTTCGTTTTTAGGAACAGACATGCATACAGACAGAGGCGTTCTATATTATATATATATAGAGAGAGGGATAGATCTAGGTATATAGAGAGCAATAAGGAGAGAGAGAGAGAGGGAGAGAGAGAGAGAAAGAAAGAAAGAAAGAGAGAGTTGCAGAGAGACAGACAGACTGAAAGGCGGTACGTACTAAATATACAACAGTTTTTTACTTATATTTTATTATATTAAAAAAAGGAAAAATGTATTCTTTGATTTCATACAATTTTATTTAAAAATAATCGGGGGTGGGAGGTAGAACGAAACCGCAAACTCGATGTTTTCAGTCTGATACTTTTTTAACTAAACAATGTAGACTTTTGTTAAGACAATTTTCGAAATAATACTCATAAGAAAAATCGGATGTATGTATATGAAGTTTTAAGGTATTTTTGCTCCCATGGTTCACTTAAAGGTTGGTGCATGCAGATATTTGGCACATAGAGGGTAACATAGAGATTCGGGACCACTTCCATTGTTTTCCCCAGAAAAGTTTTATACATGTGATATAAATTTCATCAAAATAGGATATATTTGAAGTTTTAAAGGAAGTTCGGCCTCCATAACTCACTTAGCTTAGGAGTACACTTAGAAATTTTGGACCACTTACATTCTCTTCCCCAGAAAATTTTGTATATATGATTTAAATTTAATAAAGATGGAATATAATTGTAAGTTTTAAGGGGGTTATGCCCTTAGAGGTACACTTAAAGATACCGGAACATTTCCATTGTCTTCTCTGATAACTATTACATAAAAATACACTTTTAGATTTCATGTAAATTCTGTAACTTTTCTTTCTATAGGAAAAACACAAACACACACAGACACTGAGTTTTATACATTATATATATATATATAAAGATAGATGGACGAAGAGTGATAAAAATGCACGAATGTCCAAATTTATATCAAACTTCGATTGTTCAATGCAAGGTATATTCTGTAATAAAATTATGTTTATTATTCTTTCCTTAAGCCTAGGCTTTTCAAAGATCGAGATCTTATCATCAGAGGAATTATACAGATAGATAAGTTGGCAATAGAAAAGCCAAAATTCAACATTTGAAAAAATATTTAAAAATATAAATCTGTATAATTCCTCTGATGATAAGATTTCGATCTTTGAAAAGCCTTGGCTTAAGGAAAGAATAATAAACATAATTTTATTACAGAATATACCTTGCATTGAACAATCGAAGTTTGATATAAATTTGGACATTCGTGCATGTTTATCACTCTTCGTCCATCTATCTTTATAATTGCTCTATCTCGTATATTGAGCTTATACCATTTTATTATAGGTTCTTTCTACTAAAAGTTTACTGTTAGTTTCATATTTATTCTTATATATATATATATATATATAAAGAGGTGTACTAAAAGCGAACTTTTAGGAAAGGTAAAACCCTATTGTGAAGAGTATACAGCTCAATATCCAGGATAGAGCAGGTAGAAATGAAGGAGAGTGGAAAGGAATTAGAGAAAGCAAAAGCCAAATCAAAATTCAATTCAAAAGTTCAAAGCAAGGTATATTCCGCAAAAAGGCAATTTATTCAAGTTAAATTTTCCTTAAGCCAGGCTTTTCAAAGATCAAAATCTTATCATCAGAGGAAGTCGCTGGGATAGATAAGTTGGCAATGGCCAAGATTTAAAATTTGAAAAAATGAAATAAAATAAAAGTTGTAGGGAAGGAAACGTAGGGCAAAACTGTGCCAGGGTGCAAGCAAATGTCCGATTGCCAAAAAGTCCGGTGTCGAAGAGTCCAGCGGAGAGGATACGATGTAGATAGGTAGGTCGTTAGAGGCACGAGAAGTAATGAGAGAGGTTTCAAAGTTAAATTCCAAGAAGCCACAACTTCAGGTACGGCGAAAATAGAAAATCCAGGAAGGGTAAAAAGTCCAATAAGAGGTACATTCGATGATGCAGGCAGGCGTCAGAGGAGATTAAGATGTAAAATATTCGCCATTAAAGAAACTTCCCGGGCAGAGATGACAAAGGAAAGTGTTTTAAAGTGGAAAAAGGGGCAGTGAGAATATTTAAAGTCTGCCCAGTTGAGAAAGCCGGCTATAAATGAAGAAAAGCAAAGACAGTGAAAACAAGAGTATAATATGCGACCAGTGGGCAAGGGAGGAAACGGGTAAGTGGTGTGTGGGAGGAGAAAGGGACGGGTACGAGGAAAGAGAGGGGGGAGGAGAAAGGGAGCGATGCGGTGAAGGAATGCGGATAAAACTAAGAGTGTGAAAGTGGGGGGGTGAAACAAAAAGTTGAAATTGGAAGTTAGCGCGAATTAGGATTCAACTAGAAATGGGGAAGAAAGGAGTGGGGGTAAGTTAACGAATATTAGGATAAGGGGTTAAAATATCAGAATATGTATAAGAACAGAGTTCGGGGGTTTAGAAGTTTAATCAAATGACCTTAGAAATAAACAATGAGGCAAAATATATATGAAGGGTAGGACTAGGAAAATGAGTTAAAAATTAAAAGAGTAAAGATAAAAAATAAAGATAAAAATAGTATAAAAAGTAGAAATAAGAAAATAAAAGAATAAAGAATGAAAAATAGATAATAAGATTAGTCTTAAGCTCACAGGGAAAATTGAGGATTGACCGAAAGAATAAAAAATAAAAAAATAAAAAAATTAAAAATAAGATACTAATAATAGAATGAGGGAAAAGTCGATAAGATTGGAGCTCAAGAATGAAAATTAGAATAAGGAAAAAGAAAAAAGAAAAACAAGACCTAGAGAGGATATCCGGAATGGGAGTCTCCAAGGTGGAAAAAATTATGGGTTAGTAAATAAGCAGTTACGGGATGCTAGTTCAAATAGATATGGGAAAATATAAACTTTGAAATTTTATTTAAAAAAAAGTTATATGGAGGTTAATTAAGAAAATTGTTAAATAGGTTAGTGAAGGCCGGAAGAAGTAAGGGATATACAAGGTTAAAAAAGTGACAAAGGATTAAGCCAGAAGGAGAGTGGAGATCGCAGTTACAAGTAAATACTATAGGGGTTAAAAGGTGTAGAGCTAGGGCGGGTTGGGGGTTGAGTAGTTTGAGAGAGATGTGCGAAGGGCGAGGTAAAACAAGGGGGGAATAATCGAGGCTATTAAAAAAGTGAGAAGATTTAAAACAGGAGGGGAAGAATAATTAGAGTGCACAGTGGAAGCAGTAAGGAGTTCGATATCGAGGTGTGCAAATGGGATATGGAGTAGATAAGGCTAATCAACAAGTAAATAAAAGGGCTAGGATAATATGAATAGAGTGGGTTAGTTATCACGTTGAAAGGGAAAAGAATGAAGAATGGAAGTGTTGAAGGGAAGCGGACGAATGCATTAAAAGAAGTTAAACGGGAAAGAAAATGGAAAGCCAAATAAAGTTATACAGTTAAGGAGGTTAAGTGGAAAGATTTAGGGGGTAATGGAAGAAAGGTGTTAAAACTAAGGGAAATGCGAAGCTAACGAAGTTTATGGGTAATTTTATTAAGTTAAGAGAAGGTTAAAGGGATGAGGGAGATATAAGTAGAGATTAAAGAACAACAGGAATTAGAACTATCAGAAAGGGGTTTCGAGATGTAAGGAGGGAAAATCCGAGATGAAGGGAGGGTATTTAATCAAATGGGGGAGGGGTGTCTGGGGGATTATTATGGTTGCTATACCTGAATTTACGTTTATGCCTGCAACTGGAGATAAGTTCATTCTTAGAATTAATAATATTTTTAGATTTAGTAGCAGTAGCTATCATAAAGGTTTCCAGAGTACAAAGTTGGCAATGGGATGCTCCAGGGGTATATGATTTGGACTTTTTAAGTATTGACCAGTGAAGTGAATAGGGAGCATTTTTGAGATTGAGGTTTCTAATTAGATTGGAAAGTGAAGTGCCTGTGCTGTTATCGCTGCTATTTTTAAAGGAATATATATGGTTAGAGATCCGGGTCTTTATGGGGAAAGAGGACGCCCCAATATATGTGTGTATCTTGAAGGGTGGTGCTATAGTTGCATTGAGATTACTAATGGTATTAGAAGAGATTTGGGTTTGGAGATCCAAGTTATGCGAGGAAAGTTGTTTGGAGAAGTGGGGTGGAGCGGATATGGGGGAAATGTGAGTTGGCCCATGAGCACTATTTATTATTGGGGGTGCTTGGTTAGAGGTATGGCTGTATAAGCGGGAGTTTAGAGTAGAAGCGGATTGGGGTTGCGGGGAGATCCGGAGTTCGGGTGGAGTATGGGAACTGTGATTACTCACAACATTGGCGGAGCGAGGGAATTGTTTAACAGTACAAGCGTATATTACGTCCTTCTGTACACAGTTGTTGTTAAGGGGACAATCTCTAGGTTTACGGCAGTTACAAGTGGTGAGGGATGTGGTGGGTGGTTGCTGTTGGATATGTTTGATTTTCCTATTGTTAGAGGTTATGATAGTTTGTTCAATATTGGGCATAGTAGAGTATGATATTTTAATAGAATTTTTGTTAAGGATAGTGCTATATCTGTGGGGATGCTTAAAAGATCTGTCTAAGATTTGGAAAAATTCTTTAGGTATATTGGTTTTAACATTACTGCTGAAAGGCGGATTAAACCAAATGTTATTCTTTCTTCTAAGTTTTTTTCTTTGTTTATGCGAATGTGGGTCTACCCGATTATCAATATCTTTAGTTCCTATGGGCTTATTAGAGTGTGTTTTGATTATCTTAGGTGCTGATGAGTTAAACTTTTTATTTCTGTGTGTGGTCATGTTGTGAGTAATAATGCCTGAAGATTTGTTAACTTGAGTAAGGGGGTTGCAGTTATATTTAATTTTGTGATTGTAGCCTGAGTTAAGCAAAGCATTATTGTAAAAGCTAGAATTTTGATCGAAGATAGATTTATTCGCAGATAGCTTAGAGATTCTATTAGATACTGAGGGGACAATTGAGTTTATGATGGATTTAGGGTGGTTAGATAGGCTATGTACGTAGAAAAGGGTTAAGTTAGGTTTATGGTATGGGCTGAAGGTTCCCGAGTTAAGATCTAATGTAAGGTCAAGAAAGTTGGATATTCTTTTCTCAGGTTCCACTGTAATGGTCAAACCAAAGTTTTTAAAGAAGTTATGCAGGTTTTTGATAGTGTTGTTATATTGTCTCGATCTCTCCCCAGATACAAACAGGGCATCGTCCCTATACAACCCACCCTGTAAGTGTCCAAAATTAAACCCCAATTCTCTCATCAAGTACAAACCTACCAGGTCAGTGACCTGGGCAGAGTCTGAGGCCTCCATGGTAATGTCAAAGTTATTGGGGGTGTCCTTCCTAGTCCAAAGCTTATTATCAAATTCTAGTAGGGATCTTCTGGCTAATATTATTAGTTTAATCTCTATGTCAGTAATGTCAGAATTATTTTTGGCGAAGATTAATGCTTTGTTAAGTAAGATAGGGGAAATGGATTGGTAATAATTATTAATGTCGAATGTTATGAAGTTCAAGTTAGGTTTAGACTTATCAATGAGGTTAAGGAACCAGGTAGTAACCTCATCAGAGGATTGCCAAAGAGTGTAACGAATTTTTTCTTTCAAGGTAGGGATAATTCTATTTATTTTTTATTCTTTCGGTCAATCCTCAATTTTCCCTGTGAGCTTAAGACTAATCTTATTATCTATTTTTCATTCTTTATTCTTTTATTTTCTTATTTCTACTTTTTATACTATTTTTATCTTTATTTTTTATCTTTACTCTTTTAATTTTTAACTCATTTTCCTAGTCCTACCCTTCATATATATTTTGCCTCATTGTTTATTTCTAAGGTCATTTGATTAAACTTCTAAACCCCCGAACTCTGTTCTTATACATATTCTGATATTTTAACCCCTTATCCTAATATTCGTTAACTTACCCCCACTCCTTTCTTCCCCATTTCTAGTTGAATCCTAATTCGCGCTAACTTCCAATTTCAACTTTTTGTTTCACCCCCCCACTTTCACACTCTTAGTTTTATCCGCATTCCTTCACCGCATCGCTCCCTTTCTCCTCCCCCCTCTCTTTCCTCGTACCCGTCCCTTTCTCCTCCCACACACCACTTACCCGTTTCCTCCCTTGCCCACTGGTCGCATATTATACTCTTGTTTTCACTGTCTTTGCTTTTCTTCATTTATAGCCGGCTTTCTCAACTGGGCAGACTTTAAATATTCTCACTGCCCCTTTTTCCACTTTAAAACACTTTCCTTTGTCATCTCTACCCGGGAAGTTTCTTTAATGGCGAATATTTTACATCTTAATCTCCTCTGACGCCTGCCTGCATCATCGAATGTACCTCTTATTGGACTTTTTACCCTTCCTGGATTTTCTATTTTCGCCGTACCTGAAGTTGTGGCTTCTTGGAATTTAACTTTGAAACCTCTCTCATTACTTCTCGTGCCTCTAACGACCTACCTATCTACATCGTATCCTCTCCGCTGGACTCTTCGACACCGGACTTTTTGGCAATCGGACATTTGCTTGCACCCTGGCACAGTTTTGCCCTACGTTTCCTTCCCTACAACTTTTATTTTATTTCATTTTTTCAAATTTTAAATCTTGGCCATTGCCAACTTATCTATCCCAGCGACTTCCTCTGATGATAAGATTTTGATCTTTGAAAAGCCTGGCTTAAGGAAAATTTAACTTGAATAAATTGCCTTTTTGCGGAATATACCTTGCTTTGAACTTTTGAATTGAATTTTGATTTGGCTTTTGCTTTCTCTAATTCCTTTCCACTCTCCTTCATTATATATATATATATATATAAATGATTCTTTGATTTTATTTTAAAAAATCGGGGGAGGGGGCAGAATCGAAACCGCACACTTGATGTTTTCAGTCTAAGACTTTCCCAACCAAACAATTTTGCCATTTGTTAAGCTGACTTTTAAAATAACACTCATAATAAAATCGGATATACACATAAACACATCCCCCATCCCTACACACGCACACACTCATACACACCGACATTTAGTTGTATATATATATATATAATTTTTTTCAACCAAGGTGAGAATAATAATAATCCTAGATGACATATTTCAGGGTAAATCTGAGAGCTTTAACCCTTTAAAACGAAATGACAAAAAGGATAATTCCTCAAGGATAGATATGTAAACATTTCATAAGAGGATTATTTGTTTTCAGTAATTTTTAATCCTAATTTCCCAGATTAAAAACTATTAATCCTTTCATTATAATAATAAGCCAAATAGCCAACAATGTTTCCATTGTAACATTTTTTTTAAGTCGTGATTGAACAGAATGATTTTCATTTATTAAGTTTCATTTATTTATTTATTAATGTATTTATTATTTATTCATTATTTATTGTTTATTCATTGTTTATACATTATTTTTGTACTAATTATTTATTTTTTCATTGGTTATTATTTATCTATTCATTATTTATTGTTAATTTATTGTTTATGATTATTTTTGTATAAATTGTTTTTATTCATTGTTTATTATTTATTTATTCATTATTTATTGTTTATTAATTGTTTATAATTATTTTTATATTAATATTTTATTTATTCATTGTTTATTATTCATATATTCATTATTTATTGTTAATTTATTGTTTATAACTATTTTTATATTAATTTTTTTATTTATTCATTGTTTATTATTTATATATTCATTATTATTTATTTATTTATTTATTCATTATCTATTTATTCATTATTTATTGTTTCTTTATTGTTTGTTAATTATTTTTGTATTAATTATTTATTAATAATTTATTTGTCATTGTTTATTATTTATTTATTCATTATTTTTTTAATTATTTATTTATTTATTCATTGTTTATTTATTCATTATTTATTATTCATTATTTATGATTTATTTATTATTTATTATTTATCACTATTACTTATTTATTATTTATTATTCATTGTTCATGATTTATTTGTTCATTATTATTTATTTATTATTCAGTTATTCATTATTTATTATTAATTCATAAATTATTTATCATTCATTGTTTATGGTTAATTTATTTATTATTTATTTAGTATTAATTAATTATTTATTTATTAATTATTTATTTATTCATTATTTATCTATTATTTATTATTAATTTATAAATGATTTATTATTCATCGTTTATTATTTTTTTCATAATTATTCATTTATTCATTATTTATTGTTTATTCATTATTTTTTATTATTATTTATTCATTATTCATTATTTATTTATTCATTACTTATTATTATTATTTTTTATTCTATATTTTTATTTGTTATTTTTTATTAATTATTTATTCATCATTATTTATTGTTTATTTATTATTTATTTATTTGTTTGTTTATTATTTATTATTTATTTATTATTTATTTATTTGTTCGTTTATTATTTATTATTTATTATTTATTTATTTGTTTGTTTATTATTTATTATTTATTTATTATTTGTTGATTTTTCAATTCTTCATTAGTGTTTATTATTTATTATTCATTATTCATTATTTATTTATTATTTATTAGAATTTTTTATTCTATATTTTTATTTGTTATTTTTTATTCATTATTTATTCATCATTATTTTTTATTTATTTGTTATTTATTTATTTGTTTATTGTTTATTATTTATTTATGATTTGTTCATTTTGTAATTTTTCATTAGTGTTTATTATTTATTATTCATTTCTTTATTTATGTCTCTTTTAATATTTCTTATTTTAATCAATCATTTCATTTAAACTTAAAAAATAAAATTAATAATTTCACATTATATGTGATCAAAAAATCTACCCCCAAAATACAAAGTTTTAATTTATTTTATTTTATTTATAACTTATAAATTATAGAAATTAAAAAATAAAAATGTTAAGGGATTCAAAGCTTAGAGCAGGAGTGCACTGGAGTTCTCACTGATTAATGGGAAATTCCAGGTGTGCGTCGAGGAGATTAAAGATTATGAACTTACCGAAATTTATTTAAATTTATGTAGCAGTACTTATACCCCATGATACTACCATGGGCATGGAACCATATGTTGTCCTATCGTTCTTTGGGGAATGTAACTCGGTGTGTCTGCACCGTGGGGAAGTCTCTGGAAGGGTTTTTATCATCCTGGCATAGCACTACCAGCTCCTGAGGGTCAGATTCCTCTTCACAAAGGCGTTAATCCCGTCGAGTTGGTTTGACAGGTTTTTAGGTGTCATTAATTCTCCTCAGAGAATCAATTATCTGGACCTATTTGAGATGTCATGCTGGAACCCGAACGCTTTGCAATAAAGAAGCGAACAACCATTTTTTTAATAAAAATATATAACTAGAATTTAGTTTTACATTCTGAGAAACATATAAATACTCGAGAGCTGACTCGCAACGCAACCGTTCTTGTGCGAGAAAAACACTAACTGTTGAATTCTCCCTCGTGGTGAACAAAACGATGGAAAGGGGTAAAACCTTCAGCAAAAAGAAAGAGAGAAGACAAGAATACATATAAAAAAGAAAGAAACAAAATGAAAGAAGGACAATAGTTACTAGTTGTATTGTATTAAGTTCGTCATCAGTGACATTGGGTTTGGCTTTTGACCTTCTGAACATACTCAATGGCAGGCAATACTGTAAACACCTGTCAACTCCGCCGGGAAAAGATTTGATTGACGTCACACTTGTTAATGGCGGCTGTAGCGACATTTCAATGCGACAACACCATTGTCTCGATTTACTTGCCTCCCCACAAGGGCAAGTCAGGCACAAGGCTCTAACGAAGTTGTGCTATCCTTGTACCACTCTCCCTCGCCCCTCGATGTTGATAATATTGTGTTATGAGCTGGTAGAAAAGTGTGGTTGTGTTTTTATTTACGAACAAGTCACCTCTTATCAAGGCCAAAAGCCACTCGAGGATAAAGGTTAATGAAATGGATGGATTATTAGTTGAATGATGAAGAATATAATGAGAGGAATTAACATAATAAACAAATATATGAATGGAATTAACAAATTTGATTACTTATGAAGATGGTTTAAGCATTTGTTGACATTGGATTTGAAGTCTACCATGTTGTAGCCTGTAGAGAATCAGTCCAGTGGTAATGTATTCAACAGATGGGATGTTCTTTTCATGTAAATTCCGTTTCCTATTAAACATTTTAAGGAAGAAAAGGAAATTTCTGTACAATGGTGGTAGGAAGACAAGTGAATGTCTTACAAGGAGGAACCAGAGAACAAAGCTCAGTCGAGCACCTTCCGTTGAAATAATGATAGAGTAGAGAAAGACTAGCAACATCTCTTCTGTGAAAAAATTGCTGTAGTGAACAGAATAGATCATCCAGAACTAAATTTTTATGTCGATTTTGTACTCTGTCAACGTAGGAAAGTGTGCTCTGAGCGGCACTTCCGCAGATATAGCAGAAGTACTCTATATTAGAACATATGTTACTTTTACTTTCCTTTTCAATTTTTTAAAATCTTTTTGTTTTGCTGGGGATGGGGACTCCTACTGGATGCCAGACATGCACCCACTATTTCAGAGACTTCAACCGAGTGATCTTTTTAGGATTTTAGCCGTCCCTTTAAGCGCAATTGTTTGGATCTCTATTACACTTGGTTCACCGGGTATATTCGCTAGGTAGCTTTTGAAATTATTTTTCATAAACACGTTAGCTCCTATGATTATTGGAATGATGGAAATCTTCCTAAGATTCTTGTTTCTTTTTATGTCGTACATAAGACATTTGCATTTAGTTATCTTCTCTCTCTTAGCTCTGTTTAACCCAGTATCCTTAAGAACACTAACTTCAACTAGGGTTGCTACTCTCTCCCTCTTGTCCCATATCACTATGTCAGGTTTAACAGCTCCGCTTTCTAAGTAAGTAGCTGTAGGGATTGCATAGTCATAGTGAATGATGTATGACTTATTTCCAACAGTTCTTTCTGGTTTATGTTCCTAGGACTAGCTGCTAGACTGGATATTTAATTATTTTCAGATGGACCAGTGGAGATATTTACACACTCCGTTGTGTCGTATTGTATAGTAGCCACCCCCCAGCAGAATCTTACAATTGGATGTCAGGTAGCTCACCCTCTCTACTTCTGTGTCGCAGAACCTACACTTGTCGTTGCTGAGATTACTTTGGCATATGTGGAGGATTATATCAGGAGTCAGCTACGTTCCGGAGTGGTAGAATGATCAGGTTCAGCATCTTAGCTTATCTTGTCCCAGCACCAACGGCCACTCCTCTTCATACCGTCACATCCTCGAAAATACATTGGCTACTGGCTTAGTTTAGTGAGAAATTTCATCTGAAGTTGTCACATAGATCGAAACCTCACCAAGTCCATGTAAGCCAAACAACTAATAGATGTATTAAGTCTACTAATAAGTATTTTAGTATCGAGCACTATCGGAACAGATATATTTCAGACCGTAGGCTACAAAAGAAGGTTATAATTTATACAGGCTGTCCATAAAGTCAGTGTGCACTTTAAAAAAAATATATAACTTTATTTGTATTTGCAATAGAAATAATCTGTGAAAAATGTTATAAAGTTTCATGTACCTAGTTTTAAGTATAGTTATTAAATAATTCTTCACCAAAAATTTTGCAACTATTTTTAGATAAGTACAAAAATATTTTCTTTTTTTCAGAATAATTTGATCCATGGCTTCAAATGAGGAAAAAGTAAACTGTGTCTTTTGGTTGGCTGAACTGATTTTTTTATGGGGAAACAATTGTGTATTGCAACAAAACCTAGTTCATTACAGATTTCAAAGCTAAAATAACTAATGTGATTTCAGGCATTACTGTAAATGTTTTCCATGAACTGCAAAATCGTATTGCTCTTTGTATCGCTATGTGGAAACTTAAATAAAATTTCAATAAACTTAAAAAAATATACATTTACTTCTTTCTAGTCCTTATTTCTATCGTTTTTTCCTTTTAATATATATATATATATATATATATATATATATATATATATATATATATATATAGAGAGAGAGAGAGAGAGAGAGAGAGAGAGAGAAAGATGTCAACTTAAAAGAGGGTTGGCATTGTTGTGGTCTTATCGTGAGGCACCAAATCTGGCCCTACGTGCCGTGGGAATATCTCAGGATCCTATCTTGGGTGACTCGGCGCTAAATGTAGTCCAATGCTACTTTCACTAATAATACTCTTGACTAAAATGAGTGTGTGATTGGTTTAATGGATATATGACAGACTATGGAATTATATTTTTTGAATACAAATGAGTCACAACCTACCAATGTCAAAAGTCACTGGAGGATAAGGGTTAACGAGATTGTCAGCTGGATGATGAACAATACTATGAAAGGATTGAAAATGATGATGAACAATACTATGAAAGGATTGAAAATGATGGGTGAGATGGGATGAGTTTGATTACTTTAGAGGACGGCTCAAGAAATTTTTGTTGACATTGGACCTGAAGAGGACCATGTTGTAGTGAGCAGGGAAGCAGTTCAGTTGTAATATGTTCCACAGAGATGAAAGTCTTAGAAATTCGGTTTGGTTTTAGTTACACAGAGGAAGAAATGAAAGTTCTTACAGTGGTGGTAGAAGACGAGTTCTTGCTGTGAATGTTTTACAGGAGAGAATCAGAGATTGGAGCTCAGTTCAGCACTTACTATTAAAATAACGATAGAATGTGAGAAAGACGAGCAAAGTTTCTCCTGTGAGAAAGAGGCTGTAAGGAAGAGAATAGATCATCTCCCTCTAGATTGCCAAGTCAATTTTGTACTTTGTCAAGGCAAGAAAGAGTGCTCTGTGCAGCACCTCCCAAGATGTGGCTGCAGTACTCCATCTCAGGACGTATCTGACTTTTATACAGGTAGAGGATTGCATCAGAAATCAGATACTTTCTGGAGTGGTAGAATGATTCAACCATTTTTCTGCCATGTTAGCAACAGATTTGATGTAAGTCTTCCATTTCAGGCCCGGAATGAAAATCAGTATTAGTGGTTTATCAAACAAGGGTCTTCCTGAAGTAGGAAGGCATTCTATTTCCACTGAGGCAAAGCGAGAGTCCGAGCGTTGGTGGTGAAAAGAGAGAAGCTTGGTTTTAGAGGTGTTAAAAGTAACAAACCACTTTTTTACCCATTCAGAAAAGAGAGAAGCATCAAGATCTTTATCACCAATGCCCTTCAAATGTATGCCATAGACAGTTGTGTCGTCTGCATAGATGTCAACGAATGATGTCAGAATATGATTTGGAAGATCATCGATAAAGATCCGAAAGAGGATTGGCCCAGAGTCGATCCTTGTGGCGTTGATACTCACTGCTTCTGACTTCTGTCGAAACGGGCAAGATCGAAAGTAAATAACACAGTCTATCCATACATAATTTATCAACTTTATTTATGTCTCGTTGACTAACCAAAAGTAAAGAGTCAAGAAACAAAGATTAAAGAAATGTTCAAAGGATCTAGACGAAGAAAGGTGAAGAAGACTCTTTCATATCTTCTGCATGGCATCACTGAAGAGTTCCATAATAAAGGGAGATAACTTATAACTTACTAGTGTAACGAAGACAACTCTTTACACTAATGACCTGCAAGCATTTGGATTTGGTCAAAGTACCAATCCTTTGTTTTCTTGACAGGGTTCTTCAACTTTATCGAATAACTTGAATCGACAAGCCTTTATAAAGTGCTGCATTTATCGGAATAGACTCTAGTCCGACAGAGCAACGTCTTGATGATAGGCTGGATGCAGCAGAATACACAATTTTACAAATACTTCCACAGAAGGTGCTCTGACGAACATACTACATTTGTAACCCCTAAAAGAAAATACCTCCGACCAACCAAACTAGCAGCAAAATCTCACCCCTTCACTGTAGAGGTCCCCTTTCTACTCTAATAGCTTCTTTCCTCAGACCACTTGTCTTTGGAATTCTCTCCCTGTTTCCTGTTTCCCGTTTCGCTGACTGTACCAACATGCAGAAATTTAAATGTAATGTGAACAACCATCTCGCTGCCCAACTCCCCACTTAGGTTGCCCCTTATGAACTTGTCCCCTAATCACAGTACGTCTCAGTGGCAATGTGCCCCTTTTTGGAGGTGAATCAAAGTAAACATAAAAAAGAGTCCTGTTTACTTGCGTCCCCACGAGGGCAGAGTCGGACATAAGATATCGGTTTTTAATATGGCGAAGGTCCAGCTCCTCACAAAGAGGCACTCTGGATTGGGACAAAAATGAAAAATTGCCTCAGTCTAGAAAGATTTTTCCTTCACTGATCGAGGACAGAAAAAAATGAAGTGTCATATCAGGACAGATACTACACTTTGCACATAGACCAGGGGCGGGCAACCTTTTCAGAGTGAGGACCAGATGAGACTTTTTTATTTTAACATGATGCGTAGATTTTTTTCATTAACTTGCTAATGTACATACAATTGCACTCTATTTAACATATTTTTTATACTGAATCATCGACATTGTTTGAGCAAACATGACTTTTTATGGTAACAATTAATAACTTTTGAAAAGAACGAAAACAACATTTGAAATGTTTGTTGTCAAACATGACTGTAGCCCACTCTTTCTACCTGAATGCTGATTTCCAACATAAAGAAGACACTCCACTGAGAATACAATGCATCAATACACGTGCGTTGTTTAACTAAGCTGCGTTTAAAGATCTGTAGAGTTGGGAGAAGAATGTCGAGATCGCCATTTTGTCGTAGGGGCTGCTGCATCACTATCCATTTTTTTTTTTTTGGTACGAGAGAGCCTCCAAAGATCAAAGATGCCCACTCTCCCGCACTTTGTTTTGGCCCAGGTCACTGTACATCTTGGAGGACACCACCACTCATTCCCACATCCCATCCAGACGCACTTTATTTTTGAACCCCCCTTCTTAATTCCCACTCCCAATTAGAGACCGACCTACTTGTTTTCGGAGCAACCAAAAAACAGTGGGCAGTCTACCACTTAGCAGAGGGTTGGGAGGGCACTACTAACCATGTTCATATTTAAAAAAATTGTAAATATTGTCCCACTCCCCCACAATGAAATTTTTTACAATAATAATAACAACATTTTTTTTTTTTAAATATATATATATATTTTAAACAAATTGGGGACCACCTAAGTAGGACCAACCCACAGAGTGAATGAGAGAGTCTAGCTATGGGTAAAGTGCACATAGACTGACAAATTGTATGACCAGCGACACCCCATCCCATAATGATTCGGGCCTTGTGCCTAAGGCGAACGTGAACGCTTGCAGGCATTGTTTTTTCTTTTTTTTTAAATTTTTTTCTGTAACTGTTTATTTTTGCCTAAATAAAATCGCTATCCATCCTATTGGCCTTGTTTGATATAAAGAAAAGATTCACCAAGTTTTGGCTAAAAGGACAAACTTCATCTCTACAATCTAAATCAATTTTATTCAAACAGTTTCATCAGCACAAAACATGTTTCAGAAAGAGTTAGGAAAACGGGAATACAAAATAGGTTGAGTCCACCGACGTATATGTATCGATACTATAGAAATGGAATGGAGTCCATGAGTTTAAACTCGTCTAGCAAAGCCATTGCTCGAAACGAGGAGAGAAATATAACATCTCGTCGCATTGACATCTCAAACGGGACTGTTTGATATTTGCGGGGGAAAAAGGTTTGGCCAGAAGCAGAAGTTGCCTTCTACGTAAATAGTTTTCTTATCACCCAGCGTATATATTGCTTTGTGAGTGAGAATATTCAAGTGTGTTCTTACCGAACCACGTATTAATCACTCCGCGAGTGAGAACATGCAAGTGCAAAATAAAACAATTATGTAACTGCTACAGATCTGCCAAGGATGTTTAATTCACTTTCACTAATAATATGATTGAATCAACTGAGAGTGTGTGATTGGTTTAATGGATATATCAGAGATTATATAATTAGACATGAACTAACCTATCTCTGGCCAGGTCTTTATTGATCCCTCTTTCTCTCAAATTTATATTTGATAATGCAAAATCAATTTGAAATAAGAATAACTAGAGTTTTAATCTATCTATATACAACTAGGGGGACATTATGATCTTGCTTGCTTGTCATGGTGCACACTTTTTCTTGGTATGTGAATGCTTTAAATAATGGGAAGAAGGATAAATAATGCAAATAAAGACCGAATGATAAGAGGGGTTGTGAGAGGATGTGAATGACATATATAATTAAAAGAGAGAGAAGAGAGAGGAAAGAAGAGAGAGGAAAGAAGAGAGAGGGAGAAGAGAATTAGAAAGGGAAGAAGAAAGAGAGAAGGGGAGAAGAGAAAGAGAGAGGCTAAAGACATGAGAGGAAGAACAAATAACGTAAATAAAGGGCGAATGGCAAGAGAAATGGTAAGAAGAATGGAATGATGTGAAAAATAAAAAGAGAGAGAGAACGAGAATAAAGCGAGGAAAGAAAAGAGAAGAGGAGAGAGAGAGAGAGAGGAGAAAAGAGATAGAGAGAGGGGAAAGTGAGAGAGAGGGAAGACAAAAAGAGAGGATGAGAAGAGAGAGAAATATAGGGAGAAGAGAGAGAGAGAGAGAGGAGAAGATAGAGAGGGGGCGAAGAGAAAAATTGATGGAAGAGAGAAATAGGCGGTAACAGAGAGATAGGAGAGAAAAGAGACGTCGGAAAGAGAGATAGAATAGAGAAAAGAGGGGGGAAGAGAGGGGAGAAGAAGAGAGAGAGAGGAGAAGAGAGGAGAGGAGAGAGAGACGATAAGAAAAAAGAGAGAGGTGAGAAAAGAGAGAGAGGTGAAGAAAAGAAAAATAGAGAGAAATAGGAGAGAAAAGAGAGAGGGAAGAGAGAGAGAGAGGGGGAGGGAGAAGAGAAAGAGAGATAAGAGAAAGATAAAGAGAGAGATAGAGGGGGAAAGGAAGAGAGAGAGAGAGAGAGAAAGCGAGAGGGTTAAGAGCGGATAATCTTATTATTTAGACTACAATAAAATCTTTTTTCGCATAAGTACAGGGTGGTCGCTAGAAAAGCGTGAAATTTGTCAAACGGTAATTTATTTTTACAAAGAATAACTTTAATAAAGTTTTTCAAAGACTAATATTATAATACACTCACAGATGTTCAAAATGGCGTCTGTGCAAATCGAAGAAATAAATAAGCCAAACGCAATAAAATTTGAATAAAATAAAATTGAAACAATAAAATTTGCAACCTCAAATTTCCCCCTTTTCTAGCGACCACCCTGTATAATGAATTTATAATGCATTCATATGTAATATGTTTTGACAAGTCAAGTCTACCTCGTCATGGGAGAAATAGATAAAACTTGAATCGACTTATGAATGGCATAAAACAAAGTTGTCTATAATTTGCTCTGAGCACACACTTGAGTTTTTGTTTCCTTTTCTCCTTTTTTTGACGTGACCCAGTTCATTTATCTCGCGACCCACTCAAAGGTCAGGACCCATAGTTTGAAACACCATGTCTTTTAAAAATCGACTGCCCCATATATAGTTATGGAATTTTGTTATTGGATAACAGCAGTTGCAAATCACTTGGCCTGTTGGCTAGGAACAAAGTGTAGTATCTGTTCTGATGCTCCACTTAGTCTATTCTGTCCTCGGTTAGTGAAGAAGTCTTTCTATACTGAGGCAATTTTAATTTTTGTTCCAATCCAGAGTGCCCCTATTTAGGGAGCTAGATTTTCCCAACATTAAAAACCGACCTTGTGTCTAACTTTGCCCTCATGGGGAAGCAAGTAAATAGGAACAGCATGGATATGAGTTCTCGTTTGAGGAGTCATTACAATTGTTAAAACTGTGCTTTCTATCTGTTGTGATGTAGTCCAACAGTAAAACGAAGAAGTCAAGTCGAGGTTGGGTTAAGATAACAAGTGTATTAACATAAAAGGTACAAAGGTAAGGAAACTGACTGGCACTCGGCTAGACAGTTACAATACTGTCCTTTTTCTCCCTGGTGATTGTCTACTCGCACTATTTATAGTGAGAACCGGTGTAGTTTCTCTTCTGTTAGAATGGCCGGTGTAACACTATCCAAGCTGTTGCTAAAGTTGCTGGTTAAATAGTTGGATCATTCTATCGCTCCAGAAAGTACCTGACTCCTGACGTCATTATATACCTATAAAGAGTCAGATACGTCCTAAGATGGGAGTACTGCTGTCATATCTGGGGAGATGCTGCTCAGAGCACACTTTCTTGACTTGACAGATTACAAAATCGACTTTGCTATCTTGTGGCGGAAGATACCTTCTCTTTCCTACAGCCCCTTTCTTACAGATGAGAGGTTGCTAGTCTATCTCTCATCTCTCGTTATTTCCATGGAACGTGCTCAACTGACCTCCAATCTCTGGTTCCTCCTTGTAAGACACTCATAGCAAGAACTCGCCTTGCTACCACCACTGCAAAGAATTTTACTTTCTTCCTATGTGTGACTAACATGAAGCAGAATTTCCATGAACAGAGTTTCTTTCCAAGAACTTCTCATCCGTGGAACACATTAACATCCGGTACTTATTCCCTACAGGCTACAATATAGTCGTCTTCAAATCTAATATCAACAAATAATTGTCATAAACCTTCCTTATATTAGTAATCCAATTTTGTTCATTCCATTCATCATTTTCAATCCTCTCATAATGTTCATAATCATTCAACTTTCAATAATCTCATTATCCCTTTTCTTCGAGTTGCTTTTCGCTTTGATATGTGGTGAATCATTAGTAAAAAAAAATGAGGATTTTTTCCATAATATAAAAAAAAGACTATCGCCCTTTTTCTCCAAAAGTAATTATTTCCCTTCGTCCATTGTGACAATGAATTACCTCCCATGCATTCCAAAATAGCCTCATCTAACTGGGCAAGACAATTCTCCTTGACCAATCATGAGGTACTTACTTTTGGCAAGCAGGTTGAAGCATTTGCTCGTCCTCTTTTTGAATGTGATCTCTGTTCAGAGAGATTTTCGCCTCATTTTGAATCAGATTTTACTTGCATCGGACACATTCAGGGAGCTGTCTGTTCCGACGTTAAAGGGACTCGTTTTTATCAATAGTTGATCTTTTAATTAAGCCGCAAACACAATTAGTTTTGCAAAATACATTTCTGGTACCATAATTTAATACATATATTATCCTTTATCACTGTTTTGTGTGCCTTCTTCTCTGCACTTTATTTCAGCATTTTTCCAATGTTTGGCAAGCGATAACGAATTCTTACCTTTGACACGATTCACTGTGTTTGTTCATTCACAAAAGACGCTATTGGAACTGCCCCTCTTTCTGAATTGCCTTCGCCTGCAACGGGCGCATTCAGAGCCGTCTAGTGTAGACATAAAAGGAAACAGTTTTCAAGCTGAAAACATTTAGTTTTGCAAAATGAAGTGAATCGTGTTGTTTGCTGAATGTTGGAAAATGCTGCAATAAAGCGTAGAGAATAAGGCACACAAGACATTTCTTATATCATAATTTCATACATATATTATCATCAGGTGAGGACTTGAATGCCTATTGGGGAGGATTTGAATGCCTACTTGGGAGGACTTGAATGCCTACTGGGGAGGACTTGAATGCCTACTGAGGAGGACTTGAATGCCTACTGGGAGGACTTGAATGCCTACTGGGAGGACTTGAATGCCTACTAGACACCACCCTCGGGTGTCTTCGGTCTCTCTGTACAGGGGTTTGTCAGAGACTCTGACATGAGGATACTTTTTACTTGAAGTAAACCCTGACCAAATATTCAAAGAAAAATGGTGTGCTGTCTCCTCAAGCCATCCAGCACGTCTCCCGAATTGCGGACGGGGGCACCCCCTCTATTAATAGAGGGCAGCTTCGAATAAAGAATTATAGAAACTGTTGACAAAGGGGAAATGAATAATAAAAATATGAATAAAAACAAAAATAAATACTGGCAGGTCGGCACCCAGGATAAAAAGGGCCAATCAACCCGTTCATACACCAGGCGGGAAGATGTAAGCAATGGTGTGAACCTTCCTGCCTCTGGAAATGGTGATCCAGCCATGACAGAGGCCAACCAGGATCAGCCATCAGACCTTGAGATAAAAGGTCCTGGCCCCCTATCTCCATCAAATGCAACAACAACAAAAAGAAACATAAGAGGGTTCAAAACCCAACCATGGACTGTTGCACAAAAGAAGGTGCTATTGTTTTGCTACCACTACTCAAAGTTTGAAAAGTGGAGCAAAACATCCAATGAGATTCTAGCTGATAAGATCCAAGAATCTACTCTCCACGAAGAAAAAAAAAATACACTGGCTGCCCGCCTATCATTCATCGCTGTTTTGTGTGCCTTTTTCTCTATGCTTTATTTCAGCATTTTTCCAACGTTCGGCAAGCAATTCTTTCATTTGCCAGAATTGCTTCCATAAATCTAAATTCTGCATTGTTTGGAATTGGTTTATAGCAAATATGATTTTAATTGCATAGATATATTTGTTTGGGGGCAATTTAAAATGGCGGAAGATCAAGCAAAGTGCTCGAAGCTCTGTTCTCAAATTGGTGGCTGAGTTTATTTACCTCCTCTTCCTGAGGTTAGACACACGGTTAGGTATGGTTTTGAAAAGTTAGCACACTAGGAGAAGCGTACTACTGAGCAGCTCTGTTGGCATTCACCGGTAAGAGTGCATCAGGCGATTAGCAATAAACTAAACCTTTTCTCAGAGAGAAGGCAAAGCCTGGGAGGGTGGATCTCCTAGAACTGAACAGGACCATACTTCAGCCGAACAGCAACAGAGCCAATGTCGGACTGATTATCAAGGACGTATCCTCGATTGGTAGGAACACCTACTCAAGCTGTGTGTGGTTGAGAAGTGAAAACCATCTCAACCCCACTTGGCCTTTTGGCCAAGATCAAAGTGTAGTATCTGTTCCGATGGATACTACACCCTATAGACCGGTATCGTCTTGACCTTCGGGTCTTGATTCTGCCGGTCTGTTGGTTAGTTCTGTGCAGTTCTAGGAGGTCCACCTTCCCAGGCTTTGCCTCCCCTCTTTGGGGAGGAGTAAGTTTATTGCTTACTGCCTGAGGTGCCTCTACCGGGGAATGCCGACGGGGCTGCCCGGGCAATTTTTAATGGCCAGAGTGCTCACCTTCTCGGGCGCTGGCTTTTCAAGTCCCACTTTCCCAACCCGACCTTGGGTCACATCTTACTTTGTGGGAGTAAGATAAAACTGGCGTTGTGCCTAACCTCGTGGGGAGGTAAATAAAACCATCTCACATTTACAGAATACTTGTGATGTATACAGAGAAGCACATTTTGGTGAAAATAAAGGTTTTTACAAGTGGGCTAAGTCTGAAGGCCATCATTCACCAGGATAATGCAAAGCCTCATACTGCAGAAAGGAGAACAATGGAAATTATCAGGTTGGGAACAGCGGCCACACAATTCTTACAGTACAGATATGGTTCTCTCTGATTTCTGCTTGCTTGATCCTATTAAAGGATATGTGCTTAAAAGTTTCTACATAAAAATTGAATGAATATGAAACTTATGTATATCTTTTAATATATAAAATAGTGTTAGTCAGACTTTCAAAGTTGAGCCTTAATAGAGAGAGATGTGGGATTTGTTCAGTTAATTATATACGGCATAATCACGTTGACACACCAGTTCTCGTTAGACCACCGAAATTAAGTGACATTGGGCCTGGCCAGTACAAAATTTGAAAATACTAGGCGCTGTATGTCATCTCCCCTTACTAGGATATACATGCTGATTGGGTACTGCATGTGCATTTGTATTCTTCATAAGCTTCAACTTTCAATGGAAAGCATAATGCCCGCCGCTGGGTGAATAAAAAAGTGATATTATCGGTTCTTCGGCAGCTAATTAAAGCAATTTCTTTTTCTCAAACATAATTTAATCCCAGAACTAAGTTATATTTTAGCATGTATTTTGTGTTATTAAAATATATAGGAGAGAATATTTAGAGAAAAAAAACGTTGATTAACTCACATTTAGTATAATAATAGATATATCTAAAGTTACCTTGTGAGATTTTCAAAGTCAAAACGAAAGAGTTAACAACAAATCAAACTTTGTTTCTGACTAGTTTATATTTATTTTCCGTGCTGATACAGAATTGGACCCAATTTCCGTCAACTTTGCATCGGAAGCTTTCGGGCAGGTTACGTAAACTGCCTACAGATGCCGAAGTGATTAGCCAATCAGCTGTAAGAAAACGTTAAAAAGTAAAAAAACAAAACAGAAAAAGGCCAAATTTGGACAAATTGACTAGTTTTATTTTTCTAAAAAGATAATTATTTGAAACTTTTAATTAAAAACAAATGCTTAATAGCAGATGTTTATCGATGTTATGTTCTGTATATATATAAAAAAAAGTTAAAACAAAAAAAACAGACTTTTCACCAGTTGACTACGTTTATTTTGTTTGAAAAAAAAAGGCAAATCATTATTGGAAACTTTTCTTGAAAAAAAATATGATTAATAAAACTTGTTTTCGTTCTGTGTATATAAAAAAAACAAAAAAAACAAAAACAGACTTTTTACCAGTTGACTATTTTTATTGTCCCGGGCAAAAATTAAAAATAAATTATTATTGGAAACTTTTCTTGAAAAACAACATTTTTGATTATTAACAGTTGTTTAGCTTTATTTTTTCGTTTTATTTAAGAAAAAACTTTGACCAGTTGTTTATTTTTAGTTTTCTTCGTCAAAAAAAAAGGTATTAACTTGAAACTGTTCTTTTCTTCGTCTAAAAAAAATAATGTATTTACTTGAAACTTTTCTTAAAAAAGACAAAAAACGACGACGCAGCAGCGTTTTTGCTTTATCGTCTGTCAGTTTTTGTGTCGGCTTCTTCCGGTGGCTTACATAAACTGCCGAAAGATGCTGATTCAAAGTTGGGTGAAATTGGGTCCGATTCTGTAACAGTACCTCATTTTTTTTATTGTTGTGCCATGTTTTCAAACTATGATGAAGTGAAGAGGAGAGATGGCTAAAAATTCGGTCGAAAAATTCTAATGCTCTTACAATTAGACCATGTGCCATACACAAATAAAAGTTCATAACCGCATCTTGTTAGCTGCTTGTTCTTGTATGCACTTTTTCTGTGGTCCTTCGTGTACTTCCGCCTGCAAATAAGTTATTTCATATCTCGACAAGACAAGAAAAAACTGTTGAAGGCAGAGGAGGTTTATTCACCTTGATCTTCATTACAAATCACTGACCACTGTGGTTAGGGGGAAACAGAGAGAAACCAATAATAATTGGTTAATAATATTTCATCAGACCAATTTTAAAACCACATGTTCACACTTCTAGTGCTTCCAAGGAATTGTCGATTTCTTCCCTCACTTGCTCTTTGATCCATGTGACGTCACATCCGTTTCTATCAATTCCTACAGACCCAGTAATTCTAACCTTAAGTTCAGCAAGTTGACTCCGACTGAACTTTAATTTCCTGCTATTCTCGACTAACCGTCTTATATACTAGTGAGTTTAATCACCTAATATTTAACAATGCTAAACGAATACAAAAGTTTGTTTTTCCATAGGGAGGAGACAAATATTTTGCTTTTGTTTTGTTTTATGATACATCAACTCTTTCCTGATTATTTAATGCCGAATACAATCATTTTGGTAAAACTTTTTATGTTTGAAGTTCTTAATATCTTCAAATATTTATTAATGTTGTAAATATATGTTTTGTATATGTGTAATAGAATTAGGTGAGTAAGTTAGCTAGTTTTGATTATTGGGTGATAGTTTTTACTGCAGAACAACTGATAACGTTCAAGGACAAAAATCTGCTTGGTGAGACCAAGAGGTCAAGCAACACAAATTTATGCAGTGTGAGAACGGAAGTTAAGACAAGAAGTAACGTAATAGAGAAAAAGGCCTTTTGGTTAAGCAATGAGATACTTGGACGAAGCGAGCATGGACACACGTATTAAAAATATAGATTAACATATAGGCAGAAATAGGAACCGTTTTCCTTCTCCTCCTCTCTCTGTCTATCTTTCTCTCTCTGCAATATCTTGTATCTCAATAAACTGAGGCCTGCCGCACACATCAAAAAGATCTTGAGATACGTCTTATTTCTTTCTGTCTTTTGAAAAGAATAAAATCGATTAAGAATATTTGCTTCAGTTTTGTTCTGTGTCACAACCAGTTGAGCAACTGCCACAGCACAACAATGTCCAAAGATGGCTGCCAAGAGGCAACAAGCAGACAGCGAGGCAGAGGCGTATCAAGTAGTGAGAAATCAGAAGACTACTGAAAGAATCACTCCGACTATACAACATGAATGTTTTTTACATAAATTAGTTTTGTAGGCATATTTTGTAAAGAAATAGCCTGTAAATGATAGATTTTATTTAATCTATAGATAGTATCCTGGCAGGTACTACCACTCTCGGTGAGAGTGAACCTGGGAGTAATTGTAATTAAAGGGTGACTTCACACTCCCCACAAAATTGGGGCCTCACCACCGGATATATTTTAAGATCATACCCAGGAATGGGAGACGAATGTGTTTCAAAAGAATAGAGATTATATTGACAAATAAAGCTAACATTTTTTTTCTGCATGAAATGAGAGTTCTTTTTTAATTGGAATTTCTGCTGACACAACTAAACAAGCAGAAGCCCTACTACACTGTTATGAAGAAATGGCAAATTATATTGGGCTTTTCGTTAATTCAAACTAAGCAGCATATTCTCTTCAACTAACAATGAAATATCTCTTACCTAAATGGGACTTGTCTCAAAAATGTCAATGAGTTTACCTATCTTGGCAGCAAATTTGCAAAGCAAAATTGCACAGAGAGTGAACTAAATGTGCGAATCAGCGGGACAAGATGAAAGCAATCTGAAAGCAATCTGAAAGCAATCTGGAAGTCATATCTTTCCACCAAGATAAAATATCACTTGTTTGACGCCATTGTCACATCAGTTCTTGTATATGAAAGTAGCACCTGAATTTTTACCAAAAGATTGGAGAAGAAAATTGATGGTGTGTACACCTGAATGCTAAGAGCTGCTTTTAACATCTGAAGGCAGCACCTCATGAGAGAACAACTCTATTGACACCTTACTCGGATCTCAGCCCTAATCAGAGAGAGAGAAGAATCATATTTGCTGGTCACTGCTAGAGGGCCAAGGATGAAATCGTCAAGCAGTGTTCTTTCGTGGATGCGAAAACAGGAATGTAGTTCAGTGGGGAGACCACAGAGAACCTACGATAAGCAACTAACAGAGGACTCACAATGTACTTATGAAGACCTACTTGGTGTGATGGAGGATAGAGCGAAATGGTATGAGACAGGAGGATCCGTGACACTACCACGACTAGATGATGATGATGATGATGATGATGATGATGATGATGACGACGACGACGACGACGACGACGACGACGATGATGATGATGGTGATGATGATGATGATGATGATGATGATGATGATGATGATGATGATGATGGTGATGATGATGATGATGATGATGATGATGATGATGATGATGATGATGATGATGATGATGATGATGATGATGCAGTTTTAATATTTAAAAAAAAACTACAAGTTCAAGCTTTATAAGCATTTGTTTACTGATTGTAACAATCGTCCTGAAGTTGTGTCTACAAAGTGGGTTGGATTGACTCAAGAGTTTGAAGTTATTTTATAAGAAGCGATTTTCTATGATTTTTCAAGGTTAAGTTTTAAATAGCAGGTGCCTCGTTTAACTAGCGGATCAAATAGATGTGTCTGACGAGTACACATTTCTTGTTTCTTACTCAGAACACATCACTTAAAAAGTATCGGGCCTAACTAATAAAACAACAACTTTTAAGCAATATTCGACTTTATTCATCAACATAGTCTCTTTCTAAGGTGATACATGGATTCCAACGTTTCTTTAACAATTCGATGCCTTTTTTTGTAGAATGATTTGTCTTTGGCCTCAAAATATCTCTCAGTTTCCAATATCACTTTTTCATTGGATCCAAATCTCTTTCCCTGTAGCATTTTTTTGAGGTCTGCAAACAGCTAGTAGTCGCTAGGGGCAGATATAGAGAATAGAGTGGGTACAGATGCAATTTGTGACACAATGCATTATCTTAGTGATTGCTCACAGAAGTATTTTTGTTTACTTAATCTGGGCTTAAATAGCAAGGTAAATTGTCTTTATATGTTTGCATTTAACTATAAATTCTTGTTTTTGTTTAATTTAATAAATTAATTTGGTTTTTGAAGTTTATGATTTGGTATTATTTCTCCCTTAGCTGGAAAATTGCCTCTGTGGCACGAGCTTTCAAGAACTCTAGTGAAAGAACCATAAGTCTCCTGCTACTCTTCGCTAAAATCTTTGAATCATTAAGTAATCTAGCAGTAGTCCATCACGTTGAAAATTCTAATCTTCTCTCTGATCAACATTATGCATTTCAGATCTAACAAAACCAAAGGCATATTTGGAATCAGCAGTTAAAAGTTTATTCTATTGTAATTTAAGATTTGGTTGTTTTGTTTTACGGCATATCAATCCTTTTCAGGTTATTTAATGCCGAATCGGGTCATTTTTGTAAAAGTTTTTATGCTTCAAGTTCTTTATATCTTCAAATATTTATTCATGGTGTTTTGTTTGGGTGTTTTTTAGAGGAAAACTGTTATTTTTGTTTTTGTCTTTGCAGAACATGATTGAGTTTTGCAAAGAGAAAGGAAATAAAAATAATAACATCAATGTTTGGTGCATTTTAAGTCAGGAAGCTGGTATTTTTAGACAGCCTTATCTGGCAGCACTAGTTGTAATTTAAGGAATTCTTTTAGTAAGAGAGTATACAGAATCGAAACTCTTAACCTGAAAACTCTGTCTATATAGACAAGAGAAATATTATGGTACTGTTTAGTAAGTAATAACTATTTGTATTGGGCTAAATACAAGGAGAGATCTATTGTAGAATAACTTTGGGCTTTCAAAGAAAGAAAGGGAGGAGAGTAGAAAAAGGGGAGGTAACAAAGAAAATCTACTCGACGACTCATCGTATAATGGAGTACTGTTACTACATCTGAGGATGTACGGCCTAGAGTACTATTTCTGGCCTTTTTAGAGTACAACACCGACTTTGAAGTCTAATGGAGGATGATTACTTCTCTTCCCTGCAGTTGCTTTTCCACAGAAGAGACGTTGCTGGTCTTTCTTTATTTTTATGGTAGGTGTTTGACTGAGCTGCAATCTCTGGTTTCCTCCTCTAAAAAATAGTCACAGCAAAAACTCGTCTAGCTACAACCATTGTAAAGAATTTCCCTTTCTCCCTCTGTGTACCTAAAACTGAACGGAACTTCCATGAACAAAGTGTCTTTACAAATACTTCTCGTCTGTGGAACACGTTACCACAGGGCTGCTTCCCAGCTAACTACAACATGATCGCTTTAAAGTCCAATGTTAACAAATTCTTGTCGAGCCGTCCTCTTAAATAATTAAATCCTGCCCATTTCACCCATCGTTTCTGGTCCTCTCAGGGTGTTGTTCCTCATCCAATTGACAAACCCCTATCCTCGAGTGGTCTTTGGGCCTAGATAAGAGGTGATTCGTTAGTATAAAAAAAAGTATAATCTCCCTCTCTTTGCTTCTTTTCCATTTTCTGCAGACGAAACAACGTTCATAGATCGTCTAGTCCTGTGGTGTTCAACGTGTTCTATGTGGATCACCAGTGATCAACAATATAATTACTGTGGTCCACAGTCAGATTTGAGGATTAGAAAAAAAAAATAGAAAGTGAAAAATTAACCTAATTAGGTCTAAATGACTTAAACCCCATCCTTCCCCATCGAATAAAGCCAGCCGGATGACAGCTGTTCGTTTTCTCCCTCTCACACTTTGCATAAAATCGACGTCGAACTAACTCTAAATACATATCGACGGCTTGCCGAATATAATCTAGACATAAGAAAGCCTTGAAAATGTGCCACGGAAAATTGACCTTTTTATTTTTATCTTTAACATGAGTTCTCAAATGTTTATAAGTTTGACCACATGACCTTCCAATCTTGAATTTTGAATTTCGCTTCCTTTTCTTCTTTTTCCACTTCATTCATTTCAAATATGATCTGAGGGAAGGATCAGATTTTCTCTCCGCATGATGAGATCTCAGTTTCTAACAGTTGTAGATCGATAACATCGACATGCCAATGTCGTGGATTATGTACATGTCTGTATAAGTAAAAGTAATTAGTCCTTCTCTTATCAATCGCCATTTAATTATTTCATGACGCTATAAAGGATCTTTTCCCCTTTCTCTGTTGTAATGGATGACGTCATCTTTTTGTGACGCATACAAAAAAGCAAGCAAGACCTACATAAGTAATTAGATGCTCAGATGGCTAGACGTCCGTCTAGATAAAACGTTATCTCCCCCCCCCTTACCGTCTGTTTTAATGGATGACGTCATGCTGTGCTTTAATATAGATCAATTGCTTAATAGATTTATCTGAAAACCACGGCTATCTTTGAAGAGACTCAACTAAAATATTCCTATCATTGATACGAGATATGATTTACATATTCATGTTCACAGTCTCACAGTTTTTACTTCTAGGTCGAAACACTTTATAGTATTTTACTATAGATATGGCTGCGTTTCAATGAATTAATGTGAAAAGTAGTCATGCCCGAGGTCAAAGCATGTATGACTCAAAGCAAAAAGTTTTTAGTCGAACTCCTGCTGAGCACAAGGAGATTAACCTAGCCTTAATGATGGTGTTGTTTTTCATACCAAGTCGAGGATACTTCCTCGACAATCAGTCTGACAGTGTCTGGACCATTTGAGTTAGATGTCCATTTTTCTGTTGGTCTGAAATATAGTTCTGTGCAGTTCTAGGAAGTCCACCTTCCCAGGCTTTACCTTCTCTCTTTGAAAAAGGGTTAGTTTATTATTAATTGCCTGAGGGGAATGCCGACAAGGCTGCTTAGTCAATTTTTTGTAGGCCAGAGTGCTCTGCCTCTTGGGCGCTGGTTTTTCAATCCCCACCTTCCAATCTTATGTCACATCTTCCCGCGGTGGGAAAGAGGTAAATGCTAACCTGAGGGCTGTTGGGGCCTTAGTTAAGTGTCATAAATAGTATGCTTAATTTTATTACATGCATCATTCACAAAGCAGACCCTAGCCCATAGCTAAAAATTGAACAAAATAATAACTTGAAATGCTGTTTTTTAAATGACAATCATGTGGCGGCAGAAGTTTACCAATTGGAGCATAAAATGAAAGTGCTCAAAATCGTTTGTGCGCACATGACTCTGCGCATACATCTGCTTGAATGAATAAATATATATATATATGTATATATATATATATATATATATATATATATATATATATATATATATATATATTGAGCCAATCAGAAGCATCTCTGTGAAATTGTCGAATTTGCCTTTTAGCTCCACCTCGACCGCATATAAAGTCAGATTTTCATCAATAAACCAATTGAGCGAAAATCCAAGACAGAGCTAACATCTGTATTACTCTCAGCTTCCCTCGCCCGCCGTCCCTCCTCCACTGTTGGGGAAGCTAAATTCAATTTTCAACTCACGCACACACAGTCATACGCATATGCACTCTAACAAAAACTCGACACACACAATGCCTTATTCAAGCAGGTACACACTCACTAAAAACAAATGTATAAACATATTCATTTAAAAAATCTGAACTTTCTACAATGAAAACTGTACGTATCAAATGAAGATTAACCTTACAAATAACTTTCAATCAAATGTAATTTTTGTAATTGAGTTAGAAAGTTTTTATTACGACTTTTCTGACCTGTTGATAATTCACAGCCGTTAAATTATCGACTCAGACTTCCTCATTATCTCAGCTAATGAATCCCCTCCCACTCTGTTCTGCAAGGATACTCACACTATTACCAAACGTTCTTTATTTTCATATCTATGTAAACCTCCACTTTTAAATATATATAAAATCTCTCTTTTTTGAACTTGTGCACTTGTACTCAATATTTTGTGTACTTACCATATAACATTTCTCTTGCTCTCTCACACTCGTGTATCCCCATAAACTGTTTTTCTAAAAATGTTTCTCTAAAACCGGCTCTCCTAAATAGTGGTTCCCCTAAAAGGGGGTAAGCAAAATCAGAAAGGCCCGATTTGAAGTGTGTCATAATGATTTAGTCTTTAATTAATTATCTTAGCTGACTCTGTTGATTAACAAAACTATACCTTATTTCATTCTACTCCCCCATGACTGAGAACACCTCTGATGCGGGCACCTTGTAGAAACGGTAAGTTAAAACTCAAAGGTTGAGGTTTGTCAGACATTCTTTGCTTGTAAACGCAGACAATTAATAATTCGACAAACATCAGTTAAAAAAAAAAAATGATAGATTTATTGAGTCGTATGCTGCCAATCACATTACAATTAATTAATTCCGGACGTTTTTGTCCCAGAGTTGTGATCAGAACAGAGAGAGAGAGAGAGAGAGAGAGAGAGAGAGAGAGAGAGAGGGGGAGGGAAAGAAAGAAGAAGACTATTAAGAGTACATCTTTTTAGACTACAAGTTCATTAGCCCATATTAATCTTGTCGTCCATTGATCTCTTCTATCCAAACTGCCACAGATTCTTCTCCTAAAACCCACTGTACTTCATATTTGACGTCATTTCTGCTTACTTATATCATAGACTTTCGTTCCTACGATTCTATATTCCCAGTCACTCTTGACCTTTTAACCCTTTGTCTATAACATATTCTAACCGCTAATATATGTACTAGCTAATACAGGGCCGGCGGGACAGTTATAAAAGTGGAGGGGCCCGGTTAAACACATGCATATAAACTTAACTATTGATGACCGTAAAGGAGGGGGGCCCAAGTCAAAAAGTGAGGGCGCTCGAGGTTGAGGTCGAATGTGCAGAGTCAGACAGTTTGCAATTGCTAAACAACTCGTTTGTAGCACGTGAGAAAATACATCGATTGTCTAAGCGGGATTGCTGATGAAGGTAACTAGTAAATGAATAATGCAGAGAGTAATGCCCTGAAACCAGAGGCGGACATAAACCAAGCACTTATTTCTTTGGTTTTGGGGCTAGGAGCAAAGTGTAGTATCTGTTCTGATACTAAATTTCACATGTCCTGTTCTCGGTCAGTGAAAGAGAAGTCCTTTTAGACTGTGGTAATTTTTATTTTTGTCCCAATCCAGAGTGCTCCTTTTTGGAGAGCTGTTTTTTCCAAACATTAAAAAAGCGACTTTGCATCTAACTCTGCCCTTGCCGAGGGGTGGAATGGAAATAACTAATTTTCGAACTCTTCACAGATTATTTTGCAAACTTCTAAACATATGGTAATCTGTTGGAGTGAAGTCCGGTGAATATAGCGGGTGATGCATAATTCTTCTGACATATGATGCATGATGATAAGACTATACAGAAACTATTTATCAACTTTTGGCACTTTACCAAGACATCTCCATTCACAGTGAATTATGGTATCACTCACATTGAAGTCGACACTTAGTTCTAAAACTTTAAGTCAGGTTTGTATCAACAGTGGATTTTAATGGACGAGAATGCAATCTTCTTGACCGCCTTCCCTTCATTTATCCTGCAGGCTGTAGTCACCGTTTCTGCGTGTTCTTTCGCTCACTACGCCGTCACTGTAATTGTTTTTGGAGTGATTCGATTGCTATTTAGTTTTTTGTTTAATCGATAAATAAATAACACATAGACTGTGTTATTCTCTTGAGTATATACAATTCATCTTTTCTGTCCTAAGTTAGTGAAAGAGAAATCCTTCTAGACTGAGGCAATTTAAAGTTTTATCCCAAACCAGAGTGCCATTTTTTGAAGAGCTGGATTTTCCCCACATTAAAACACCCTGTGTTTGACTCTGCCCTCGTGGGGAGGCAAGTAGATAGGGACATAAGCCAAGCACTTACTTACAGAAGTCAACAATTGCCAATCATCCAACTGTTACTACCTTATTGACACTCCATCTATCAGGTTTTTCAACAGCCAACTTCCAATAATGAGAACGACAACAGACTCGTAATGGGACATTACGTTGGAGCTTGTCTAACCGCTAATAAAGAAACTTTTTAGTTTTATTTTATTATGGAAATCGCTCCAGACAAGGCATGAAGCCACTTGGATCTAAAAGCGAAAAATACTACTTCAAAGTTAAAAACTAGCCAACGATGAGTGTTAGATGTATAGATTCCGACCCAGAAATACACTTTTTACTTGTACGACTTCCCGCTGTCGCTCGGGTGTCCTAATTTCTGTAGAGTATGTAGATTACAGAAAAAGATAAAGTTAAAACTAAGCAGTCTGTTTTATATTATAATTTAAAATGTTTATATTTATTTAAAGACAGAATCAGTAAAAAATACTTATGTCTAGATTAGGTTCGAACTCATAACCTCTGCTTCTAAGGATGGCATGCTACCGATTGAGCCACTAAATCAATTCTTTCTCTCTCTCTCTCTCTCTCTCTCTCTCTCTCGCTCTCACACACATAGTCAAATGTTGCTTAAATCCAGAACAGGCGGCATTCATTCTGTCTTCTTTCTATCTCCCTCTCTTTATTTTTTTTTTCTTTACCCTTGTCAGCCAAAGGTAACGAAAGAAAATAGAGAAAAGAAGCGAAAAAGATAAATCAAGACTTCCTTTTCCTCTTTTAAAACCAGAACAGGCGGCATTCTATATGTCTCCCTTCTCTCTCTCTCTCTCTCTCTCTCTCTCTCTCTCTCTTTACTTTCCTTTTCTTTCTCCTTGTCAGTCAAAGGCAAAGAAAGAAAGAACAGAAAGAAAGCAAAACGTTTACCATTAAAGATAGAAAACTAATCTGTTATTAAATTAGTATCTGGTGATATGGGTAGTGGTATTAGGACTTCTGACTGTGAGAGTAAGAACTCCTCCGCCCATCTTTTATTTATGACTAATAAAAAATAGAATATTAATCATGATTAAATATAAAACTTGATGAAAGCAATTAAAAATATTTGTTTTTGTTTTTAACAACATAGACCAATATTTGTCTTATATAACTGACGAAACAGATTTTTATGCAGCTTGTAGTAAAACAGTTATTAGTCACAAAAGTACAGGGAGGCGACTGACTTTACATTATATATAAGCTAAGGATGTGTTTAAGGTGTTCTTTATTACAGACAACCTGAGTATTCAACTGGGATAAAGGTTTTTCAGAGGGAAAGTACCTTTCCGAGTTGGCCTCCAGGGGTGTCTTTGACTGAACTTCATACATTCTCGCACTATGCGATGCACAAAATATAGTCTCTCTATAGTGAATGACTATCTGTACATGGTGAGAAGCCACATCCTCTTCGAAGTTAGCCTGTTAATATGTATGGGCATAGACAGAACACGGCAGATCTAGAGGAGTAAACCGTGGCTATAAATCCTGCTATGGGTAGCAGTAGTTTCAGTTGCAGTCCTCAACAAACTGATGATGTGGTACTAAGAGCAGATGAGAAGGCATAACTTCCCCAGTACCATGGACTATGTACAGGTTTAGCATGCTACATATATAATAAGCCTTAAGAAAAAATATGTTTCCTATATTGATTAATAGATGACTCAAAAAGAAGAAGAAGAAGAAGAAGAAGAAAGAGGAAGAAGAAGAAAAAGAAGAAGAAGAAGAAGAAGAAGAAAGAGGAGGAAGAAGAAAAAGAAGAAGAAGAAGAAGAGTATACGACACTAGTTCCTGCGGAGCACTTCTGGGTATTTATTTAACCCTTAAATGCTTTATTTTTTTATATTGGTTTGAAAAAATTGTATCAAATGAAAAACGTTTCATAGGGGTAATATAAAGTAGTATAAATGATTTTTGGGGAAAAAATATTTCTGGAACAAAAATAAATGATATTGCAAATGTGCAACAAATGGCATAACATTTTACATGTATAACAAAACACTACAATATATGAATCTAAATAATCATAATACACTAGGCAATCATAAAATAATTTTTACTTACCATTTAATGACCAGATTTAAAAGTGTTGTGATGAGATACCTGACTCCCCTCAAGGCTGATAAGTGTGCTAGTCTGTAGTATATATATATATATATATATATATATATATATATATATATATATATATATATATATATATATATATATATTACAAACAGTAGTATGTATGGTGGACTGTATCGTGGCCGTCATTATAGCAGGCCTGTTCACTGGAAAATGACGTCATGTTCTAAAGTAACAAACGAGATCTATCGAACAGTCAGACTATGGGCATTTAGATCCCTCCCTTCACTTAAAAATTCACCAAAATTCAGGAAATTAACCAATTTTAATGAAATTTTTAGTGCTTATTAATTAACGATCACGGAATATAATTAACCCATTACTTCATTAGAAATCTTAGTGCAAATGTATTATTTTGTGTAATTTGCGTAGGCTAGTCAGTAAAGATTAAATTAATACTTAATAATAAAATAGTGTTGTCATAAATTTTTTTAATTTTTAAAACATGAACATTTTTGTTTGAAAAATAATTTGCCTGATTTAATATTCATTTTTTAAATAAGTTAATTATTTCCGGATTATTTTTAATGTTTGAGTTGATTGTTATGACAACCTGGTCTACATCGAATGAAAATACTAGTATGAGAATATCTCTTGGTTTATAAACACAAGAATACAAATCCCTTTTTTTAGAGAGTTTTATTCTTTATATGAACATTTCATTATAATTAGTTTTAGCTGAATAATATGAGTTGCTCTCATTTCCCCCCAAAAATAAATGATGTTTCTTTATTTTCTTTTTAACAAAAAAACACCTTTACTAAAGTTATATCACAGGGAACTAAAAAAAGTGCATAAATGTATTTTTTTTGCAAAATAAAGTATCGTAGATGTTAACAATAAAAAAAATCTTCTAAAATATAGTTATATATTACAAAAAAGCCCCTGAATTCCGTATTAATAACGACCAAATAAATTAAAACATTTTAATAAATTTATTTATTTAATAAAATATAGTTTCAGAAAGAAAAACAATAACATTTATTTTCAATAAAGTAGCATTTTGGCCAAAAGATTGTAATAAAATATAGTTTCTGAAATTGAGAGTGATTTTCTTTTATAATTTAAAATATTTTAAAACGAACATAATAATAAAACTATATTTTATTACAATGTTATAATAAATGCTTTAAAAAAATAACTTAAAAATAAATCAAACATGAAAGATTACAAATTCATTAAAGTAACACAAAATCAATAATTGAAAATAATAGAACATTTATTGAAATAAATTAAAATCTGTGTTTTTTTGTTTTTTTGCAAAACGAAGATTTTATACAATATAGTAAAAATTTGTAATAAATTAAAACAGTAATTTTTTGGGGGTGGGGGTGGATTTGGATGAAACTTATTAATTAGTCTAAAATTGTATATTTTATCTCGAAATAAAATTCTAATTTATTTTTTTAAAACTTGAAATTTGAACTTTAATCACAGCTGTCGTAATATAATGGAGTGCCTTATCTTTGAACGCCATGATAGATTTAAAATAATTGTCCTTCGCTTAAAAAAGGAAATACGTTTGAAAAAACGAACAAGGTAACAATGATTTCCAAGTGAATGAATAATCCTTAGGAGGGTAGCCGTGTTCTTGGTAGTGAATAACGTCACAATAGCAGGAACAATTTAAATATGCTTTCCAAGTGAATGAATAATCCATGCTGTATATGAATCTTGATTAACAACGCACACATGTGCATTACTGCACGGTCCTGATTGATCGTGGGCCTAAGAACCACGACTAATGACACAACCAGAAAATCGCTACTCAGTCGATAGGTCTGCTATAACGACGGCCACGACTGTATTCGACCGTATTTAAGTGTATTAGGTTAATTCTATCGGGTTACCGGTAGTGCTATTGTTTTGTACAAGATAAACGTTGTAATAAACCATCCTCTTTTTTGTTATTATAAGTTCTAACCAAGTTATACAACTTGGTTAGAAGTTATAATAACAAAAATAACCAGTTTAGGTACTTGAATTAAGAAGATGACACACCGATGACACTCACTCTTGACATCGAAGATACTAATTATCTATTTAGCAGGTGTACTGATAAAACATCATACAAATACTTACTCACACTTGCCAACAGGCTCGTTGCAGATGTGAAACAAGTTGCAGTTTGACACATTTTTGTTGAATATTATATTAAATAGGCATTTTGTTGGAATGAGTCATAATTGAAACAAAAAGCATTTAACGGTTAAGCATCATTATTAGTAGTATTCTTAAGCAGATTCCATATATCTGTGAACTTGCAGGTTAGGTTTAGGGTTAGGTTAGGGTTATTAGAAGTTAAAAAAGTGTAAATTTTGTGCAGGTGAGAAACACACACAGAAACACGTGAAGTGGTTATGCAATGTTATTAATATAGAGGGGAAATAAATCTTTGTAGGTTAAAATAAGAGTTATCAACTTTGCATTATTTGAATCATTATTTAAAATTGTCGCCATCGAAACAATCTTCGTAGCCGGAATTATCTTTTTTTAAAACAAAGTGAAGCCGAAGATATGGTGGGACGAAAGAAAAAAACAAAGTGGCTAGGCAGAATCAAATATCGATGTGTCAGATGTGATGCTATTTAGGTCTAAATTCTAAAATCCGGCACACATAAATTTATATATAAGCTATATAGAATATATAGATGAATAATGTTATGTGACTCTGAAGAAGTGGATTAAACAATATCGGTGTGCGGTCACTGCACAGGTCGTTATCGTCTGCTCGTTGTCTTCATCTGAATTCGGTGCTTGATTTTGACACAGGCTCTAGTGTCCATCGTGTGACCTCGCTCACTCATATAACAAATGGATTTTTCTTTCAAATAAAATTACAACTCTCAGTTTTAAAGCAATGGATTATGCTCTGATGAATTGGCTACTCTGGTGCCCCCTCGACGTAAATTCACTAGACTAACTCGACAATCAACTAAATCTCATTCATTCACTGTGGAGGTCCCCATATGCCGGAGAGCCTTCTACTCAAATAGCTTCTTTCCTCGTGCTGCTGGCCTCTGGAACTCCCTCCCTGCCCCCTGTTTCCCCGACAGTACTGACATGCAGAAATATAAAACTAATGTAAACAGACATCTCGCTGCGCATATCCCAATTTAGGCTGACCCCCCCCCCCCAACCTTCTCCCCTTTTCTTTTTTCTCAGTAGCCCCTTACGTCTACAGTGGCGGCCTGCCTTGTTTGGGGTGAACCATGTTAAAAAAAAAAATTAACAACGTTTTATTTTGAGAGGTTTAAAATGCAACGTGGTTTCTCTACCAGACGACAGACGACTTGCAATCAGAAGAGCAGTCTCTTCCAACCAAATACAAAAAAAAAATGACGTCCTGCTTAAAATCTTTGCTGTACTTTGAGCCTGATACAACTAAAAATCCTTCTCCAACCGACCACAAACAGCCTGTTAACTGAGCCCAAAGGCCCATCTGTCTTTGAGACTGACAGAAACTAAAATCTGTTTTAATGAAGTAATGAAGCAGCATTAATCTTGGCGGGGTTGAACCGGTTTACTCCAAAGGAATATCAAATTTACAAGTGGCCCCTAGTTGCATGTACATCCCAGTCATGGGGAGATGACGACGTTAGGTTCTTGCAGTTCTTGCAGTTCTTACAGTTCTTGCAGGGAGGTATCAACCTGATATCACTTGATATTCACAAATACATACGGCACTTGATATTCCCAAATTGTCACCCATCCGGTACTGACCAGGCTCAACGTTGCCTAACTTTGGTGATCTAACAAAAACCAGTGTGTCAACATTGTTATGCCTCTTTTGCTTGTATATATATATATATATATATATATATATATATATATATATATATATATATGTGTATATATTTAGATTTTTCACTTAGAAGTTAGTTTATTCAGTGAAGACCGGGATTAGGCCAATAAAAATAAGCTCGATGATACTCGATTACAGGGTACAGAGCATTTATATGTGATTTTTTGAAGGCTTACCAAAACATTCCGTTCAGGAGATCACTCATCACCACAAAAGACTTTTTCTTTCAAAGTTTTATTTATTTATCATATATATCAAATTAAAGAGTTTCTTTGAAAGAAAAAGTCTTTTGTGGTGATGAATGATCTCCTGAATGGAATGTTTTGGTAAGCCTTCAAAAAATCACACACATATATATATATATATATATATATATATATATATATATATATATATGTATATATGTATATATATATATATATATATATATATATATATATATATATATATATATATACATATATATATATATATATATGTGGAAGCAAGTGGTTGGAAAAGACTGCACAGAGTGGAATTTAGAAACTGCTGACCCAGTGAACCATGAAGAGTGGAGAGTGAGTTTGCATAATATCAGTAAACGTCTGACTCCTGAACAATGAAAAAGTGACGTTAAATAAATAGAAGAATATCAATTATCAGTCTCGCTTGGGCCATACCACAAAACCACTTGAGATTCATCAGTTGTTAATCTATAGACATAAAAACTGTTTGACCAAAAGTGGACAAAATTTGTATAGAATCCCGAGTTGCTTGTCTTCTCAGCATGTGCCCCTGCTTGTATGAGTCGATTGATTTTTCCAAATGAAGAAACCAAATTCTGGGTGGTCAAATTTAAAGCCAGATATTTTTCCCCACTGCAGGCCTGCCGTTTGTAACATGCATCTATGCACCCTTATTGAACATGCATCATTATACAGATTCACACAGCATTTAAATAAACTGAAACCTCCACTAAAAATAAAATATGTAGTTATTTTTTTATATGAAATCTTGGTGTTTAATTAATAGAAATCAGAATATTTTCAATAAAATGTAACAAAACCTTTAGATGAAAGAGAGTAGGCATATACATCTGCTAAAACTTGCAGTCAACTTTCAGTGAGTAAGAGCACATCTATATAAATAAAAGCGAATCTGTGTGTATATTCGTCTGTGTGTTTGATCAAAATCTAAAAAAAATATTTCTTGCGTCAGTAGACGTAGAGCAGTTGTGGTAGCAGGGTCAGTTGACACGGAAAAGTCAAGGAAAACATGAGAGAAAGTGATAAGGATGAATTTGAGAGAAAAAGGGATAAATAAAGACCTGGCCAGAGATAGGTTAGTTTGAATGTCAGTTTCTAAAAGTCGCCCAACACATGCTAACATGTAAAACAGACGTTAAACTGAATATGATGATGATTCTTTTTTCTTAACATAGTTCACCCCAAACAAGGCAGGCCGCCACTGTAGACGTAAGGAGCTACTGAGAAAAAAAGGGTCACGGTTTTTTTTGGGGGGGGATCAACCTAAGTTGGGAGCTGCACAGCAAGATGTCTTTTTACATTAGTTTTGAATTTTTGCATGTCAGTAACGTCAGGAAAGCAGGGAGCAGAGAGGGAGTTCCAGAGTCCAACAGCACGAGGAAAGAAGCTTTTGGAGTAGAAAGCTTTTCGGCATCTGGGATCCTCCACAGTGTATGGATGGGATTTGGCAAATTATCGGGTTGGTCTAGTGAATCTACGTCGTGGGGGCACCAGAGCAGCAAGCTCATCAGAGCACCATCCATTGAAGTACTTGTAAAACAGGCACACAGAAGCAACATTGCAGCGATGGGACAGGGGCTGGAGCTTGGTGGATAGTGAAGGACTTATCAAGTTGGCGACTCTTTTTTGGACCTTGTCTAAGAGGGAGAGACTAGCGGATGGATTTATTTTGTGAATAATGAATAGGCAGTCCTGAACCATTGGGAAAACATGACTGATCGAGTTGATCGAGTGAGGACTGTTGACATTAGATCGTAACTCACTCAGAGGTTGTGTCTCAATAAAACACACAGATCCCTGATATGTAACAGGTTGCACTCATCTGTAAATTCCTGGGTGAATAGTAACACGCATTTCATGGAGAAATTCACTTTGTAATGCCATAGTCAACATGCATCTCACATCTCATGTGTAAAGGACACGCCTATCGAATATGTATCTCTTTCATTGATTTTTTTTGTTCCTCTGAAATCACTCGCCCATGAAGAAAGATCTGTAGCAGTTGCATCAGCGAACTATTTTGTATCGGTCTACATGACTGGCAGTGAGTTTGTAATTCGGCTTGGCGATTATGTAATCATCGCCTCTTCACCGTGTAGGCATATTACACTTCTGCATGTAACTAAATTCATTACAAAAATGTTGCTGCATTTTAAAGTGTGTAGACGAATCCATTACACTACTTTTTAGGTGATTAATGTATTTTTAGTTTTAGTTTTATATTAAAAATATAAAAAATGTCAACATATCAAAATATTTTAAAAAAATTTTTTTAATTTTATATATATACATATATATACTTTTAGTCGTTTTTTCTCCTCCTGCTCCTTCTCCGCCTCCTCCTCCTTTGTTGTTCAATTCCTTGTCATCAATTTCAAATAAATACTAATCCTCCTTGTCAACTCATAGCGTTCATAAGCTTAATTGCCGATTTTTCTCTTTCTTCTTCTTTTTTAACTCACAGCGCCTCCAACCGGCGTTCATAAGCCAACTGTCCATCCTTTCTCTTTTTCTTCTTCTTCTTCTTCTTCTTCTTCTTCTTCTTCTTCTTTATTTTAAACTCACAGCGTTTCCAATCGAAGTTATAAGCTAACTGTCGATTTTTTCTCTTTCTTCTTCTTCTTTTTTAACTTTTTCAACATTTCTTTCCTTCTTCATCCCTTTCTACTGTCTATTAAACGTAACTATTTTTTTTATATAATTAGTATATGTGTTATATATACGATTATACATATTCTACATTATTTTTATTTATATTTAGATAGCTTTGGATTTGCTCTATCAATTTATTTTGATTAATTTGATAAGACTTAAAAGCATCAGGATGGCGAGTAATTGCCTTATTTAATTGTCTAAATATTTTATTCTGATCGCCACCTTGTTTAATCATTATTATTATTAGGTCAGAAATTGGGGGCATAAAATCTACGAATTTTAAGGTAACACGAGCAATCCTCAGAAATTCGGACATAATACTCCCGTAATATATATACGCAGGGCAGGTACTATTTTTATGTGACATCCGCACGATACGAAAAGGAAATGAATTTCTTTATAGATAAATATTTTATCTTCAATTTTTATATCCAAATCAAGAAAAGTAGCTTGTGTTCCCTTATGTTCACAGTTTAATTTTAACTCTTTAGGATATATTAAATGTTTAGTATTTGCAAACTCATCGCTATCATTAATGCAAACAAGGTCGTCAATATATCGCCTACATCCATGATAACTATACGCTCTAGATATATCGTTTTTTATTAATGATGATATATACATATATTCAAGTCTATGTAAATATAGATTTGTCCAAAATGGAGACGGATTCAAACCCATTGGAATACCTATTGTTTGGAGTAGTACTTTATTTCCTATTTGAAAGTAACTCTCTTTTATAAGGTGACTTATAAGAATTGTCAGACCAGTTTTGGACACACTCGTCTTACCATTTTTAGTTTTACACCAAAAGGCTTTAGATTTTGCAAAGTCTATGTATTTACCTTTTCCTCATGCAAAAGCTAAATCTATAGTATTACCTAATTCTTTAATAAGTTCTTTATGTGGTATTTTTGTATATAATGTACTAAAATCATATGTCGAGATTGATTTAGCCTGTTTACAAGAATTAATACGATCCAATTTTTCTTTTACTAGATCTGAATTATTTATCACCCAAAATAGGTTTATATTACTATAGAATTTACTTTTTTTATGGAAATTATTTATTTGATTTATAATTAATTTAAAGACTTTAGATACAGCCTTACTTAAAGGTTTAGTGATGCAAATTTTTGAGGCAACCATAAAACGGGCGCCAACTGGTGTTTTATGCATTTTAGGTATCCAATACATGCATGGAAGTTTTTTGTACTTTTCTTCTAAACATAGAAGACATAGGATTATATAGAGATGATGGCTTACTAGTGGTTAAAAACTCAAATCGGCAAAAGTGTGAAAGAATGAAAAAAATTATCCTCAGAGAGATGAAAAGATTAAATCTTAAGGTGAAAATAACATCAAATATTAAACTAGTTAACTTCTTAGACCTAAGACTTAACTTAAAAAAAAAAAAACGTATGAACCATATACAAAAGATAATGCTAATCCAATTTATATCCACCCACTCTCTAACCATCTAAAACTACAATCAAACATATCCCCAAATCAATATAAAAGAGAATCAGCAATAACTCCTCTAATGAAGCAATCTTTAACACACATAAAGCCTTTTAAAATAAAGCATTAAACGAGAGCAGATACAAAAACACCCAAATTGAATATATCAAAGCTACAGTGCCCGACAATAACACAAAAATAGAAGTAGGAGAATTATCTTGTTTACACCCCCATTTAATCACATGGTTAAGACTAAGCTTGGTAAAAGATTCCTAGATTTAATTAACCTACACTTCCATCCTAAAAATATACTACATAAAATATTTAATAAAAACACCCTTAAATTAAACTATAGTTGTGGCGAAAACTTAGAAAAATAATTAAAAAATATAACAATAGAATTTTAAATTGCAACAAATATACTGAAAGAAAAACAACAAAAACTAAGACTTGCAACTGCACAAACAAAACAGAATGCCCTTTACAATAAAATTGCCAAATAACCCAAATAGTATACCAAGCCACAATTTCAACCAAAGAAAACCCAACCCAGAAAAATACTATATAGGCATGGCTTGTAATACTTTTAAAGAAAGATATACGGGCTATAAATGTTCATTCAATAATTCTGTCTACCAAAAAAAAAACTTCACTCTCTATATACTACTGGGAACTAACCCGCAATAATCAATCACCAACAGTCACTTGGAACACTATTAGAAAAACAAGTACCTGCAGTTCCCTGAACTCACCATGTCACTTATACCTAACTGACAAATTTGAGATAGTTAGATTTAGTGATAGGGGTAAACTCATAAACAAAAAACAAGAGACCTCAATTAACTGTAGGCACAATAGACCACACCTTCTAAGTAATTTACATATAACCTCTCAAGCTAATATTACCATATGAAAATAGATTAAAAACAAAAAAACTATAATTTTTTAACCCTAACTGAACCCATCATTCTATGGGATCTACTAAATAGCCCAGAATCAATTACCCCCTAAGGCATGGAAACAACAGGGCCTCCATTAGTAAAAAGAACTTTATCTATCCACACACAATAACTAGATAACTATCCATTTATACCATATTTTATACCATGCTCGATAGAATTATAATATTCAATCTTCCATTAAATGAGAATTATAATTAGAATCCATCACTAATTGTTACAATCAAAACCATTAACATTATTATCATTACTACTTTGACTACCATTATCTCTATTATTACCATAACCACCTCTACTATTATTATTAGTTTTATAATTATTAATATTATTATTATCATTATCATTATTATTATCATTATTATTATTATCATTATTATTATTATTATTTTATTTTCTATCTATCTATCTATCTATCTATCTATCTATCTATCTATCTATCTATCTATCTGTCTATCTATCTCTTTCTCTTCCTTTTTTTCTTTCTTTCTTTCTTTTTATTCAATTTTATATTTTATATTTTATATTTTTTGACTTTATATTATTTTTGATTTTGATTTTTAACGATCCCAATTCTAACCATGTGACTTTTCAAATTTTAAATTTTAAATTTTTTCTCTCTCTTTTCTCCCCCTTTCATTCTTCCCAAATATGATCTAAGGTTAAGATCGGATTTTAACTCTTCCTGATGAGATCTCAATTTATAACAGCTGTTAATCGATAACATCGACATGCCAGTGTCGCAGATTTTGTACATGTCTGTGTAAATAAAAATCATCATTATATATATATATATATATATATATCCCTGCATTGGAGAAGTTCGAGACAGATATACATAATATGGTTAAAAATATAAAGGCCATGCACAGATCACAATATTGGAATCCTACCATCGAGCATATCCATAGGACCCAAATAAAGATAAGGAATAATCCTAACATCATAGTTCCGGTCGACAAAACCCTAAATACATACTCCATGACTCGGGACACATACAACAATTTAAGTTTGAAAGGACTAAAAAAAAACTACAAGACTACCGACCATGGGGTGCTGCAGGAGATCAATTTAACCGCCTTTAAGATCTGCTCAGAGCTTGGCATTGACGGTAATGTGGAGATGTATACGCCTAAGTGCCCCTGTTTCACACTTAAAAATCGCAAACCGGATTTCAGTAATAACCCATTTATTAGACTTATCTCCCCATGTATTTCAGACATCGGTGCAATCAGCAAGAATATACTAGATAGGATATTACCAGGTATTAAGCTTAGAACTCAATTGAAACTTTGGTCCTCATCCGAGGAAGTATTAGACTGGTTCAGGAATTCGCGCATTACTAATCAAAGTAAATTCATTATGTTTGATATCGATTCATACTACTCCTCTATATCCCCTTCATTGCTGGATAAGGCCCTTACAATGGCAAAAAATGAATCCAATATTTCTAACCTAGAGATAGATATAGTTAAATTAGCAAGAAGAACACTAATATCATACAATGATAGTCTATGGACCAGAAAGAATAGAGAACATTTTTTGATATTACCATGGGTCACCGGATTCGGCACAAGTTACTGACTTGGTAGGGATTTATATCCTCAGGGAAATCCATAAAAACTGCCTGAATTGGCGGAAGGTCTATATAGAGACGATACTTTGTTCTTCGTCAACATTTGTGTCAGAAACCTGGAAACTAAGAAGAAAAATCTAAATAAGTTCTTCAAGGCATTAGACTAGTCATAACTGTGGATATTAACTACCGGAGGGTAAATTTTTTGGATGTCACACTCGACTTATGCAGCAACACATACGAATCTTACCATAAGCCTAACCATACGCTTTATTATATCGATGCTAAATCAAATCACCCACCGATGGTAAAGATAACTATTTCGGGTAGAATATCCAAATTATCCATGAATCAACAGTTTTTTGACAACAGCAAACAATACTACAACGAAGCATTAGTTAGATCGGGATATAAGGAGGAGATTAATTACATGGCATCTGCCTCAGCCGGGGATGGTGGGGGGGGGGGCTGCCAGGGGTCCAAAACATTCTCAATTTATAATCACATACAATAGGGATATGGGCAGTGGTGAAAATAGGGATCAGGGGGAGACCATTAATAACGAAATTCGTGCAGATGGAGGTACTGTGTTGACCACACATGGAGGCGAGGGCAAGGGAGAAAATAGGAGGAAGAGCACGACCTGGTTCAATACCCCCCCTATAGCCAACATATTAGGACTAACATTTATAGCATCGTAGAGAAAAACTGAATTGGGAGGGATCATTAATAAAAATACTGTCAAACTATCCTATTCAGCCTGCAGAAATGTAGCTTCATAGGATATAATAATTCAAAGATTGGAAAATCACCGAATGATACATATATTCCTGGTGTCGATCCCAATAAACGGCTATTCACGGAGATCCAACATTGTAAATATACCTAACAGTGGTCTATCAAACGGGGGCTTAGTATCCAGTTGTAATTGTAGAGCTAGCAACACCTGCCCACTGGAGGGGAATTGTAGGATATCAAGCATCGTCTACAAATGCGATGTAATTACTGGAAATAATTAGAGGTCATATATCGAGTCCACTGGGGGGGGGGGAGTTCAAGGACAAATTCAGGAATCATATGAGTTCTATCAAATGGAAATATGTCACAAAATTTTACAAAGGGTTTGGAGATAGACCCCTATAAGCACGGAAGCAATATACAACAGATGAAGGATACAACTGTGGAATTTCCACGGGTCTCACTAGTTAAATATTAATACGATACACTATAGGACCAAGATACTCTCATCTAAATTAGATTTATTTGTCCATTTTCACCTAAAAGGAAACAATACATCTTTTAGTAAGATGATTGGTTTGTTGGTGGTTTTTATTTTATGGAATATTAACCTTTCTTTGGTGCTTTACTACCAATATCTAGTAATTTTGGTAAAAGTTTCTAGGCTTAAAGTTCTTAATATCTTCAAATACAAAGTACACCCCCCCCCCAAAAAAAATGCCACCAATTAAATCGTTAATAAAATTCACAATCTTATTTTTGTACAAAAAACTTTAGTCTCTGCTTGACTTGTCCACCAAGTTCCAGTCATGAATATCCAGCAATCTTTGTTTGATCGCCATTAGGGAGGGGGGGGGGGTTTAATGGTGTTTGCTCTCTACCAACAGTTTTGCTGATTATTCCCCATGAAATAAAATTTAGTTTGAAATTTTTGCCAGCATTCTTTTTGTTTCGCTACTTTTGTCATTCTGTGGGCCTTTGCTATCTAATTAATCGTTATTATTTTGAATTTAGATACCAAACAACGCTGTTTTTGTTTTCTTAATATCAATAAAATATTTACTTCAAGTTTCTTAATTTTCGGCGTAGACGCCATAATCATAAAATGTTCTATTTCTCTTTCTACTTATTGAAAAGCATTTTTTTCTTCTTCAGTGAAAGTATCTGCCAGATGTTAAAGGGTCGAGATTAAAAGTTCATCTATGAGGTTGCACGTTGGCATGTTGGCTGTGCTACCAGAAATTGAAATATAGTCCCTCTTTTTCGAAACATCGTGAAGTTTTTTTCTTAAAATAAACAAAATAATTGATCTTCTGTATTATTGGGGAAAGATAAAATTTTCATTTTTATTTTAGAAGAGTCTGTTGAAAGGGGAGATAATTCAAACTGTTTTTTTTTTGTAACCATAACCCATAAGGAAAATCCAGAGAATTAGTAAAAAAATAAATCTAAAAAAGGGTACTTATGCAGTTTATGGACTGGGCTGAAATAATAACGTTATAATTTAGAAACCCATTCTTAACATACAGAGGGGTGGGGCTTTGTTAACTATTCTGTACTTTCACCTAACAATTTAACATGGGGAGGTGGGGGGTTTATTATCTATTCTGTACTTTAACCTAACAATTTATCAAAAAAGGGATTGTTAATCAACCCCCCACCTCCCCATGTTAAGAATGTCTTTCTAAATTATAACGTTATTATTTCAGTTCGGTCCGTAAACTGCATAAGTACCCTTGTTTTAATTTATTTTCTTACTAATTCTCTGGATTTCCTTATGGGAAGGGGAGATAATTCAAACTTTTTCTTTTTGTTGTAACCTTTATGGTTACAACAAAAAGAAAAAGTTTGAATTATCTCCCCTTTCAACTAACTCTTCTAAATTAAAGATGTAATTTCATCTGTTCCCAATAATGCAGAAACACCAAATAATTTGTATTTTTTCATTTGCTATCGATCCGGAATCTCTTACGCTCATTTGGTGTTGAGTTTTTAGGAGAAGTCTTTAGTTATTGCAAACGACATTTTCTGTGAAATAACCTAATGTGTTATAGTTTATACATGACTGTTTTTTTTTGGGGGGGGGGGGGGATTTTTTTAAACACTTCCAAGTTTGCTTTGTTTAGATTTCAGCAGGATGTTTTTGCATTATTGTGTTTTTGAAGAGGATTTGGAAATGATCCCTCCCCCCTAAGTGTCATATTCTTTAAAAGGTTAAACCAATCATCAGTTAATTTGTTAGATTGGTATGTTTGCTCATCTTTGTTAAGAAGACATAAATAATTTTCATTGAGAAATCTTTCTAGAGTTTTATTCTCTCACGGCGAGAAAGTGTGACACAAGGTCGGGAAGATGGGAATTTGAAAAGCCAGCACCCTATAGGAAGAGATTCTGGCCAGGGTAGCCTCAGGCGATTAGCAATAAACAAATTCCTCCTCAAAGGGCGATAAGGTAAAGTCTGGGGGAAGGTGAACCTCTGAAAACCGCACAGTACCATACCTAAGGCAGACAGAAAACAAGCTACCTTAACAATGGCCTAGACTCTGGCAAACTAAGGGTCACCAAGTTTTTGGTTAAAAGGACAAACATCTCCTCTACAATTTATATCAACTTTATTCAACAATTTCATGAACACAGAATAGGGTCTAGGAAAAATTAGGCACACAAGAATATAAGATAGGTTGGTTTGACCGGCAGGCATGTAATATAGAAAAAGAATTGAGTCTCATCTCATCCTGCAACACCATTGCAAGAGACAAGAAGAGATATATGGCATCTGATCGCAGTGATATCTCTCAATGAACTGTTTGTAAAAGGGGCAAAACGGTCTTGGGCGGAAATGGCAAAAATGCATGCATACACAAAGTGTTCTAATTGCCCATGTATCACTACATGAATCTGAACATGCCTGTGTTATCTCACCGAACCATGTAACAATCACTACGCGAGTGATTACATGTAAGTGCAAAAAGAAAATAGCTCTTAATTACTCCTACATGTATAACTCCTACACTTTAATAGAATAGTAAGTTTGGATAATTAATAAATTAGCTTTTGTGTGCAAGAAGTGTAAGACAATCGTGACGGATGAAAACTCAGGTGTGAAGAAAGTGTATTTGCATGGCGAAATTATTGAGGTGGTTCAGAATTTTTGTTACCTTGGTGATATCATTGGAGCACACAGAGGAGCAAGTGCTAGTGTGATTATACGAATTAGGAGTGGATGGAACTTCAGGGAACTTTTGCTATTACTAACCAGAAGAGAGTTACCACTATTGATCAAGGGAATAGTCTATCAGTTATGTGTATGCAGTGTAATGATGTATGGAAGTGAAACCTGGACAGTGAGAATAGAGGACATGCGTTGCATGGAGAGAAATGATATGAGAATGATACAATAAGTGTATAATGTGAGTCTTAAAAACAGGTTTAGATCTGATCACTTGAGAGAAAGATTAAATCTTGACAGTATAGGGAGATGCGTGCAGAACATAGACTTCGATGGTACGGCCACCTTGAAAGAATGAATGAGAGTTCTTGGGTTAGTAGATGTAGAACAGTTGAGGTAGCAGGGTCAGCACAAAGGGAAAGCTCAAGTAAAACATGGGAGGAAGTAATAAGGATTGACTGTAGAGAAAGAGGGATTAATAAAAGCCTGGACAGCGATAGGTTAGTTTGGAAGTTAATTTCTAAAAGCCGTCCAACACATGCCAGCATGTAAAACAGACGTTAAAACGATGATGATGATGATGATGATAGCTTTTTATGTTCAATTTATGTTGTCATTTGGTAGAATATATTGATTGCTTATATTGATTGCTTTATGTGGTGTGCCCGGCCTGGTGCAGTATTCACCCGTGCTGAAGGAAGAAGGTTTATAGGAAATATGAACTTCACAAGCAGTCACATGTCAGGGGAATGCTTTTGACATTAGATTTTTTCAGTTTTTTTTTTTTGCAGGGATGTGTCGCCATCCTCCCATATACAGTGCCTGGTATTCCCAAATGGTCACCCATCTGGTACCAATCAGGCTGAACATCGCTTAACTTCGGTGATCTAATGAGAGCAGTTCTGTCAACGAGATTATGCCATATATAGTGTGACTTTAATATTACTTACTTGTATATTCGCTTATGAGAAAGGAAGGATGAAGGTAATCCGACATAATGGGAAATGAAAAAGGAAAAACCAAAAAGGATGTTTTTTTTATATATTCATCAACGTTTCGTCTTTGTTTGTAAGACTTCTTCAGGATGATAATATTGAGAAAAATGTCATGCAAGTACTTGAAAATATTAGTAGCATTACTGACTTCACTAAGCCCGGACCTAGGTCCTACTGCTCCCAGCAGTGGCTACTACTTATTCCCATCAACCCATCATGTCAACCCAATATTTTCACGTACTTGCATGACATTTTTCTCAATATTATCATTCTGAAGAAGTCTTACAAATAAAGATGAAACGTTGATGAATATATAAAAAAAAACATCCTTTTTGGTTTTTCCTTCCATTGGAGAATGTTTCTGGGGTCTGTGAATAGGTGATGATCTGCAGGAGTAAAGCAGCATAAGCGGCTTTCAACTTCATGGTGGAGGTGCTGTGTCAGAAGCACATCAAAAGTAAGATCAGCGGACAGTCGTATACTGCGTGTATCCGATCTGCTCTTCTGTATACATCGGAGACATCGGCTCAGCCCAACAATTTACCTGACATACAAGGCAATGGGCAAAGAGATGGCAAAACACAGGACAATCAGTAGTAAATGAAATAGTCCGTTTATTTGACCACAAAGATACAGGTACATGAAATAGATAAGCTGCTGTAGTCGTAGGCATCAAGTGACTTGTTGGGTTACTTCTCCAACGTTCATGGTTATAACGTAAATGTCACTGAGGTCAAAGAAACAGCTTGGTAGGTCTGGTCACCCTCCCCGATTGATGCTGTCACGTGTAGACGTCGCACCAAGATTGGATGACTGCAAGGTAGACTGAAATGGAAGTTTTCTTGGGAAAGATGTGTAACACATTAAATTGCTGTTATTAGGTTGTCCTGAAAGGGGCAGATAAAAATGTACACTTTCTAGTAAGTGGGTTGTCCTGAAAAGGACAGTGTTTGTCCCGAGATGGATGAATATAGGGAGGTCGGTTACTGTGCTTGTTCATGGACTGATAGAGTCAACAGCTAGACAGGCGTGAAGTAGTTGACAACCAGACGACTATGTCGGAACATTAGCAGAAGTAGTGGGTCGAGCTGGGGCTTCCGTAACAACAGAGGCACAGTAACCGGAAACATGAGCTGTTACATTTGGATCTTATATATGTATGTGTCGCCTAGGCTAATTTCTTTTTTCTCTGTGCGTTTATTTAATGTCGAAACAAGCAGTTTAGTGAAAAACTAACCAGGAATGAGGTGAAAACCATTGTCAGTTTTTGACAATATGCGGTTTGTTACTAATGAGAGGCGAGTTGTAAAACGGCACGCGACACCTTTTAATAAGATTAAATGCAGATGCGCATTTAGAATATGATGTTAAAAACCTGGTCAATTACTCAATCATAAAGGAACCGGAAACACCAGGACACACACAATTGCTGTATGGCTATATGACTCACGTTGTCTGATCTAGTTATATATTGTGTCTGTCTGCTTTACCTTATAAAAAAGTGAGTAAAAGTGGAGGAGGAGGAGAAGGAGGAGGAGGAGGATGAGAAGGAGGGGAGAAGGAGGGGAGAAGAAGGAGGAGGTGAAGGAACACCGTTTTAAATCAAACTGCTGAAACTATATCTCTTACCAAATGTAAATCAATCTAAACATAAATAAATAAAAATAAAACAAATGCATGTTTTCTTAATATTATTTGGGTTTATGGTCAAATGGTGATGGAGTGTTTCTCATTAAAGTTTGCCTTTATCAGGAAAAAAATCCCTACTTTTATTTTATTATGTCATTAATTAAGAATGCGAAGCAATGCTAAAAAATAATAAAGTAGTCGACCATAGTCGAGGGCGACCTGAAGTCTTACTTTTCATTAGTTACCACTCCTTTCCCAGGATTACTCCACTTACTCTTGATCTTCACCTTATAATGATAAGAATTTCAAAAGCTATCTGGCGAGTATACCCGGTGAACCGAGTGCAGGAGAAATACAAACAATTGCACTTAAAGAGACGGTTAGAATCTTTAAAAGATCTCTAGGCTGGAGTGCCTGAAATAACCGGTGAATGTCTGGCATCCAGTAGGAAACCTCATCTCCAGCAAAAACGGAAAGATAAGAAAAAAAACAGAGACTAGATGAATTCTTGTCCTGGAATCCAGTAAGACCAAGAAACCACAAGAAAGATATACTATAACCTAATTAACTGGTACAATTGGGGAGAGAGAAATTAATGTTCCTAACTTTTTTACTAACTCAACGTTTTAGAAGTAAAGAGAACTTTAATGAAATATTAGAAGATCTATGTATCTCATATAGCGATCAAGTGTTAGCCCCAGGAAGTGGCCCTTGATTTCTGAGAACTTCGACTGAAGTAAAATGAAAAAATGAAGATTAATCTTCCTATGACGTCATCAGATCTGAGTCTGTCTTGAAAATTCACATTACACATCCATCATATCATTCTCATATCATGTCTCTCCATGCAACGCATGTCCTCAATGGCTGGGTTTCACTTCCATACATAATCACACTTAATTCCTAATGAAGAAAAGCAATTATAATAACTTCCAAATGTTACATAGTCTTTTAATTACTCGTACCTTTTTTCTTCTTGGTCGTGAAGAGAGAGATCAATTTACCCCTTTTATCTTAGTTAATTCCTAGCTATCTATGGTCCATTAAGTCCTTAGCCATTCGACGAGGGGGAAGGAAGGATTTTCATCACGCTTGTATTCTTTTAGGGAAATAAATTCCCCTTTTCATTTGCGGACTACATGGAGAAAATCGTCTGTTCAGCTTGCTTCCAAAAACCAGACTTGCAAAACTCAGTTTCTCACACAAGAACACGTGACGTCACAGAACCCTTATGTGCAGGTGTATTTTGACCCTTGACCTGAGGTTTCGTCAAATGTGGTCCTGTCAACGCTTGTGAGCTCCAACTGTGAAAACCAGTTTTATTTTGCACTCGACTGTACGGGTCCACCCGCACTAAATCGCGCAAGCCAAACCAAACGATCCCCCACGCATACGCCCACTTCAAGATGCGTCCGGCCTCACAGGGCCATTATCCAACACAAATATGAAAGAGGTAATTTGATTACTTTAGATCGAAAATATGCTCTTCCTTAACTGTAAATCTGGGACGACGGTCGAGAATGCTAGGAGCGTGGTGAGACCCTAAATTGAATTAAAAAAAAAGAAAGACCCCCCCCCCCCTCAAACACTTAGCTCTTTGAAAATGATCCGTTAACTAAAACGTACAAAAAATTTCTTTTAAATAAAATGGTGTGCAGCACATTTGCAACAACAACTACACAAACTATTATTTCAGCTCCCACAGAACCCCCTCCCCATCTATAAGGATGTCACAGGCATGATGAACTAATTTTGACCCATGACTTTGTGGAACGGTGTTCTTCGATCCTAGACTGCAACATAGCATCTCTTGCTCGCATCCTGTCTGGAGCCCTGCTCTGCTGACACATTGCAAATTGTTCTGTGAATATTGACGTCCCTCAGATTCTTTTTCTTCTTTCCTTCTGATAGTTGTAATAATGGGAAAAATTAAAAACAGCAACAAATAACACCATTATTTGCTTCTGGGCTTTAGTTTACTTTTTATCAACAATTTACAGCAGTGTACATCTACATGAGTTGTAATTGGTGCTACTAGATCAGGCTGTCTGAAGATACTGCCTTCCGGAGCAAAACTGCGCCAAACTTTGATGTTATTGTTATATTTCTTTTTCCTTTGCAAAACTCAATCATGTTCTGCAAAGCCAAAAACAAAAACAACATTTTCTCCCTACAAAACAACTAAAGAAAACACCATGAATAAATATTTGAAAATATATTGAACTTTTACCAAAATGACCGGATTCGGTATTAAATAACCGGAAAAGGGTTGATATGCCTTAAAACAAAATAGCCTAACTAACCTACATAAGTTGTAATTGACAGCCCTCGAAAATTATGTCACTTTGACGTCATAAACCCAAAAAGCAGAATAGATCTTCCTTCTCTGCCACGTACTTCCTTCCATAGCGTCATATCCTGCAACGTAGTCATTACTCTAGTCTAACTTAAAATGGAATTTTCCACTACTCCAACGTTATACTTACTGCAGTTTTGTATGGTAAACTCACCGTTTTCAACATTACACTTACACACCTGCCTCTAATCTTGTAACATCTGGTGCAATGGTAAAAGGTACTCCCTGAAAGCGGGCGGGGCAGTCTCTCAGAGCAGAGTTTTATTTTGAATACCATTTAATGCCAAGAATGGTAACAATAATCAAGCTCTCCAATCAATTGGCTCCCATGCTTCAACCAGACTCGATTCTCATCTGACGACGGCGATGGGTTGATAGCCTACCATTTTTAATTCAAACGTTTTTTTTGTCGATCAGACTGGAAAACAAACCACATGAAAACACAAATAAATTCACTTAGTTTATCGGCTCCTACGGAAAAAATCAATCTCTGAACCGTGGTCGTTTTTAAGTACCCCACGGTGGATGTGGGTAGGCTTAAACACCAGCCACTGGCTGACACACGTCCAACACGGACAAAATCCCAAACTCAAAAGAATGAGCCCACCGGAAAACACAAGTAGTCACCTGACTGATGACGTCACCCTCCCCTTCCATGATGGCCGGTGGGTAATTACCTCACATTATTCAACAGGCATAATTTTTCTTCAGGTATCAGGTTTGTTTGCAGACATCGATGATCATGGTTCACCATTCTATTTTGTTTCACCATGATGTTCTTTGCAAAGAGGTTATCTATAGTGGGTTGCAATTACCCTCTATAGGGGCAGTGCTCTTACAGAGCAGAAAGTCTTAGTCATTGTACAAAAATCAGTATCATCTGCCTAACACAAACGAAGGGTTGATCAGTTTCTAAAATCCATTAGGCTGCTCAACCCTCTATCCATCACCTGCCTGCTATGACTTCACGCACTCTGATTGGGAGCTAAGTGGGTATTCGACCTTGCCCAAGGGTCTCCCTCAGGCTAGCGGAGGGAAGGAGGCGCCTTACTGCTCCTGTTGGTGGAAATGTTTCCACCCCACTACACTACACTACAGGTATAATACAGATTTTAAAAAAAAAACTCGATCACTTCTCGGAATAACATGAGAAAATTGCTGTTTTCTCTGGTTTTGATTTAGAGGAAAGATTTGAATAAATAACAAAAAACAACCTCTACACCTAGAGAACATCCTCTCAAGCAATACCTCCTCCTTCGGGAGGGGACATTGATTTAGCTCCGATTGCATGAGGCGCCTCTACTGAGGAATGTCGACTAATCCGATATAGGCTAGTTTTATAACCTTTCAGAGTGTCCCTTCGGAGCTGGATTACTTACATTAAATAACCGACCTTGTATCAAATACAGACTTCTTTGTGGGAAGAAGTGTAAAATACCCATTTCGGGGTTTGCTCCCATACCGTCACCATTTATTGACATACTGACCCATGACGACTACAACAAGCAGCAGAATTGACTTAGTGAATACAGCAGCAGCAGCAGCTTCGATCCTGCTTACAATGATGGCAACACTAACAGCAGCTTCCGATCCTGCCTTCAGTGCCAACACTAGCAGCAGCTTCTGACTCAGCATCGACAAAGAGCAGTAGTAGTACCAAAGCGACAACTTTGTGACATCAGAACATTGCTAAGCGAAATCATCATCATCATCATCATCATCACCACCACCACCACCACCACCACCACCACCTACACCCTTATACACTACGATAAGTCGACCTTTAGTGATTCAAAACAACAGACGACATTCCAAAACTGTTTCATCATCATGAGTGTCAGCCTACTCCTAACGATTCACAGAGTTATGAACTGCAAAGAAACGTGTTTATTTCTGCTAGGTGGATACATAAGCCCCATGATAAAACTTTTGAATATTTTTATATTTAAAGGGAAATAACTTTGTACCCATATACAGCATAATCACGTTGACACAACGGTTCCCATTAGATCACCAAAGTTAAGCGACGTTGTGCCTGACTAGCACAAGACGGTAACCATTTGGAAGTACTATGTGCTGTATGTCATCTCCCCTAACTGGGATATGCATGCTGACTTGGGACCGCATGTGAATTTGTATTTCTCATAAACTTTCACCTTCAGTGGAAAGTGGAATGGCCGACATTGGACGAATACAACACAAAAGGTTGTATTACCAGTTGTTCATTCATTTTTTGTACCCAAAAGTTATCTCCCTTGCCAAGAAACATTTTGAAGCACGAGTCATCTGCCTCTACATTTGACCAGACAACAGCAGAACAGGAAAATTCAAATGGAGGACGCTTACCGAAATTGGTTAGCATCAGACAATTAAAACCTCATTTCATTCTAATTCTCCCAGTTGTAAAATTGTTAATAAATCATTTCATATTGTTAATCTTAATAGAATCGTTTTCATCCATTTATTTCTTCATATTTGTATCTCACCACTCACAGAAACCACTTCACAACAATTTCCTTGATATCTTATACACAAGTTTGTCTCCTTTCGTTGTTGTCACATTATATTATGCCTTTAACATTTTTACTTGTTAGCGAGAGTCGTGGTACTTGTAGAATAAAAAATATTTGGTCAAAAGTTAAATTAATGACATAGTCTATTCTAACTTATCAACTTTATTTCATGTCTTATTCAACAAGCAAAAGAAAAGGGTTAAGAAAAGATTTGACATCAAATCTAATGAAAGGGTTCTATGCCGCTGTGAGTTGGACAGGCGCGCTTCATGTCAGCTTAGGTTGACATCTTAAGCCTAACTGGTTTAGAAGTGGAAAACAATGTATAAGTAGTTCAGCAGAAGTACATCTCATGCTAAGTGTTCTCATTGGATAATAGATCAATCACTCAGCATAGAAACATTACCTTACATGGAAAGAAAATAGTCCATCAAAATATAAGTGCCACATACTCTAGACAACTGGGCCTCGTCTATACCACGCCTACCGCTACACATGAAAATACATTTTTTGAATTTTTTTTCACAGTTTAAAGAACACAGTTGAGCATCTAAAAAGTAATTTTTCCTAAAATATGTCATATGCATCTTCTGCTTATACTGACTCTAAGGCTGCTGCTTCTCATATACGTACATACGCACAGAATATCAATACGTGTACATTGAATGTATACATGGAGAATTCCACGCCTGAAAATGATTAGCTCTTCCCTGTTTTATTGATAAGTAAATTTGACAAATAAAAGAAAACAAAAAACAAAAAGGAAATACGTAGTGATTGTGATCAATAAATTATTTTTTTATTTGTTAACTTGGTCAGATTATCAAAGATTTTCTGTTGCTAACATTCGTGATAAGCTGACAACCTGATGTTTACTTGGGAGTGTTGAAGTTGATAACAATGTGCACTGACGGACTGGGTGTGCCAAGTTCAAATCCAGTCAGTTCCATAATGCCACTTTCAATATGGATGTTGATAACCTCCACGTGGTCCCAAGTTCACGTGGTCTTCACGTGGCATGCAGAGGTCTGGTGATGCTCTGATGATACTCGGGAGGCAACTCCTTGATTGTATGCCCTAAATACTCAAGTATACGTCCTAGTACTGAGAAATATTAAAAAGGGGGATAGTTTGAATATGATTGGATGTTCCTTCTCTAATTTGGATGCCCAGGACCATCACTCTGTCGCCCCCCTCTATGCATGCCACTGCGGGGTCTCTCCTGTAAGTACTTGATTCTATAGAGAATTGGCAACAACAGAACTGAACGGCCCAAAAAGTCAGACCATGCTGATTCATACGTATTTTACATTATTTTTTTACCTGGTTTTTGGGCTGGGATTAAAGTGTTGTATCTGCTCTGTCTTTGCTCACAGAAAGAAAACTACGTAGTCTGAAGTAATTTTTATTCTTTTCCTCAATCCAGAGTGTCTCATTTGGGGAGCTAGATTTTTCACACATTAAAACCTGACCTTGCATTTAACTTTGCCCTTGTGAGGAGGAAAGTAGACAGAGACTAACTGACGTTATGATCATGATGATTATCAATAACAGCTTGTCCCCTACTTACTTGCCTCCCCACGAGGTCAAAGTTAGACACCAGGTTGATTTTAATTTATGGAAAATTCAGCTTCCCAAAGATACACTCTGGATTGGGAATAAAAATTAAAATTGCCTCTTTTAACCAAGGACAGAACAGATAGTATTTTCTTGCCTCCCACTGCAGCTAGATATGGCACAAGTAAGCCAGCTCCCCCGAGTGGGCACTCTGGTCAGTGACAAACAAATCTGAGAACGTACCCGTCGATATTTCCCTCTAAAGAAGGGGGTAATGCCTGGGAGGGTGCACCTCTTAAAACAAAAGTAAATTATTCAAACAGAAAGGGTCCAGGCACCCAGCAAGTAAGACCCTTGTGTCAGAATAATGCAAAGGCCAACCCCGGCTGGTATGAAAATACGCTGGTCGAAACAGATACTACACTTTGATTAATTTATGCTCCACATAAAAATAAAATGCAATATGAAAAAGTAAGCACAAGGCCATCAAAAGCATGAGGAAAATATAGGTCGTTAGTCATCCTTGATCTTTTACAACATAACTGACAATCCTAGAATCATTGCAGTCACCACAATACCACATTTACTCTAGGGTTATCCAACTTTAAAATATTCTCAAAGTGTTTGAGAAAAGTTCAATTTTATTCATAAATATACATTTTTACACATTAATTAGCAGTGGGGAGTGGGACAACGAAAAACGATTAGTAAGGTCCTCCCAACCCTTTCTAAATAATAGACCGCCTACTGTTTTCCGGTTTGTTGAGAACAGAAAACGAGCAGGTCAATCTCTAAATGGGAGTGAGATCTAAGTGGGAGAAAAAAAGAAAAAGGGATGGAGTTGTGGGAGTGTATGGTATCTTTCCAAGATAAATACAATTTGGAAGAGTCCGAGGGCAAAAAATAAGAGTGGGGAGTTCTATTAGGCTTTGATCTTGGCCCGAAAACTGCTAAATAATAATAATGATAATAATAATAGTCATCAGACACAGAAAGAGAAACAGATGTGTAGTAGTAGTATTAGTAGTACACACACAATAAGTTCAGACTTATTACTATATAATAACTTTGATCCAATAACCTAGTGCTCAATACCAAAATAGTTATTAGTACAGCTGGTACATTATGTATGTTTGTTGTTGTTTTTTTATGGAAATCGCTCCAGACAAAGGATGAAGCCACTTGATGTAAGAACAAATATGATTATCGCAACGACATGAGATGCCTATTGACCTTAGTCTTGGAAAGACCAAGTTATAGGTAGGAGGAATACAGTCAGCAGGAAGAGAGTTCCACAAGCCTACGGTTCTTGGAAAGAAGCTACTGGAATAGGAAGCTGTATTACAATGAGGTTTCAAAACAGCGAATACATTGGCTCTGAGGAGGTCGTAAAGACAAGAAACCCCGACTTGTCTTTATTTACTTACCTCCCCATGAGGGCAGAGTTAGACACAAGGTCGGTTTTTAATGTGGATAGATTCACCTCTCCAAAAAGGGGAACTCTGGATCGGGACAAAAATAAAAATTGCCTCAGTCTAGTAGGATTTTCCTTCACTGCCCGAAGAAGACAAAGTATGAGTACAGATACTACACTTTGCTATTAGCTAAAAAAGGAAAGAAAACCTCGACTTGTCGATGTAAGCAATGCAGCCTATATATATTTATTTACTTTTATACGTACATAAAAGTAATCCATGGACACGTGTTTCTGGCTCACAGTCGTCATCAGCATGGCTAACTCACACACACACACACACACACACACACACACACACACACACACATATATATATATATATATAAGTTGAGAATAGAAAAATTGATGCTTATGCAGTTTACGGACCAGGCTATTTTTTAGATAGAATTTTCAAGTTAAATTCAATTTTTACAGTATCTTTTGTTTATTAAATTGTTAGGTGAAAGTAAATCAACCGCCCCACTTCCCCATGTTAATAATGGGTTTCTAAATTATAACGTTATTATTTCAACCCAGTCCGTAAACGGCATAAGTACCGAAAAATTACGTTAAAACAACAACAACAACAACAACAAAAACAATGAACTGATATTTATTTAAACGGTATTTTATAGAGTGCTCACTGCTCAATGTCACACATGCACACGCACGAACACACACACGCACACGCACTTCCATAAAAAGGGTAATTTTGATAAAAGTAGTAATAATAGTAGTATTAATAGTAGTAGTATATATTTTGACATGTATATTGTATTTATGTAAAACACACCAATTTTCTTGTCATGTAGCCACACCACATCCACGAGTAGTAGTGGTAGTCTTACTAGTAGCAGAAGTAAGTAGCAATGTAGTAGCTTATTAGTTTTCAAATATAATAATAATCCACTAATCCAGAGTAGTAGTAGTAGTAGTAGTCGACGCTGACGGTTGGTGCTAAGTTTTTTTCCGGCATTTTTCTGTCTGCTATATATATATAAGAAGCAAGAACAATTGTTTAGCTGTATTCCTAGCTCTAATAGTTATAAAAACGTAAACATATAATTTTTTTTTTAGTTGGTAAGTAAAAGTACATGCAAGTTCGCGCGGTCTGCTACTGACACCACTCTTTCGTTTTTGTGGCACATTTATTTTGCGAATATATTTCAATTTTTCAAAAAAAAAAAAAAAGAAAAAGAACAAGAAAAAAAACTTTAATTATTATAACTTTACGGTCCGATTTATTCAGTAATTTCTTAGATAACTCGGCACCTTGCAATCAAAACTTTAATATAATATATAACAAAATTACATGTGAAACGTTTTTTTACGCGACTTTTATTTAATCTGTAATTAATCTGTAATTACTTTAAGTAGTATCGCTTTATGGTGTGATTTATTTTTAGCTGTTCTTTGCTTAGATAGCTTGTTCTTTTATACGTATATTTAAAATCTAATATAATTAATAGTTAAATTACACAAAACCTTATTTTTCCAGCGACTTTTATTTATTCTTTAATTGTATTCAACTTAATTAAATAGATTAGTTTTTTGTGGTATTAATTAAAAAAAAAAAAAAAAAAAAAAAAAAAAAGAAACAAACAAACAAACAAAAAACATTTCTGGGTGTGGTCGGCGTTGCGTGATAAATGAAACTAGACCGGGAATAGTTGGTAAAGAAAGAAAGAAAAAATTACTACCTTTTTTTTCATAGCAACCAACAGGCATCATCCGATTTTTCAAGAATTTTACCAAAAAAATATATCTCCGACAGCAAGCCGGGTTTTAATCCAATTCATTAGTATAATAATTTTTATATATTTAATATCACAAAACTAAAAAAGAAGACCTTTGCACATTTCTAAACACTAGATTTTAAATTTTATTTTTAGAAATATCAAGGAAAAAAACATTTCATACTCTTACACAATCATGACATTTTTACCCAATTCTACAAAATGTATGCTGAAAATGAACCAAATTTGTCTACATCGGATGTTTTTTCATACACAGGTAAGTAATAAAACAAATAATAATCTGATTGGAATTTGACAGATTCGTTTCATTAATCCATATTAATAAAACTATCACACAAGATCTCGCGTGTCTGGGTGTGTGTGCGTTTTTCCTTTATAACTAACTTTGATAAATACACATCAGAATATTAATTTTTATTGACTAGTAACCGATTATTTATTGAAATAAAACAATAAATAACGTGAAACTAAAATGAATTTTTAAAAACATATTTAAAAAAAAATGTAAACATTACTAGCTTCTGTAAAATTGGACGCACGCTTTTTATTCATTTCGGTTGTATTTTGGGACGCGACTTCCAAGGAACGTTTCATTCTCTCTGGTATTAAAACGATCCGACCAGATCTGGCTCGTGTGTGTATGTGTGTTTCTCGTCTATATGTAACTTTGATAAATACACATCGAATTATTTTTGAATTTATTATAAATCGAATATTTGTTGAAAAAAAAAAAAAAATAAAACAAAGAAAAAATAAAACGAATAAAAAGTCCTAGGTACTTCTGCAGTTTACGGACCGTGCTATCTTTTAGATAGGATTTTCAAGTTTAATTCAAATTTTACGGTATCTTTTGTTTATTAAATTGTTAGGTGAAAGTACAGAATAGTTAACAAAGCCCCACCCCTCTGCATGTTAAGAATGGGTTTCTAAATAATAACGTTATTATTTCAGCACAGTCCGTAAACTGCAGAAGTACGAAATCTTATTTAAAATTATATCTCGTCTGCAGGAGGTTAGACACAAGGTCAGGTGGAGTTTTGAAAAGCCAGCGCACTGGGTGAAATGCACCCTGGCCTACAAAACATGCCTGAGCAGCCCCGTCGGCATACCCCGGTACGGGCGCGTCAGGCGATTAGCAATGCAACTAACCACTTCTCAGAGAGAAGCTAAAGCCTCGGAGCATGGACCTGTTAGGGTTGAACAGAACTATACCGACAGCAACAACCCCACTGTCGGACTGATTATCGAAGACGTATCCCCGACTGGTACGAACAATACTTACTCAAGCTGTGCCAATATATATATATATATATATATATATATATATATATATATATATATATATGAGAAAGGAAGGATGAAGGTAATCCGACATAATGGGAAATGAAAAAGGAAAAACCAAAAAGGATGTTTTTTATGTATTCATCAACGTTTCGTCTTTATTTGTAAGACTTCTTCAGGATGATAATATTAAGAAAAATGTCATGCAAGTACGTGAGCATATTGGGTTGACATGATGGGTTGATGGGGAGAAGTAGTAGCCACTATTGGAAGCAGTAGGACCGAGGTCCGGGCTTGGTGAGGTCAGTCGCGTGGAATAAAATAAATGACATTTTTCTTAATATTATCATCCTTAAGAAGTCTTACAAATAAAGACGAAACGTTGATGAATACATAAAAAAATCCTTTTTGGTTTTTCCTTTTTCATTTCCCATATATATATATATATATATATATATATATATATATATATATATATACTGAATTATTTTTCTCTAAGCAACGCCGGGTAAACGTAGCTAATTTCCTATATTTGTGCTAATTTGTAACAGTGGTACATTGGCACAGCAACTTATAAATTTTTAAATAAACAAACCATAAAAGTTTATTATTTAAAAAAATAAGTGCCATAAAAGTAAAGGTATTTTTATAGATTAACATGTTAGAATGAGACCGTCTTTCTATTCAACCCTCAGTTACCCTCCCCCTCATGATATTCTACATTTTTTAAGCGATTACATGGTAACTCCCTAAAAAAGGAAAGAAACAACAACAACAAAACAACAATTATTTTAGGATTTACAGTGGAGGATCGATTTTAACGTGAGTAATGTTATCGTAAAATGATCCCTCATTTCCAGACCATTTTAGCGTTTTAGGGCAATTCCCCTTTTTTATGAGAGATAAATCCTGTGCGTTTGTTTCTTTTTTTTTGTGGGGGGGGGGGTCTATTTTTTAGGCGATTATGTGTAGTTTTACGACCTTGCCACTCGGACTTAGGGTTAGTGGCAAAGATATTTTTAGTTAACTGCCGTAAAAAGTTAGAATGTTCCGGAAATGGGGATTATTTTATGTTAAATTTATATACGAAACTGATACCCCTATCTAAATTCTAAAATGATTATTTTTTTCTTTTCTTTTTCTTTCCGCCAGGTTTTTCAGGGTGTTCACACGTAATCGCCTAAAGAATAGAATCTTATAATTTTTTTTTTGAGGGGGGGGGGGCGGTTGAGGGAGTCATTTAGCTGAGAGTATTAATCTACAAATCTCCCCTCCCCCAAAAAACTGCGGAATATTTTTTTTCAGAAATTGAAATTATCGTTGATAGTTTCAATTATTCAGACTACTCTGCGCATCTTGGTTGTTATATTGACAACGTTTCAGCCGATGTAACCTCCGACCTTCTTCAGGTGCATCTTTGGGAACCGTCTCGTCAAACTCGAGATGTTACAGCGGTCGAAACGTTGTCAATATAACAACCAAGATGTGAAGAGTAGTCCGAATAATCCAAATAATGCGGATTATTTATTGTAAATTATCTCGTTTACAAACAAAGCAAAATTCGGTGCTTGTGCAGAATAGTTAGCTAAGAATTTTGGTACTTACGGAGATCTTTTAGTTGTGACGTATGTGGCTACTCGAACGCTCAACAAACAGAACAAACTTTATTTTCGCAAATAATTTGTGTATTTTTTCTTGATTTCTCAAAAAAGGACAATGTTTTTTAATCTTTTAAAAAAAATTTTTTTTTTTTATTAAATTTAAGACTGCAAATGGAGAGCGGAGGCCAAGAATTTCTTTGTTTATTATTATTCATTATTATTTACTATTATTTATTATTATATCGTTTTTTGTTTTTTTTTTAGGGCAAGGTGGGTTTGCTGCCACCTGAACTTAGGGTTAGATTAGAGTAAGTGGTAGAGTTCTAGTGCTTTTTTTTTCATTGGGAGAGGAGACTGCAAATGGAGGATGAATTTGAATTAGGCATATTTACGAAATATTAGAAAAAAATCAAAGAATTAGTAGGAAGCGATTTTGTCAAAATAGAAGAAATATATCTATATTTACCAAATGAAACACTATTGAATGCTAAAAAAAATGAACTAAGGCTACATGTGGCACAAAGTAGGAAGGTGGGCAAAGCCAGCTCCCCCGAGTGGGCATTGTGGCCAATACAAAAATAGCCATGAATGGATTTGTTGACATTCCCCCTCAGCTGATTGGCAATAACCTCTTTCTCTCTTAAAATAAGGAGGTACTGCCTGAGAGAATGCACCTCTTAGAACCGAACTGGGCAATGCCTAATCTTAAAAAAAGGCCTGGTGCTGTCTCAGCAGCCCCTGATCTGTGTGATTGATTACTGAGGCAAACTGGTATGAAAAAGTTGCAGAAGCTCCAATGCTACACAATCTTGTTGCAGACTTTTCCATACAGGGTGGTCCAAAAAGATGTATCCATTTACATACAGGGTGGTCCAAAAAAGATGTATCTATTTACATACAGGGTGGTCCGAAAAGATGCATCCATTTACATATAGGGTGGTTCAAAAAGATGTATCCATTTACATGCAGGGTGGTCCAAAAAGATGTATCTATTTACATATAGAGTGGTCCAAAAATATGTATTCATTTACATACAGGATGGCCCCAAAAATGTATTCATTTACATACAGGGTGTTTCACAAAAAGATATATCCATTTAAATACAGAGTGGTCCAAAAAGATGTATCCATTTACATACAGGGTGGTCCAAAAAGATGTATCCATTTCATAATTGCTACTATTTTTATGAAAATTAACTCAGGACATGGATACTGTGATTTAATAGCAAGATGGAGCAACACTGTATTACCTCGATGCTTCACTCGAATACCTCGATCGCTACTTCCCTGAAGACATGCTCATCTTTGTTCGTACGAACCACCCATGGCCTATTCTCCAGACCTATCCCCTTTGGAATATTTTCTGTGGGATATCTAAAAGACAGATGCTAACAATCGTCAAACTATGACTGCGCTCAAAAATAACATTTGAACAAAGATTAAGAGAATTCCCCATGACATGTTTGAGCGGGTCATTACAAACTTCAATGTGTGTGTAGCCACAGTGAAATCGTATAAGTGCGAGTTTTGGCAGAGAGTGTTAAAATAACTCCTATAATATTAGTTGTAAATAACGAAAACCGTTGCATGAAAGGAAAAACAAAACCTTTTTTATAACAACAATGAAAGGGTTTATTCACGTTACCTATACCGTTTGGTATAGGTTGAAAAAGGTTAGGACAGTGTCCAAATGAAAAAAATAAAAGAGTTAAAAAGTTCTTTAGCTGCCGGAAGTCAATGAGCGACTTATCTTTGAGTGAAGATAGTTAGTGCTTGGGAATCCAGAGGATGACGGCAGGAGAGAGGAAAAGGAGCGTCGTTCTTGGTTGCTTTCAGGAATCTCTCTGATCATCACCGTCGTCATATTCGGTTTAACATTCGTTTTACATGCTGACATACGTTGGACGGTTTTAAGAAATGGACTCCCAAACTAACCTATCTCTGCCAGGTTTTTATTTATTCCTCTTCCTCTCAAATCTATCTTTATCACTTCCTCCTATGTTTTCCTTGGCCTTCTCCTGTGAACTGGACCTGCTACCTTAACCATTCTACATCTACTAACCCAAGAACTCTCATCCATTCTTTTAAAGTGATCATATCATCGAATTCTCCTGTTCTGCACACAACTCCCTATATTGTCCAGATCTAATTTTCCTCTAAGATCATCAGAACTAAGCCTGTCTTTAAGACCTATATGACAGAAGGCAAATATAGTTTTTATTTCATTTTACTTCAGTGTAAAGTCTCAGAAATCAATGGGCCCCTTCCTGGGACTAACACTCGATCTTTATATGAGCTACATAGATATCCGAGTGTTCCAGTAAAGTTCTCCTTTATCTCTCAAACGTTAAGTTAGTAAAAAAGTTAATATTAAATTTCCTCTCCCTAATTGACCAGTTAACTATGTTATAGTTTATCTTTCTGATAGTCTTTTGGTCTTACCGAGGTCCAGGTCAAGAATTTATCTAGTCTGGTGGAGTATCCAGCTAAGTGCTGTTACTTGAAGTAACATCACTAGGACAATGTGCACCATTCCTTGTATGAGCCAGTGTATAGCCATGTCGAGGGGATCTTATTTGAGCTTCGAATACCATGTTATTTTGAATATTTGGTCAGTGTTTATTTGTAGGGTGAAGTATCCTCATGTCATGTTGCCCTGACAAACCCTTGTACAGAGAGACCGCAAACACTCGAGGATGATGTCTAATAGGTAATTCAAACTCTCCAGTAGGTTATTCAAACTCTCCAAATATACCTCTCTATGTATATATATACACACACACGCTAACACTCATGCTTTTTTCTCCAGTCTACAGCAAGAGAACGATTAAGTTTTCAAACTCACAAAAAATATCTTTTATACTTTGTGTAAAATATCTTTTATACTTTGTGTAAAATATCTTTTATACTTTGTGTAAAATTGGATATATATAAATACTGATGGGACAGTTCCAATATTTTTCCCGATTCCGATGCACTTACCGATTCTGTTTTAAATTCCCGATTCTGATACAATTACAGATGCTGATTCCTTTGAAATTTTTTGTTATAGAGTTATTATTTTTTTTCAATTTTCGGATTACTGCAAAAAATGTGTAATGTGTGCACATATTCACAAAAGTAAAAATATACTTGTGGGTGGCGTATATTACACAACTAGATCTTTCTAACTATTTTTTTAAAAATGATTTCCCATAATTTATTGAAAATAGTGAGGCAACTAAAGATTTATATCTCTTTTAAAACGAAGCTGATTTGCAGTAGTTTGTCGTAAGTTGGCAAGATTTTATTTACATTTTTTCATAAACAATTGAACATAGTCGACTACGACCTTTTTGGTAAAAAAAGTAAAAATAGACAAGTAACTTATTTTAAAATGGAAATACTGCAAAGAGAAAATAGATTGGGAAAAAAGAGTCAGAAAACTATCTCCCTTTCCTGTCTTTTTTTTTTTTGTTTATTTCTAACAAACAACTTGTGGAGGTGATGTGGTGGCCGCATTAAGGATACATCTAACCCACACATTAGGTGTCATACCTTTTAAGTAAATATTGGAATGTATGTCTCACAAAATTAAATTAAACTGTTACATTTACCCACATAAGTTCGTAACTAACTGGAATTAAAATGAAAACGATTTGCTTGGCAATTCTGAAATGTTTAGGGTGTGAATTTTACATGTGTAGACACTGTTTTTTTTTTTTTTTTAGACATTTTTATGCTGAAAATCTGTTATATTAGCAGAGTTGGAAAAAATATGTATAACTTACTTAAATGTAGTGTCAAAAATAACCGACAGTTGATAAAAGGAATGATAAGCTGGATAGAGAAATACCACATTCCATTATGTAATTCTCCTTATTCACCTACGTCTTATTTTGACTTGCCATTTAAATAATTGTATACATATTTTTTCTAACTATATCTGTAATTACACCGTAGCCTATTAACTATGCATGTTTTTTCGTATTTTTAAATAAAAAACTTTTTCTCTCTCTCTCTCTCTTTTAACTTATTTATATTTTTATTTATAAATTTACCTAAATAATTTTTTTCTCTATCCGCCTTATAATTCCTTTTATAAACTTTCGGCTATTTTTGACACTACATTTTAAGTAAGTTATGCGTATTTTTCCTAACTCTGCTCATATAAAAGATGGTGCCTAACAACAATAAGAAAAACCCACGTTTCTGATTGAAACTGAAGTTTATGTATCTTAGTTTAATGTGAGTGCATTTTTTGTCTTTGTTTTTTTTATGTTTCTAGAGTCGATCATTGTACTTCTGAAGAGTTGCACATATGAAAAATCCAATATATATATATATATATATATATATATATATATATATATAATGGTTGTTCATGTATAAATGAAACGGACCATAAAATGAATAAAGAAATGGTCATTGGAATTTAGCATCTTATTGTTCATTTATATAGGCTCTGTTTGTAATAAATAACATTCATCGAACGTTTACATATAGCGTTTGACTATTAATAATATATATATATATATATATATATATATATATATACACATAATGATGGGAAACAATACCTGTACTTATGTCGGTTCCACTGAGGGAGACTTCAAGGAAAGATATAGAAACCATATGTGCTCTTTTGATACTAAGCATAATACAAATTCAGAGAAATCCCCCATATCACTAGCTAAATATGTTAGGGACTTGATTAATAAGAACATTTATTTTGAGTTGAAGTGGTCAATATTAGGTAGCACGAATAAATATATACCTAATAAAAGGGGAAAAATGTAACTTATGCACACTAGAATCATACCACATAATGCCATCTAGAGATAACCTTCTAAACATAAGGAAAGAGATACTACAAAACTGCTTCCATCGAAATAGGTATTTACTATCTTGTTTAAGGCCTAAATAGATAAGAGGTGGTAGGAGTAACTATGTAAAGTTTTGATTTTAAATATAAGAGCTATTCATTTAGTTTGGAAACTATATACATTTAGGTAAGGTAGTCTCCCTATTAGTCTTCAAAACCGTTTGGTACATCTAATATTAAAAAGTATTTCTTCAACTTGCCTTATTACTTGTGAATTATGGGAAGGGTATATTGAACAAATATATATTTTATTTCAGGCTTTTGGATAATACATAAATAATGGGTAATAATTCAGAAAATATACAAAATTAAACATTTATAATTAATCGGATGGATAAAATTTGACCAAGGGGGGACTTTTTTATTTTTCTGCATAGGTTGTGATTATTTTATATGAATAAATAAATTTTTGTAAACAAATGATGTAAACTAATTTTAAAACCAATTTTAATTAGTTAGCCTGAGATATATTGAGGATCTAATTTGCATTTTCTCATCATCTAGGCTATGCATCATAGTTATATCATAAGTGCATAAATAATAAGGGAATATTGAGCATTTAGGAACATAGAAGAGAATAGCTGCACTTCTGACATAGCTTTAATGGCAATCTAAACTAGAATTGACTTTGAAGGTTTTTCTGGGGTAGAGTTTAATATGTAACGGATAGCAAGGGGGGGGGGAATTAACTCTTTTTACATCCTAATAGGATTAGTAGTAAGACTTTATGGGGGGGAATGTAGATTTTAAAGGGGGGATATAGTCTTTTAACTGCAAATTAAACGGTTTAATAAATAAGCTATATATAACGTATGCATTGATTTTTTAACTATCTGTTAACAAGTAAATTAGAAGTGAAGATATTTACAAGGTTTTTGCTTGGGTGGGGGCAGAAAAGGAACCTTTAAGATAGATTGAGTAAATAGATTAGACGATTGCCCAATTTTAAATGTGGGAAAAAGGTTGTTGTTTGTTTTATAACGTTACTTGTATTTTTTACCATTAATTATTTCTAATTATTTTTAAATTATCAATATCTAATTTTAATTTTTATCAGAGTATTAAAAATTTGGTCTAAGGGGAAAAAACTCTGGATATTTTTCATAGGGGTTATCTCCCTTGGGGCTTTTCTCCTTTGGTATAATAATATTTTGATTGGAGTGATTGAATATTTTATTTCTTATTTCGTGAATTTAAATAATAAATAAAAAGAAATACTTAGGAATTAAATCTAATTGGCTATATTTTTTAAATTATATTTCAGCAAAAAATATAAATAAATATAAAATCTAATTTCCATGTGGGGAATACATTTTAATTTATATTTTGTGGTTATATACTTTTCTCTTCGAAGCTACAATTTGTGCTGAACACCTTTTTTGAACCAATGATAGTTTCGTATCGAACTTTATTTTAAAAATGGGATTTTTGAGGGGGGAGGGGTATTTAAATTTTTTTCAGTATTAGTAACTTATCAATCGTTTTTTTTTCAAGGCTTATTTGTGTGTGTGGGGAGGGGTCTTATTCATCGGGTTTTTTTGCTTGCAGGTTGATGCTAGGCCAGTTTAATTCGACTGTAATGGACGGTTAGACATATCGTTTCAAGTTTTGTAAATAAGTTTTTTTCTTTGGGAGCGGGGGGGGGGGGTCCTGAATTTTGTCACCATTTTTCAAGTGAATTTTTTTCATATATTTTTTCATGTATAATTTAAGTAACCTGCCGCTACCTTTGTCAAGAGCACATTTTGAACTTTTATATCTTTTTTTCCATGTCTTTGAATCAATTTTTTCCCTATTGCTACTGAATGAACAATTTCTCTGATGAGCAACAAAGTTGAGATGTAGACTATGTATCTATCTTGATTCTGTTACAACATGCGCGTAAGATGTAGATAAAGCATTGAATTTGGAAAAAATAACATAAATGAATTAAAAAAATACAATATAAACATATTTAAAAAAAATTGTTTTGTTTGTGAGACAAAGAGGAATTACAGGTATTCGCTGATATATGAAAGTAAAAAGATTGAAACAACAGAAGAAAAGTTTGGTTGTGGTCGTTCGACGATATATGAAGATTAAGAAATTGAAAGAACAGATTAAAGGTATGATTATGGATTGATTATTGCTTTGGTCATTGGAATGCACCTATAATATATATATATATATATATATATATATATATATATATATATATATGCTCCGAAGCTTGTAATACAACTTCATTAAACTTGCAATTTGGAATATTTTCGGATATTATAAAGAGTATATACTTAAATATATATTTTTTGTAAGAACCTATATATATATATATATATATATATATATTGCTAAGGCACAGAATCTAAAGTGATTTAAAAAAACAAGCAAAACATTAAAGCACTTAGATAATTGACAGTGCCTTTAGAAAAAATGAAAAAACTAGAAATGATCACGCCCTTAATCCCTCGGCTGCAGTGGAGTCAGCCTGTTGACCTCAACTATAAATAATTATGCCAAGTAATGATAAGTCGAACTGAAAACTGCATCAAAATTCGTAAAGATTAATTATTTCACATTCTTTAAAAATGTTTTCAAAGATTTTACATTATTTTTCGGAATTTTTGAGATAATGATTTATAATTGGGATTAGTTGGATTATTCGGACTATTATTCTCATCTTGGTTATTTTCACAACGTTTCGGCTGATGTAACCTCCAATCTACTTCAGGTGTATCTTTTTGAACTTGTGAATGTTTATGTCGAACTCGGGAACCTTTACAAAATTTTGAACTGAACCCTTTATTGAATCCACGGGGGTAGATGGTTATTGTTCCGTCAGCCATGATCGGTTAGAAGTGTTAATAATTATATCATTCTTAGTTATGTAGTTGTGGTGCAACGGATAAAGGTGTTCATTAACGATCAGTTCTCAATTCTAAATGACAGTTTTCTGGAGGTTGGAGTTTCAATCCTTATTACAGGCAATAATAACTAAGAATACTATAATTAATATGACAAACAGTAGCTTAAAAAAATTGTTTTATACTAATAAGTCACCATTTACTAAGGCCAAAAGCCACTTGAAGATAAGAGTTAATGAATTGTCAGTTGGATGACGAACAATACTATGAGAAGATTGGAAACGAGGCGTGGAATGGACAGAATTTTATTAAGAGCAAGGCTTGACAATATTTGATGACATCGTACTTGAAGACGACCATGTTGTAGTCAGCAGGGAAGCAGTACTGTGATTTGTGTTCCACAGATGGGAAGTTCTCAGGAAGGAACACTGTTCATGGAAGTTCTGTTTGGTTTTAGGTACACAGAGGAAGGATGGAAAGTTCTGTAGAAGTCACATATTTAGATGTATTATTTTCTATTGATGTAAATAGATAGGTACCACTGGGTAATTGGTTCATCGATCAATCAGATGTCTTGTCGCAAGAATACAATTTGTTGGACTTCTTAAGGTGCCCATGCGTTCTGGCCTTTTCACACTTTTCAAATCGTTCTGTTGTTGACTTGTCAAACTCACCAGTGACGGAATGAAATCTACAGAGATGTGTGGCGCCCTCTTTTGTTTAAAGATTGACTCTTAGCCGTTTGTAATTCCTTTTCAGCACCTCCAAAATAAAAGGTATTTTCTGTTAACCCTTAATGTCGTCGCCTACTTATTTCATCTATGAGTCGAATGAACATGCTAAGTGTTTTGCAAATGAGGTCAGATGGAAAAAGAGTGAATGTGGGAGGGGTCTGACTTCCCTTCCCTTATTTGTCAGATAGTTTTATACCCACTAACTTATGTGATGGGATATATATATATATAAGAAAAAAATGAAATGATGAAATAAAATTGGAAAATTTACAATATTTATTAATTCATCAAGTGTTCAAGCAAGGAAAAAAAAAATTACCCTTAATCCATGAATTTTCAAAGATAAGCTCTTATCAGAGGAGAAAAAATAGCAAAATAATAAAATTACTGGTTAGCATAAATTTGAAAATTTAAATATTGTAAGCAAAAAAATTAAAAATTTTTTTACCATCTGTTTAAAGAAAAAGATTTCAAGGAAAGTTTCAAAATTGAGTAGAAAAACAATGTGTCCATGCAAACATTCGAAAAAGCAATCAGAAAGAAGTTGAGCAGTGAATTATATAAATCCAATAGTCCAATGGCAAAATCCGTGAGCAATATATATATATATATATATATATATATATATATATATATATATATATATATATATATATATATATACATATATATATATATATATACATATATATATATATATATATATATATATATATACATATATATAT